>CM037878.1:186480617-187035617 GCA_021292165.1 Shinisaurus crocodilurus
TTTTTAACTACTTATTACCAAGGAAAGTAGTGCAGAGTTGCTTCACTATTCTTGGCTCCCAGGGCAATAAACAGTGTATAAGATGCCTCATAAAGATTCTCATGCTGAACAAGCCCTCTTGTTAATGTCTGCAGCTCTGGGACCTGGTCCCAGTGGCGGTGCAAAAGGTTCCCCACCATGCCTGTGACAGGATCTTTAGGGTGATCCCATGAGGTGCTATCTTGGTGTTGCCCTTGGTGGAGTTACTAAGTTAAATTGAAATGCAAATTAATAGCACAATCAAAACCAGGCCACTAAAAATAGTGAATTATTATTATTATTATTATTATTATTATTATTATTATTATTATTATTATTAACAACATTGATTTATCACCCATCTGGCCGGCAAACCGGCCACCCTGGGTGATGTACATAAGATAAAAACAGGAATGTATTAAAATACATTTAAAACAGTATAAAATTTTAAAATCTTAGCCCACCCCATATTCCCGCCTGAACAGAAGGAAATAATGAGTGGTAGTAATGCAATCTTGTGCTTACATTGGTATACAGATAATGCTATTGTGATGCAATGCAAAAAGTGATGACTTTAGTTTCTAAGGCAGAACATACTGCATTCAGGTAACCAGTTTATAACCAGGTAATTCAGGTAACCATTTTATATTTATAACCAGGTAATTCAGGTAACCATTTTATATTTATAACCAGGTAATTCAGGTAACCATTTTATATTTATAACCAGGTAATTCAGGTAACCAGTTTATATTTACTGAGAGAGGGAGAGAGAGAAGGAGAAAGAGGGGAGTGTCACCTGTGTCCTCATATCCCATTTTTCCCGTTTAAAAACACAACAACATCTGTTCTGCAGCCTGTACAATAATATATTAACCCAAGCATGCTTTCACTGTACCTTTCTTTTAAAAGTTGTCCACTGTCAAATTGACAAAACAGAAATGGCCAATGTGAAATTTCCAGAAGAAGCGGTGTTAGTGAACAGTGCTTAAATAAAACATACAAACACTGCAACAAGTTGACAAAACAAGCTAATATGATTTAACATATAGTAAAATAGACACTTAGGTAACACGTAGAGAGGCCAAAATATATTTTCTAAAGGTTCAAATTAACCTACATAGAGAGGGAAATGCATCAGTTATACCTTAATAAGCAATCAGCTTGTAACTAAGCATGAATCTGCACAGAGCATAATTTTCAGGGATTATGTGACTCATTTGACACATCTGAGCCCCACTGAATACAGGGAGTCCATGCAAGCGAGCCATGTGAGCAACAGAACCCTGTTCCATTTCACACTTCCTGCAGGGATATTTTCCTACCCTTCTCTTTTTTAATTTAAAATATATTTTTAATACATGCAGTAAGCATATATAACAAATTATAGTGATGTATAGCATACACTTTACATAAGAACTGAGATACTGGAGTCTGTTGAATTTTGGAGTATCTGGTTTTCAATAGTGCATCTTCTTAACCAAAGAGCTGTGGAGGTTACAATTAAATTAGAAAAACAAAGTGAAACAAAAATGGGTTAAAGATAGTAAGGGAAAGGTATAAATAAATTATATATGCTGCTCACAATATGCTACAGTCTGCTTAATCTCTCTGTGTGGACAACAGAGTAGGCCAATGGCAAAAGTGCTTGGAGATTATTGTGATGAGGCTTGTTCACCTGCCTCTCGCTCTGGGCCAGACAACAGTGGTGGTGGTGGTGGTGAAGAGGAGGAACAGCAGGTGCTACTGCCTACTTCTCACTGGCTCTCGTTCTGCCTGTCAAGCAAGCAAGTGGTAGCAATGAGGAGAAAGAGGATGAGGAGCAAGAGCAGCTGGGGACAATGGCAATGAGAAGGTAGACTCACTGGGAAGGGAGCCCATTGAGGGTGTCTTGAGAACCTGGAGCCAGCACTGCTGCTGAGAATTTGAGTGTGTGCAGAAAAGTTATAGCTCATGTGCACATTTATTTATTTATTTAATATATTTCTACACCGCCCATCAGCCAAAAGACTCCCTGGGCAGTTTGCAAGAAAACAAACAAACAAACAAACAGAATAAGAACAATAATCTTAAAACCAAAAGTATTGTTAATATAAAAATACAAACACAATATAATATAATACGATAAGACAAAAGCAGCCAAATGAATCAGTCTGGAGGTACAGTACTGAAAATGAGAATAAAAATCTAACCGTATTTATTTATTTACCGGTATTCACATCCGGCTGAAATGAAGTGAGAGAGCACCCCAGCTCACGGATGGTCCAAATTCTCTTGAGACTGAAGTTTATTGAACTGGAAGTGATGGCTGCAGAACACACTTCATTTCTGCTGTGCCTGATGTTCATATGACAATTATCTATGGTTATTTTCAGGCAGTAGTTGTGTGGTGTCATGGCCTGAAACAATATTTCCAAATTCTTCGCTTCTGGCATCTTGCCTGCGCAAGGGATTTATCCGTTCTTTTCCTTGAGTGAGCTCAATTTTTAGAAGGACATTCAAGACAAGACGGAAGCCATATCATTCTCACATCAGTCAAGAGTTCATTGTGTTGAATTATAAAATTGGTACATCACCATCCATATGTGATCATCTTCCAATTATTTGCAGGGTTTGCTCCAGGCTAGAGAGATTTGAGGTGAATCAAAAATACTTTACGCCAAACGTGAGCCTTAAAGATTTAAAGAGGCAGACATACTATAACAGGAGAACATGAGAAGAGTTATGTGCCAGCAGCACTAAGAAGTGTACAGCAAGGGTTGAAAGAGGTTTTGGGTAGGGATGCTTGAGGATTTTGCTCACTCGGCGTTTTAAGGCAAACCTATCTGATTCCCATTTCATGGGCTAATACACAGATTGGACTGCAGTTATTCTTCCTTTTTTTACATCTCTGAATTTTGCGAGACAGATTTCTGTCAGAAAAAGTTCCAAATACATATAAATATGCATATTTCAGGTTAAAATGCATACAAAAATGCATATTTTAGGAAATGTGTACAAAATGTGTCTTGGGGTAAATTTCATTAAAAATGCATATTGTGTTTAAAATGCATTCCAAAATAATATGTTTTCTATGCAGGTTTTTTTTAAAAAAAATCACAGATATCGAAACAGGACAGAACAAACTTATGAATAACAAGTGGTACCAGCACAGATCAGAAACAGACTGATATGTCAATCCCAAAACTGGGAATGGGCAGGTTGCTTCAACTCTTTCTGATCTGTATGATAAGGAGGGAGCTCCTTGGGCTTGGCGAACCACATGTGATAACGGAATGGGGAAGTGGAATATTAAATGTTACTGCCAGACCAAAAGGGAAAAACAAGCCAGAAAAGTAAATAATTAAGTTAGGGGTTTCTTTCTTCTCTTCAAAGGGTACTAAATTTCTTAATTTCATTATCATATCTTTGCAAAGGGTCTCTTTGGGGATTGTGGAGTCTATTTTTATTTATTTATGAGCAATATGTCTCTGTAATAGCACTAACTAGAGGAACCTGTTTTCTTTGGCCCCATTTCAGGATCTGCTGCTAGACTGGGTCTGAAAAGGCCTACCAATACCCAGTGCCACTCTCAACAAGAACAGCTCCCCCCCCTTTTTGTGCTACATAAATGAGATTGGGTGAGGTGGAAAGGTCTCCAGTAAGGATGCTGGTCATAAGGAGGTTTGAACAGTGCCATGCATATTCAGTGATCAGGCATTATGGAAATTATACTCCTTTTGATACCAAACCATCCTGGGTGCTTCCTAGGCTTTTTCTGGACTAGGGTGCTTCCTAGGCTTTTTCTGGACATAGGTGGGACTCTCTTTGCTGATCCCTTCTTCTAGTAAGTAGTGTAAACTGTGGATGGCAGGAAGGGCCCAATCCATTCCAGATCAGATTATGATTAGTGATGGACAGACTTCTGCACATCTGATTCTGTATGGGTCCTTAAAAATGGATTATGCTGAGAAGCTACCACATACTCCAGCACCTTGTCCAACAATGGAATATTGGAGACTGGATGGAAATTATCCAATACAGTGGTGTTCGGGGGGGGGGGGGTTAAGCAAAGGTCTTACCACTGCCTCCTTTAGGCAAGGTTAAAGCCAAGACCAAGATTATAGCCAAGATGATCATCATATTAGGACTATCTAGTTATTTACTGAAATGAAGAAATCCATGTTCCTACTTTCTGTGAGACTCGTGTCACCAAAAGAAATAGGAAGCTAATTTACTGATTAAACCTGAATGCCCTATTAAATTTGAGAGGCTATGATTTTTATTCCAGAAGTTAACACACTAACATACCACCTTCAGTAGGCAACAACTGAGAAGTAAAGTATCAATGGATCATTCATCTGCATGCAGCAGAGTCAAAACTTGCCAGCATCGAATCACAACAGTGCCTTAGAAAGCCTGCAGCAGTTCTTGCACAGTTTGCTAAATGAACAATTCTGTAACTACAGATGATTCCAGAGGACCCAAATCTGTGATCTGTTTCTATGGAAGAATGGGAGGAGACTAATGGTAAAGGAGATGGTGGGAAGGAAGGGCATTAATTCCTGCAAGGTTTAAAAAAAATAAAATCCTCTGAATAGGATCGTTCAGATTTAAAGGTCTGTGCAGTGCTTTAACAGTTCTCTGGTTTTATAGCATACTTAACAAAGTGTTATTACATGTTGTAGATGGAAAATATCCATATGACTTTGGGCTTACTGCTACTTGTTAAGGCTTTAAAATTTGGACATGTGACAAGAATGTGTGTGACACATTTTTTTTTAAAATGTGGACTGCGCTCATATTTTAAAAGTCAGAGTATAAAATAAACATTTCTGCCCTTCCTTCCAGCAGGCAGCACAGAGATCTGCACTCCGGGTTCTATCTGACAGGTACATTTTGTCATTTTTATGAACTATAAATTGCTTTATGAAACGCTGAGCCCTATTTATTGTGGCATATAACTCATAATCGGATTTTGTCCCCAAAGTATCTCTGAACTGGGATGTTAAACATTTTGCATGCTTGGATTTGTCATGCATGCGTGGAGTTTATTACTGTGAAGAAGAAGAAGAAATCACAGTCTTGCTGTATTTCATATGGAGTATGCAAAATCCCTTGTTGTGGCATGAAATGAGAGATATGAAACTGCATGAATGGTGCAGTAAATTCTGAGTGTTAGCATTTGTTTGAGATATATCTAGGCTCATTTCTTAGCAATAAGTATGCCATTTATTTCAAGATATTCTCCTTTTGACTTTTCCAATTTTCTTTCTTTTCTTTTTTTTACTGAGGAATTTCTCCAGACCCCCACCCCAACCCCATAAAACAATGCATACCAAATGCTTTAAGGCTTATTCTTTTTTCCTCCCTTGCTGTTCTTTGTACTTGCTCAGACAGCAATGCTTATATTAAAGACGTACTCTGCTTTTGCTTAGTCTTTCTCAGACAAAACTTCTGCTGAAATCCCTTCGGTGTTCTGTCATTTTCCTTAGTAAGGCATACAGGAATGAAGCTGTAAGCAACTAGGTAGCTTTACCTTAAATAACTCCTGATGAAAGTAGAATTGCTGGAATTGTATAGGCAACCTTCTAACAGTCTTGATTTTACTTCAGATTTAGGGAACAGGAATGTTGTTGTTGGAAGGTACATTTTATGGCACCTCTTTTAAAAACACACACAAACAAACATGCACAGCAAGGAACAGCCTACTAGATTTATATTTATCCACAAATGAGATACTGTGTCATGGAGGCTGACACAAAGCAAATTTCCCCATGCCTCCTTGGCAGGCATCTCAACCCTCCTGGCCCAGACTCCCCCGCCTCCCTGAGAATAAGCAGTAATTGACTTTGTAAGGCAGCTCAGTCAAATGCTTCTCCAGAGCAGAGTCTGCTGCCACTTAGGATGAATTATACGTTGTGCATGGGTGAATAACATTTATTTATGGTCTGAGGCTGAGACCATCAAAACTATCCCACCTCTGCTGACAAGCCCTGTTCTGTTTAGACTCTTTTTTGGTGTGGTGGTGGGGAACACAGGGGAAAATAACTTGTCATTGCAAAACATATCAAAAGATTCAGCTGTGTTAGCCAGTCTTGCGGACAGGGGAGGATACTGGGAGAAAAGGGTTCACAGGCGTTTGTGATAGACGATAGACAGACAGACACTTAGATAGATAGTCTAGAACAGGAAGAAAGGCCATAACCATGCCCAGGGCAGGTGCAAGGCAGTTTGGTGCCCTAGGCAAGATCAGATATTTAGCGCCCCCCCTTCCCACTTGAGAGCGCTGTATTTTTTTTTCCCAAGGTGTTTCTGGCGCTCCCTTTAGCAGCTGCCTAGTTGGCCTAATGGTAGCACCAGCCCTGACCATGCCTCACCTGTGATTATGTAGACGCCCCCTGTGTTCACTCAAGTCCCATTTGTTTTCTGCTAGCATTAGAAGCATGACTACACAAAATTAGTTCAATCACCACCATCTAGAGAAGCCAAGTATCTACATCAGTGTTCTCCAACCTTGGATTCCCAGATGTTTTTGGCCTACAACTCCCAGCATGCCCCAGCCAGGCTGGGACATGCTGGGAATTGTAGGCCAAAAACATCTGGGGACCCAAGGTTGGAGAACACCGATCTACATAAAACTGCTAGGCAAGGACCTCAATCGGTTTTGAGACATGGTGTCATCTCTACATTGATGATATTTGGCTCTGTTTTTCTTTGTCTGATCCAGCTATGTGGTGGCTAGGATTTGATTTCCTAAGCATGAGCTTGAAGACACTTCTTGTGAGCTGCATGGGAGGGTAAATAAAGTGAAATACAATCCATATAAGACAGGAATGTTGATGGGGGTGGCCCAATTGATCTGAGAAAAAGTGGAGTTCCTATTCTGGATGGGGTCAAACACCCTCTAAACTAGGATCAGCTACACACTGTTTGTGAGTGTACTATTTGGGCTCTGTTCCTGGATTTTCAGGTAGCCTTTGACCATTTTGATTTGTTTGCTAACTGCACTGTTCCTAGTTGGGACATGCTGACTTGGCCACTATTATATACTCAAGTAACTTCCCACTTTGGATTACTGTAAAACACTTTGGATTACCTTTAAAGAGGCTTTGAAAACTTCACCTGGTCCAGAATGTAGTAGCTTGATTAGGTAGCATGTTACAGAAATTCTGAATTGGGTCTACTGACTTCTGTGCAGTTTCTTTTTTGTATTTTTTATTATTATTATTTTTGTATTTTATTAATAAGAACATGAAAGAAAGGAGTAATCCAATCGAGTTTATGCCCCAATTCAAAGTGCTGGTTTTAACCTTTAAAGCCCGGCATAAACAATCTAAATTCAGGATAACTTAGGAATTGCCTTCTCTCCTGTGTGGTCAAGTTATTAGATAAGACTTCATTCATAGATTCATAGATCATAGAGTTGGAAGGGCCCTACAAGGCCATTGGATCCAACCCCCTGCTCAATGCAAGAAACTAGAGGAGGGGTCTCCCATCCAAGTAATAACCAGGCCTGACCCTGCTTAGCTTTCCACACTCAGACAAGCTGAGCCAGCGTGAGCCACAGGCCTGTATCATCATCATCATCATCATCATCATCATCATCATCATCATCATCATCATCATCATTATTTTGGAGATAAGGATGTTACGTAAAAGAAGTAGGGTGTTGTTTTGTTTTTCAGTGCTGGCTTTTAGGGAAATGGCTGTTTTCCACCAATGATAGATTTTAATCGCTCAAGTGGGCAGTGAAACTGGTCCTGATCTTTAAGTTTGATAGCACTGGCAAGTACTTTTCCTTATTTAAAACAGAGGTCTTCATCACTTGGATCATGGCCCAGAATTGGATGGATGGATGGCTGAATAAGAGTATGTGTGGCTTGGCTCACTCCCCCCCCCCCTTTTATTAGCGATTTGCAGTGTGAGGGTATCTGGTTCTCTGCCAAGGATTCTCTTAATTTTGTAGTCTGGCTTGGCTTACTTTCTTGAGCATTCTGCTTTGATAACATTTTTCCTATGCTGTATGTATATGTAAGTTATAAATATGTAGGCTGGGCTCACATGTTTGAGTTATTCACTTACTCCTTGCTGTGTGCTTGTGACAGAGTTGGAGTCTGAACTGTGATAGGTTATTCTTTTTGGCTTGCTTGGTATCATGTATGGATATATTGGTAGCTGTTTTGTTTTGTTTTGTTCTTCCCTAAGCTGAACTGTTGAGACGTTGTAAACTTTGCTCATAGCGGAGTAAAGTATCAACTAGAGGGAGGAATTTAGGCCATATTATGCCCATTTTGTTTGGTCTGCGCTGGTTGCCTGTTTGTTTCTGTGTCAATTCAAGATATTGTTTTTAACCTTTAAAGCCCTAAATGGATTGGGGTCTGGGTACCTTAAGGATCACTTTCTTTCATATGTGCTTTCCTGTATGTTCCATACATCACCTGAGTAGGAGTAGACAAATCTGTTGTTTAGGTTTCTCTGAGTTTTCGTTTTTCTAACCATAGAAAAATTATATGTTCCATTCATTTTGAACCATTTCCACTTCAGTTTGCAGACATTTTTAAAGTCTGCACAAAAGTGTGTACATTTTATGCACATTTCTCCTAATATATGCATTTTATATGCAATTTTGCGTACAGTAATACCTTGGATTGCAAGTAACTTGGTTTGAGAGCGTTTTGCAAGACAAGCAAAAATTTTTAAAAAGTTTTGACTTGATAAACGAGCAAGGTCTTGCAAGAATAGGGATGTAACTGCTCGCCTCGAGCGGGCGTAGCGGGCCAAAATTGGCCCCGCTCATGCCCGCCAGGGACTCGCTTTGATATAAGAGTGTTTTGGATTACAAGCACGGTTCCAGAACGAATTATGCTTGCAATCCAAGGTATTACTGTATATGGATTTTTGCAAGCAAATTTTCCATATATAATGCATATTGGTGCGTTGTTTTCACTAAAAAAAAGACAACACTTGTGTGCACACTTTCACCTAATAATTGTATGCATTTTTGATTGGATAACTGCGCAGAAAAATTCAGAAAACGCAAATATAGAATGATAGCTGCATTTCAGTTCGCGTATTGGTTCAGGAAGTGAGAATTAGGTAGATTCACATCAAAATGTGAACTGAATGAATTCCTCCCCCATCCCTACATCTTGGGCTTTACTCCAGATTCTTCAGCCATCAGGGGTGTGGCGTGCAGTGATAGGGAGCAGGGCCTTTTTGGTGGCTGCAGCCACCTTGTGGAATACCCTTCAAATTGAGATCTGTCAAGCCCAACCCAGTATGCTTTTGAAACCTGGCTATTTAAGAAGGCTTTTAGTTGAGTATCTTTTTTCATTTATTAGTTTTGTCAGTGCTGTATCCTTTTTGTCTTTTCGCTTTAATTATGGTTTTATGGATTTATCTCCACTTCTGTTTGACTTTTTAGCGCTTTTCTAAATTGGTGTTTTGTTATTATTGTTTTGCTCAATGCACTATTTTGCTTTTGCTTTTATATTGTTATAGTTTACTGTTGTACGGTTGCTTTGGGTTCTTTTGGGGGGGTAGGGGGAGAAGGCAGGATATAAGATTTTAATTTTTTTTTAAAAAAACACGTTCAAAATTAATCCCCCCCCCCTACTAATTCAACATGTATTGGCAAAGCTATAAAAGTAACTGGAATAGAACCTCTGTAAAGAACTCAAATGACTAGGCCGAGTAGAATCCTCAGTTGCGGGATTTGCCATTTGGATCGAGGAAGCAAGTCTTCTCTTATGGAGACAGCAATTTCTCAGCATCATGGTGTATTACTAGCCACACCACAAAACGTCCAGACTGCTAGAAAGAAGTTATTATGATGGAAGTTTCAGGTGAGAGAACGATCATAGTGCCCTTCATGCATATAACACATGAAGGGGACCCACATGATTAAAGGGGCAGTAGGATGTGCCACTGGTCCCACCCCAATGATGCGCAGCTTCCCCCAGTCCTGCCCTAATGGCCACATGATAGGTGTGGACGTCTACAGGGGGATAGCCTAAAGGCTTCTCTATATGAGGCGTTTAACCCGCCACTTTACTGAGGCTTCTTCTTTCGTTTTCTTTGTGGAAGGAAGAGTGCATCCTTTTCACGAAGGTTTTTCCCCAGGGGTTTTCCTTCTCTGCCTTTCTATATGTTCCATTACACAACCACAAGGTGGCGCTGTGTTATAGAGAGGAATTGTGAATATACATGAGGCTTCCCATGGTGAACCATGGCAGCATCCCAGATAATACCGCACTTTCCTCGCTCTAAAAAAAGCCGCAGAAATGGCTGGGAAACACAGGAGAGACCCTGGAGAATGACAACATCACGTAAAGGACCCACAAACTTCTGTGAGTGAGGGATTACAAGCGCACAAGACATGCCTTGTATAAAGAAACCCTATGTGTGTAGGCCCACAGGAGCATGATCTATGCACATAGTACAGGCAGTCCCTGAGTTAAGAATGTCTGACTTACAGACTGACTTACAGACAACCCATACTTAAGAACGGACTTCTGGGTTCCCCAGCGCTATGTCGTTTACGTACAGTACATAGTGTAGTATACTACGCAATTTGCGTAATTTATGCAATTTGCATAAATGCCAATTTTAACGTACAGAACGCTATGCTGTTCCAACTTACATAAAAATTCAACTTAAAGACATTCTTAAGAACGGAACTCGTTCGTAACCTGGGGACTGCCTGTACTTCACCCTGCAGATGCCTATGCCTAATGCATGGGTATCAAAATTGGGGCCAGTGGCACAGCCCCACTGTCCCTTTAACTTCATGGGCCCCCTTCAATGGATAATGTGTGAAGGGGGTTTGCATTTCTAAAGAATCAACTTGAGCTCAGAACCCCAGTGTTTTTAATTGCTTACCCTTTAGGCTCTTATTATTGTACAGTCATAAGAATGCTTCATTATTATACACTCCCATCTTTTGTCTGTTTATTTTCACTGGTCTTCAGGGAGACCCAAGTAGGCAGTCCAGAATTAATGTGTGTGAACCAGAGGAGGCTATTGGCATCCGGGAATGACCTCTCTGTATTTTAGTGAGACGACAGACGTAGTTTCTCATGGTGGGTAAAATATGCAAAGTACTATGGGAAGGAAGAGGTTGTATGTGTGTAGAATATGAATTGCCTCAGCATATGATTAACCTCACTGGCTATGTAGTAAATAGAAGATAACTGTGATCAAAAATGAATTTGTGCAATTTATCAAGCTGAGCAACTGTGCGTTTTGCAGTGAGGCAGGAAGTCAATTCCAAAATCTAGGGCAAATAGAGCAATAGGAAATTGCAGGGACTAAGAAGTTAATCATACCTTTGGACTGCTTTCATCATTTTTGAAAGACAGAGTCAGTAGAGTCCTAGTAGGAATGCTTCACAACAGCTGATCAGAAAATAATTCTTTCAGCAAGTCTTAAAATATCATTTGCAATAACTCAATAGACTATTTTTAATTTAATGGGACTGTCATTTGACTAGTGTCATTTTTTTTTTAACATATATGTCTGAAATATAAATGAATAGGCCACAAAAATATCTAGAAGAAAAACAAACATTAAGAGTATAGAATTTAGAAGCCCTAAATGATTGTGATTAAATAAATTGAGCATATACGGTAACCATTTTGGAAAGATCAGCTTAGAAGTGGGGAACCACTGTGTGTCTATGACCTCTTGAAACATTCTTCAGTAATCTAGCAACCCCTTGTAAATAATTTCAGATGAAATTAGATTTTTAAGAAAGTATTTAGGTCCAGAACTGATGTCAGACAGGGCCGGTGCTTCCATTAGGTGAACTAGGTGGCTGCCTAGGGTGCGTGGCTAAAGGGGGCACGGCCAGTGCACCGGCAGCCGGGCGGGATCCACCGCCGCCGCTTCCCGTGGTGGCTCCTCTCTGGCTCCCTGGGCACGCGCTGCCAAACGCCAGCACCGGCGGCGGATGGCCAGCGCCGGATGGATCCAGACTTCCTAGTCCTCCCCAGGGGCAGGGACGCTCCTCTTCCTCCTCTGCACCCTTCGCGGTGAGGGGGGTGGGGGGAGAGCCGAGCCACCACCCCGGAACTACCGCGGGTTGAGCAGGAGGAGGAGGAGGCCGGGCCGGCAACAGCGAGGCTTGGAAGAAGATGGCGGTGGGCGCGGCGAGCTCCCGGATCTTGCCCTCCAAGAAGGGCAGCCACTTGCGGAGGCGTGCACATCTCGATCCACGGCAGGAGCCGGGCTGGGACTCCTCCTGCCGGTGCGCTGAGCGCTTCCTCCCTCGTGGGCTGTGGGCTTTCTTCTGGGCCGCTGCTGGTGCTGCTGCAGCCGCTTCCACTCGCCTGTGGCACGGATCTATCTCCGCCCCTCGTTTTGGGGGTGGGGGCAGCCATATAGAAGAAGGGAAGGAGCGGAGGTGAACAGTCCCGGGGATCGACAAACGTGGGCTGAGCGGGGGGGGGAATAATTTGGTGAGTTGCATGTGGAGAAATCAGAGCAGATTTTGCAAAGCTTGGCCCGAGTAGAGTAGTGTGTCCCGCGTCCAAAGTTTTAAAAAGGGGGACGTCTCACACGGAGCTGGGGAATGTTTCTTCCCGATGGCCAAAAATCAAATAATTTTTTTTAAAAAAGCACATTAGGGGGGTAACCTCCTAACTATCTATTTGATGTGATACATTATTAGTCTTCCCTTCCTCCTGGGGAGAGGAAGGGATGGCTTTCCCTTCTTTCATCCTCACGGCTGCGCAGAGGGAATCGCACCTCTGCCGCCGCCGTGTGTCCCCCAGGACCAATTAGAGAAAACAAAACAAGGCTGGGGAGAAAACGGATCTGTCTGGCAATTCCCACCCAGCTCCGTCCTCCTCCTATTCTTTCGCGGTCCTTCCTTCCTTCTCTCTCTCTCCCTCCCTCTCCCACCCCACGGAATTGACAGGAATCAGGCTGGGTTTTCAGCCATCCTAGTAGAAACGTGCAGAGCCCGGTTGGTTTTGCCGCTTCGAGACGCAGCCTCGGTCTTCTGAGCAGAGAGAGGGGAGGGAGACAGACCGAGGCACATGGAGGAACAGCCCGGTCGAGATGGGGGGGGGGAGCCAGTTTGCCAAGAAAAAGGCAAGGAAAATGAAGTTTTTAACATTAAATGTAGTTTCTGTCACACTTCACCAGGAATTTTTCTATATAGCAAATTGGTACTACATCAACATGTTTTTTATGTATGTTTGTCAATGTTTATGTTAATAATTTTTTTAGGTTTTACCAATTGACTTTTATTTCATAATGGGCATAGGGCTGGAGGGAGGGAAGGCTCAAGTGGGAGGGGGGCGCTAAATATCTGATCTTGCCTAGGGCACCAAACTGCCTTGCACCGGCCCTGATGTCAGAGTAATATTATATCCTATAGGGGTGATTGTTGGTGCCCTCGTTCCAAGCCTTTAACCCAGCACAGCACATCTTGGGATCAAGCTGTAAAAGTGTTGTTAAATGGTTACTGTGCATGCCTGACACATGCATGAGAAACCATCTGGTTTGTTAATGAAGGAAAATATTTCTGTTTTATTGTTTGTTTTTGACACTTGAATATTGCCTTGCCTTGGGGCGGCTATCAGACACAAATTATTTTCAACTTTTGCAATGGCTCCAAGTAGCTGTAACTCCATCGGTTGAAGAGGGCAGTTCTTCCATTAGGCAGTTTCTTGTGGCGATGGCTTCTCCAAACAGCAAAGTGGGAAGAGAAAGAATGTATTACAAATGACATATTATACTATTACCACTCAGTTCTGACCTAGCAATTTGGCATTTGTCTCCCTGTAGAAATGGGTATCACAAGCAGATTCTGATGTCATCGCTATTATGTGAATTCTGACAGCCTTTGATAGAGTTCCTCATCAAGTGGCTGCATCATTTTGTCCCCCCCCATCCCTGTTTCCAGCATCATTTTGAATCCTTGCATAGTTCCATTGCTCTTTAGATCTGAGAAAATTTGGAACCATTCCAATGTTAAAATTAATGTGTGAAGAGCAGAATAGCAGAACACTGCAGCTATTAGGAGTGGCACTAGTAAAATCAGAAATTTGTGAATGAGGGATACAAATAATCATTGTGGGAACAGCTAATATGGTTATATTAAAAAGAAGAAAGTGACTTTCAGTATGTGGGAAGCAGGTTTTCTTCACTATACAGCAGGGGTGCACAACCATAGAACACATGTGGTCACCCATGAATGCCCTGACACCACCCACCACCAAATACCACCACCGCCATCACCACTACTATTCTAGTTGAAAGATATAGACTTGTAACTGTAAGAGTTAGACACAGCTCCTACCTTCTGGGCCGACTTTGGAAATCCTTGTTTAATTTATCTGGGGTAGAAGTGACTTATGCAGGCAGTGCATAGAAACAAGGGAGAAAAAAATAGACAAAAGGCAGCTGATACTGAAAGGGTCATAAGAACATAAAAACATAAGATGAGCCATGCTGGATCAGACCAAGGGTCCATCTAGTCCAGCATTCTGTTCACACAGTGGCCAACCAGCTGCCCACAGGATCCCACAAGCAGGACATGATTGCAACAGCACCCTCCTGCTATGAGATACTGCCTCATGACAACCAGTGCTTTGCTTTCAATAACTTTCAGTTTCCTACTCCCACTGGTTGCTGAGTGTGGAAAATATGAACCTTCTTGTTGAAAGTGCTGGGTGTCTCTTGCACCCTCCCTTTCCAGTCCAGGTAAACCCCAGGAGGGTTGGGGGGGGGGGGTCCTCAGGGCAGGAGAAGGTAAAGACAGATGCCTTATCTCCATCACCTCCCCCAGCGATCCTGATGCCTGGTGTGTGTGTGGCCCCTGACCCGAGGGGGGCATCACATGCCAAGGAGAGCATCATGCACGCTTCGGGGCTGGCAAGCTTGTACACCCATAGAGGAACTACAACCAGCCCCTACATACAGGAGCATGGCTGGTCTTGTCATGCAGCAGGGTGAAGCGGCCTTCTTCAGGCAGCACCATGGGGGGGGGGGGGGGGGGGGGGCGGGGAGGATAGATGAAGGCAAGAATTTATGTCTGAATGGTACAGCAAGATCTTTCAGAGTGTTGGCTCTAGCACCAAAGTGGGGAGGGGAACAACATAGGAGCTCCTCTTCAGTCAGGAAAATGTCTTGGTCCGGCACTGATTGGAGGCAAATGATCACATAAGCAGACAATGTATTTCACAACCCTTATTTTAGGGTAGTTTCAGATGCCAGCTTCCTTCTCCAGAACCAAACCAGGAAGTGGAATAGGAAGTACCTCACTAAAGAGCCAGGGTTCAGCTAGGTAATTTTAGACCATAGACTTAATGGCCATGTAGAACCCCCCTTGAGACGGCCACGTGCATTACTTCAGCTGTGACACATTTCTACACTCAGCGACACACAACAACCATCCTATGCTTTACAACTGATTCTACATTCCTGATAAGTTACAGCAAAAAAAACACAAGCAAACAAAAATAACCGTTTACCAATCTTGATAAAAGGAGATATACTCTGAGTATGGGCAGTTTTGCTTTTTAAACTCACTTAAATCATAGAACCATCTATGATTTAAGATATGGTCCTGTAATCCAATGCTAGACACAATTACTTGGGAATAAGCACCATTTTGTTGTAGGAAAGGATAACATACCGTATTTGTAAAGTGAAAATAATAAAATGAGCATCTGTAACCATGTTCATGTCTGCCCAGCTACCCCGTGACTATAAAATGTTTTTCAAATAAGAAAGGAAAGAAGCTGCAGCAAGCAGCATCAGCCCTGGTTGGCCCCAGCAGGCTTGTGCCGGAACGGGTGTTTAGGCCAGGCCTGTTTGCTGCTGCCCCCATCACCTGCTGTTCTCTGGGTGGTCACTTGGGGCCCCGCTGGGCTGCAGAGCCCTGGACATCAACCCCAAGGTCCAGCCCTCCTTGCACCCCTGCTAAAGAAGTACCAACTAGCAAACGGGTTTGGTGCCACTATCACTGCTTGTGTATCAGTTCCTAGGCCAGGCCAGCCATGTGTGCTAAGGATGCTGCTAGTCTATCAGCATGGGGATCAGATCGTCCCATGTGGATTTCAGGTGTCAGACATGCTAACGCAGTTTATTGGACACTCGCAAACCACTGAATCTCTGGAAGTATCCCTAGAAATTAAGTACTGCTCTGCATCATTCTCAGCACATGGGAAAAGACAAGGGGAGGGCATTAAATGAAGTAAGATAGACCTGAGCTATAAATATAAATCCTGCACCTTGAATTGTGCCCAGAAAATCATAGGACATCAGTGTCTCCCCAAATAACTTCCATTAATAACGGATAATTTACTGTGTTCAAGAGTAGGCTCAAAGCCCACCTATAATTATTTGTACAATATTATATATGAGGTTGAGGTGGGGAATCCCTAGAGAGCCTTCAGGTATTCAGCTTTTTCTTGTTGAGAAGCATTCTACTTATGCTGTTGGGAAGTCCCTGTAGGGACATCCATATAAATCAAAACATTAAGTATTTCATTATTGTCATAGGAGTTCAGGAGTAGGTTTTTCTCCAGTATTAGGGAACCTTTGGATTTACTGGATTTTGTTGTTCTATAAGGACCAAACTACATGCAATACAGGAGAAATATCAGATTTGCCAATGTCTTTGCTTTGCTTTAGAAGGAGCTGCAGGGAGAGGATGAGGACCATGGCCCTGGGAAAGGGTGAACTGAATCCTTTGCCTCCCCTTCCCCAATGGAAATTGCCCCCAAAGCTGTTGTTAACTGCATTGGTGGGAAAAGACAGGTATAATACAGGTACCTGTCTTCCCCCCCCCCCCTGGGGCTAATAGCAGGTTTGGAATGGTGATTTCCACTGGGGTATGGCATATGGCCTTGGAAACTGCGGTCCCAATCCCAATGCTTGTCTGACTTTAAGGCTTAATAAAGATGTTGGAAGATCCAGCCACAGATCTCCCATGTCAGATGTAGTTTGGCCTTAAGAATCTGTTTACCTAAATGTCTCTCCCAAGGATTCAATTCATTTAAACATTTCATTTAAATTATTTTAAAGTTCAAGTATGTGATGAATGCCCTCAATATTAGGCAGCATTAAGCACTGGGCCATCAGCAGTACTTTTTAGATTACTCTTGTTTTCCTGACAGTTTTAGCTAACTTTACTAATTTCAGGCATGGAATTCTGTTGTATTTCTGGTGCTCTTTAAACATTATTCATGCACGATTCAGCATGATTTCCCTTTTTGATGGTTTTGTATAAATAAACAATTGAAATCTGAAAAGGTTGTTTTACAGCATGAGTTACTTTGTTTTCTACACCAGAATGCTGTTCTACCGTATGAATGTATTTAGTTTTCCTATTCATGGAAACATATGTGCACAGACATGAAATTCATAAATTACACTTCCTCCTTATTGACTGGCACAATAGGCCATAAGTATTATAAATGAACAAATAGTCTGTCAAAATATTTATTGTCCAAATCCTGGAGTACTGTTATCAGGAAATTCATTAAGAGCTGCAAAGTGAGTCAGACACTTCCTGATTACCCTTAAGAACTGTTTTCTTTTGAAACAAGATACAGTATAGGAGGTTTGGAGGGAGAGGGAGGATTGAAGGAAGTTCCCCATCAAGGTGTGAGATGGCTCTTCAATGGCTGCATAAATGAGTATTTCTTGAACTCCCACTTAATCCTTCCCTTTATGTTTTCTGCTTCCTTTTCTTTAAAATACACAATAAAGAGTAGAAGTAGAAAATGTGATGCTTACTACAGCTGACTTAATTGTGCTGCCTTTTACAGGGCTTCTCTACGCAAGGCATTTATTGAGGCATATATTGTGCACTCATCATTCCCTACTCACAGTTGTTTATGGGTTCTTTAGATGATGTCATGATCCTCCAATTTTGCTTCTGTTTGTAAACAGCACTTTAGGGGAATTTTTTTAGAGCAGGGGAAATGGGGTATTATTTCTGATGGCAAAAGAAAACACTGTTTCCACTTGTGTATTTGCACTATCCTGCTATACCACAGTGCCACCTAGAGGTTATGTAGCTGAAAAGCAGGAAAGGAAATGCTTGTTGTGCTTGGATCTCAATTCTGCGATGAAACCGAAAGTAGATACAGCGAATTAACAGCCAATTGACAGCCTTGTGTAGAAAAGCTCACAATTCCCATGGTGAATTATATTTCCAAGGGTTCCTTTTCTTCTTTCCTTCATTTCCACTATTTTGCTTCTTTAGCTGTTTTTCAGACTTCCTAAGGTAAGTATTTTCCTCTTCTGATCCCACTTGCTCTCCCCACCCCCACCCCACTCATCATTCCCTACTCACAGTTGTTTATGGGTTCTTTAGATGATGTCATGATCCTCCAATTTTGCTTCTGTTTGTAAACAGCACTTTAGGGGAATTTTTTTTAGAGCTGGCAATTCATTCCTCAGAATGTGCCTCCCTTAACCTTGAAAGCCCAAGAGCCCTTCATTCTTACAAAAAATGCAACTTAAGGCAAATAAACTAGCCGTGTGTCATTAACTCCTTGGAACAAGTCAGCTCACTCTTGAAAGGTTAATGTGCCCTACATAACCAGTGTGCTCTTGTTAAAGAAATTCCCTCAAGAAGAGATGAGAGGCACAAAGGGTAGTTCACTGGAAGCCATCTTTATATCAAGGCAGGTGAGCTCTGCCATACAAAGACAGCGGTTCACTTTATATAGACTTGCAAAGCCGCCTTGGGTTCCTTGCAGGAAAAAAGGCGGAGTATAAATATAACAAATAAATAAATAAAAGTGCGAATCTGAGCATGCTCAGTACTACAGTCTACTTCTTCTGGCACAGTGCTAGTGGTCAGTACAGCAATGAGTCATTCTTTACATTCCTTGATCATGCCCTTCTTTCCTTGTCTATCACTTTCTGCTCATGTGCTAATCTCCAATCGCTTGGCTGTTAGCCAACGGATTACATCAGCAAATCTCTTTAGTGCCTGTAAATTCACCTAAATCAGTAAGCTTTTCCTTATCTTGCTTGCAACTTCTTTGTGTTGCAACTTCTTTGTGTTGCAACTACCATGTGTCTGCTACCAGCCTCTCAGTGAATGATTGGATAGATGATCAACTAATCTCATCATTCAAATGTTTGCCTTATCTCATCACTCTGACCTATTCCCCTCACCCCACCCCACGCTATCTCACCTTACCTGTACAAGTGGTTGTGTAAATACAGCCAAAGCAGATCCAGGGAAAACTGACTAGTGTTAATTCCCATTGATTTTAGTGGCAGTGTTAATCACCTGCTTAAATCTCTCCCATTGAAATCAGTGGGACATAACAGTGCTCAATTTTGCCTGGATCGTGTCCTTTGTATTTGTCATAACATTTGCTTAAGCCAGTCACAGTATAATCAGGTTTTCTTTAATAGGTCTGTCAATTATTCTAAATCTTGACCTGCAAAATCGCATCCTAGTTATTAGAGTGCATCCAGCTTCTAAAATAGCTACAGTGTTTTGCTTTATTTGTGTGACCCAGAAGAGTAGGCAGTTAGCCTACTGAATAACCATAGATTATTGTTACATATTTTCAAAGGAAGCTACATATTCAAATAAAAGAAAACACCACCTTAACCTATAGATCGAAGAGACCTTTACTTCTAACTAATTATGGAGACCAATAACCCATATTAATCAGGAAAATATCTGTATGTTTGTGTGTTTTGAAAGTTTATCCAACCCTCTAGTTCACATGTGGGCAACCTGCAAACTGTGGGCCACATCCAGACCTTGGTTGCTCTCTGTGCCGCCTACTGGCCTCAGGGTGCCCCCCCCCCACTTTCCCCAGCACTCCCCAACACTCAGCAGGGGGGTAGTGAATGGATTGCTGTTTCCCTGCTGCTATTAGCTAAACCTGCTAATAGCTGCAGGGAAATAGCAATCTTGATTGGGATTGGGGAAGGGAGAGAGACGTTATCCTCCCCAGCAAACCTAATCAAGATAGCTGTTTCTTTGCCATTATCAGAAGCAGGAAAATAGTGTTCCTGATCAGGATGCTGGAGGCTTTAATCTCCCCACCCCACCCCACCCATCCTAATCAAGATCACTGTTTCCTCACTGCTAAGAGCAGTGGAGAAAAAATATTCTTGATAAGGACCACAGGCAGCGGGGGGGGGGGGGGGGGGAGGTTAAAGCCTCTCTTCCTCCCCCCCCACCACTCCCTGCAATGCTGATGCAGACACAGCTATCCTGATCAGGACCATGGGGGGGGGGGAGACCAGGTTGAAGTCTATTCCCCCCCAATCCTGATCACAGGGGGGAGGGAGAAGAAGAGTGTGTGTGAATGTGTGTGTGAGAGAGAGAGAGAGAGAGAAGGGGGGAGGGAGGGAGATGAATGTGTGTGTGTCCTGAACCCCCCCCCCATGTACTGGGGCGGGTGCCTGATGGGTTCCACAAGGGTGGCTGTGGCCCCTAAATCTAAAAAGGTTGGCCACCTCTGCTCTAGTTGTACTTATCAACCCCACCTCCCAACTCTTAATTCCTAAAATATCTAGGCAGCAAGCTGTACAATGGAGGAATAATTGTTTGTAAGGTATAATAATACATGAATCACTACATCTTCACACAAATCTAAACAAGTCACTGAGGATAATGTTCTCCCCTGCGGTTTCCAAAGGGTTATGGGACTTCAAGCCAAGCTACGGTAGGGAAAAGAAGGGAAAAGAAGAAGAATTATTGGAGAAATACCTAACCCTCCCCCCCTGTTGTCCTGCAGCAACTGGTGTCCAGTGGCATATTTCAATGGCAGTTCAGTTAGGTATCATGGCTAATAGATAAGAAAATAATAGATAAGAATATGTGAAAAGCCAAAGATTATTTCTTTTTATGGGGATATAAAATTTCAGTTGAGCTGTAAAGCTTTTCCATCCTGTACCCCTGGTCCAGATTATCCATGTCAACAGTACATAGATATTATAATATTAGATAGATAATATACACATAATAAAATTGCAAGCTCAATTTGTTTTGCCCTAGCTTACGATTCACAAAATGTACTTTGCATACCAGTGCAGAGAAATAACTATGACAGGATCTTTTTTCTTTTCTATAAATTGTATTCAGCTCAGGTAGTTATGATACACTTCTAAAATGAGCATCTTTGCAAGCCACTCTGGGAGCCTTTTCTGGCAGAAGAGCCTGGTATAAATGCTGTTAATAAACAAACAAACAAATGTTTCCAGTGTTGCGACATAAACCATTGGGAGGGAAGGTTCATTTTGCAAGTGTTCTGGACCTTTTCAAAAGATATTTTAACCATGATTTTTTGCAGCTCAATAATTTTTAACACAATATTTTCATAGTTCTAAGAATCTTCTTACTGTGCTCATTGCTTTCTTATATTACCCAATGTGCCAGAAATTCCACTTTCACCAACCCAATAAATGACTTCCTATGTTTCAGTAGTCTGAGCTTAATTGCAACCAACTTTCCTTTGTGTCATTTCAACTGTAATGATATTTTCAAATATGTACAGAACAAAGAAAACACATTTGCAAAGTTTTGTCCCATGAAATCATCTGGGATATTTATAATTGGATCCATTTCCTTGCTACATTCCAGACCTTAAATCTGTCATTTTCAGATTGTGTTCCAGGGAGCCCTTGGGACCTTGGAAACATATCAGGCCAGGGGTTCCTCAATGATGAATGGCAACTTGCCCATCACTCACAATCTTCCTCTATAGTGCACAGCTGTGTGGAAGATTTGAGGGAGTTGTAAAGTGCACTTTTAGTTCATGCAACAGGCCTGTCCAGTGTTCGGCATGAACCGATTGTGCCCTTAGAACATGTCCCAGAATCCTATGTAATGCACACAGGGGGGTTGAATCCAGATTAAAGGTGCAATCCTATGCATGTTTAGAGAGAAAAGAGTCCTACAACTCCCAACATATCCCAGCCAGCATGTCGTGACTAACTGAAGCCCCATTGATTTAAATGGGTCCACTGTATATGACTAAATTTGGATCCAACCTAGGGTTATAATGGCAAATGCTCAGGGAAGTTTCAACGGACAAAGGTGATCTAGAAAGTGTTCCCTGAGAGTAGAAATGTTGAAAAGCACTGCTTTACGCCATTGTGATTTTTGTTTCTTTCACATCCATGATGATAAAGACAACCCTAGATGCATCTGGAATAATTTTCTGGCTGAAGCAACAAATAGGATTGCCAGTTAACCAGGAAAAAGCCAGTCCAATAGGATTTTTCTTTGGGCTACTTTTGCTGGACAAGAGAGGCGGAAGTCCATTTTTCCCTTGCCAGTCTTTCTAACCCCCGCCCCCTTCCCCCCTTTTTCCTTTTTTGCCTCTGTATACATGCTGAGGACGAGGGGAAGACAGGCTGGCAGTGGAAAGTGTTTTGTGCATAAGTGGCCTGCCAAATTTAGAAATGACATTGCCCCCCACCTCCCAGTCACTGCCAAGTGAGGGCTGTGGTGAGGAGATGCTGCCAGTGTTGCTGCAGTGGCTGACAGGGATCAATTCTTAGCTTGTGTGTGTATGTGTGCAGTTGCTCAGGTGAGCAGGAACACATAGTCTTCAACTGCCCCCAAAATGCCGGGACAGTCCCGAAAACCCTTAAGCCATCACGGCTTCTCACTTTGTCACACAGAGTCCCGAATTCCCTTGCCTCTCACAACTGCAAGCTGCTTTAGGCTGTCTTAAAGGGGCCATGGGCAAAATTGCAGCTAAGCTAAAAGTTTTAGCTTAGCTGCAGTTTTGCCCATGGCCCCTTTAAGAGACAGTAAGCAGGGAGGGAACAGATGCAAGTGTGTGTGTGTGTATGTGTGTGTGTACGCTACACCCACTGGCCTAGACCAAGGGAGAGGTGAATGAGGGAATTTATCACATGATTCCTATCTTTATATTGTCAAAGATTTTATTTCCTAACAGAGCTGACTCTGTGCCTCTAACAGGTAAGGTACAGTGTCAGAAGGAATTGCAAGAAACTTCCCCTTCTCTCTTAAGCTCCATGTTTGGGGGTGTGGGGTTGATGGGTAAGCTTCACCTGTTGAATTTGTGCCAATCCTGACAATTTTAAAACAAAAAGAGATTGCCCTGCAGGCAGTGACACAAAATTACAAAAGCCACTTATAAAATATTATAAAATAATATATAATATAATAATGTAATTATAATATATAAGATTTTGTGTGTTTCCTCTAATAACTTTTGTACTTGACCATGCCCTTTGGTTGCCTGGCCATACCCTTGGCCACACCCTCTTGATCACACCTTCATGTTGCTTAACCATACCTCTTACAAATTCACGTGTGTCCCTATTTTCATCTCTGAAACGTTGGAGGGTATGGGGGAACATGGAGGAGGAAGAGAAGGAGGACGTGCTTCAGGGGGTGGCTGCCAGGGGATGGGCAGCTGCTGCCAGCAAGTGATGAAGGTGTATCATGACATCAGCCAAATACCATTTTTTTAAAAAAGAAAAATCCAAGTGTTAGCAAATCCAGCAGCAAAGTGCTGTGGCTCTTGGGGGCGGGGGGAGTGAATTTGCTAAGGAAAACCCAGCAGCCTTATCCGGGACTTTCTGTGTTATGATGATCTAACACTGTTTGTAATTTATACCCCTTTGAGGTTTTATGCTAAGTAAATGAACTATTTTAATAATGTGAAATCTTCTCTTACCTTCTAGTGATGAGAATTCCTGTTCTGCTTTTTGTACCTTATTTGACAAGGCCAAAGAGAGCTTTTTATTAACTTTTATATGTGCTAGTGAATCGTGATCAACAGCATGGCAGCATCCAGCACTAACAAATGGCAGCTGAAATTCTCCCTATCTCTAAATCATAGATTTACAGGTTCAGTAAAGCTGCCATTTAAAGCACCCTTTTATAGTAATGATATTTCATTATATTAATAATTCACAACAATTAATAGGCTGGGTTGAATAGTGAGTTTTATGATGCAGTTGCAATTAGAGAAATGCCCACCATCGTTCTGAATTATATTAATTATTATGGATAATTAGTCAGTTTTAATTTTTGCATTTCTGGGCCTCTTATGGGTTCTAAAATTGCTGCTTTGCTATCACCTCTTGGTAATTGCTCCTAACAGAGGAAGAATTAGACCAGGCAGGAATAGGAAATGTATGTTCTTGTATGGGAGCTGCGCACCTCTAATTACCCTGCAATTGGTAGGTTTGCGATCTAATTTATGAGCAGCTTAGCTAAAATGGCTACATTAGACCATCCATTCATTATGATATTTCATACTTGATTTCATGGACGCATGGTTTTTGGTTCAATGTGGAAGGGATAGTATCAACTGCTCTAGGCAGTGATGTTATAAGACCTTACACCACAGATACATTTTTGAAAAGTGCAGAACACAGTGCCAAAGACATGAAGTTTTATATGAGTGAGACACAAACCATAAACCAGGTGTATGTGTGTGCAGGGGGTGTTAAAAAGTATTGTCAGTTTCCAATACTTCAGTATTTTTACTGAAATAGGAATTTAAAACATGAAAGAGACTCCAGTCCAAAGACTAGTTAGGCCAGCAAATCTAAAAAAATGCAATATAAACATCGAAAACTGGGAAGCTCTGGCCCATGAACGATCTAAATGGAGGTTGGCCTTTCACAAAGGTTCCATGGACTTTGAAGAAGCCCGAGTGCAAGGTGAAAGGGAGAAACGTGCTAAGCGAAAAGCACGTCAAATGAATCCTTTACAGGACCATCTTCTATCTGGTAACCTGTGTCCTCACTGTGGGAAGCTATGTGGATCTAGAATTGGCCTCCACAGTCACTTACGGACCCATCGCTAGAGTCTACACAATCTTCTTTAGAATCTCCTCCTTTTATCCCGGAAGACAATCTTACTCGGTCACGAGTGATCGCCTGATGATAGGCCAGAATACTAGGACTGGATATTGTCTAGTCCCATTGACTTTGGCAGGATATAAGCATATTCAGAGCCAAGGATTCTAATTCTAATTAATTAAATTTAGGATGGATTCGCAATCGCCATAGCAAACCAGATTACTGTTTCCTAAATAACAATTATAGTATAATTATACTTGCAAGAGGCAAGGGTCTACTACATGTTATGAGAAAAACAGTTTTCTGTACTGGTAAAGAAAATACTAGGGCAACCTTCTTCTGCCCACCATTTCTCCCCTACAAATGCCACTCCACCCCCATGTTTACCCCCACGGTCGGTAAATATATGTTTGAGAAGACATGTTTGTAAGGTATCCTACTTTACAGAGGACAGTCCTCTATTTTTGAGAGCTGGCAGAGGATAGTCCTCTGTTTGAGGAGATGTCCAGTCCAAGTCTGGTTTAAAACCAAGAACCATAAAGGAGGGAGAGCGGGGGGGGGGGGCTCAACAGTTAACACCTGGATAGCAGACTGAGCAGGCACACAGTTCACCTAGTCCAGGGGTCCCCAACTGTAGCTCAGTGGCAGAGCACCTGCTTTGCATGCTGAAGGTCCCAGGTTCAATCCCCGGCATATCCAGGTAGGGCTGGAAAAACACCTGCCTGAAACCCTGGAGAGCCACTGCCAGTAAGTATTGACAATATTGGATTAGATGGACCAATAGTCTGACTCGGTGTAAGGCAGCTTCCTGTCGGACTAACATTACACACAGCAGCATTGTAGCGTGTAGTTTTGTCTTCAATGTGTGATTTTTAAAGCTGCTCTTTGCAGTTTTAATGGAATAATTTACTGCATGGAGATATCAGCCCATACTAATCAACAGTACTGTCATTCTTTGAATAAAATACTGGTTCTTTTGAATCTAGCACCCAGCAGCCCAGGGGCTCTCTTCTTCTGCCTGTCTACTTCTTTCTAAGCTTCAGGACTAAAGAGATGGTAACCAGAACACTCTGCCTCCCCCTCCCCCCCCCCGCTAGAAGCAGCCATAGAAAGCTCATATTTTGATTGGGGCAGCAGCAAAAGAGAAATATGTGTTTAATCTCCCCAAATTATCCATTCTATTTACAGGCAGCAAAGTTATGGCGGAGGGAATTTTGCCAAATATTCTCCAAGAGGAAGCAAAATTCTCCAGCAGTTTGAGGGGCGTCCAAAAAAGAAAATCCTCAGAACATTTATACTAAATGAAACTATATTGTTGTTCTTACTGATAGATGAAAGAAGCAGTTGGTTAAGTGAGGAGGACTGGAAGAAGTAAGGGCCAAGCCCATTGCTTCCTTCAACAATATTAAAATAATATTAGCTGCACAGCTGCACCCAGAATTTTGCACCCTATTTGCAAATGGTGAAATTTTGTGAGAAGAGGGGATTTTGCCAAATATTTTCCAGCAGGGATGACATTTTCCAACAGTTTAGTGGGTGGTCAAAAAAGAGAGTTAAAACACCTCCTCCCACAACACCAGTGTTCAGATTTAAAAAATGAAGCACCCCTCAGCTGCTTTAAAGTTTAAAAAAATAAGGAGATCCAATCACAGATTTTGCACATCATACCTTTTCCTGACCCTTATAACCCTGTGAGGTTTTGTTGGCAGCCTGGAACCTGTTTTCAACACCCTATAGAAGTGTATTCACTTTGAAACCAGACAACAAAAAGAAGTCTGAAAATTTTTCCAAAAGAAGTTGAGAGTTTCAGCAAATCTCCTGGGAACAGAATTGCAAACTAACTTACAATTCTGCTGTTAGTTGAAGGAGTGAAATGGGAGTGATATTGGTTGGGGAGTTTCATTTGTCAAACTGAAGCATGGGCTTTTGGAGTTTCATTTGTCAAACTGAAGCACAGGCTTTTAATTAATACCTTAATATAAAATGAATGCACTGGCACCAAGATTATATATAGTGTAACCTCTATGGGATTTAACTAGGGGATGCACAGATCAATCTATTTCTGCTCCATGTCAGTTTTGCATCTGTTCATTCATAAGTCCGTTCCTTCTTGTTTCCACATCAATCTGCCTTTTTAAATCCACATGAAAATTCATACATAGATGCATTTTAAATACATATTTTGACAATATTTTCTCAAACAATATGCCTTTATAAATGTATTTTATCTAATTTATGTATTATCCTAAAATACACATCTTAAACATATTCTGGTTCATTTTTTGAGCTGTGAACTACATCTCAAAATTTGGAGACCTGTGAAATTTGAAGGATAATTACATTCTGATCTGCACATTAGTCCACCACATATGCAAATAAGTGACTCATTCAGTACCTGATGAACAAAAAGCAACACAGTTGGTTCTTCATCTTTGAAATAATTATACACATAAGTTATCAGATTCTTCACATTAAGGGTCCTTCTCTCAAAGATACATGCATATACTGTAGTTTTCATATTGCAATTTTGTGTACCTTCAAACATGAATGTGGCTCTCTGGAGTGCCCCTGTGTCTTTTTAAATGAAACACATGAGATTTGGTTTTTGGCTTAAAGTCTTCAAACGGCTTCTTCAAGATTAATTATGATACTATGTCAACCCAAACATACAGTATCCACTATTGCCAAAGCGACTGTGCCTCCTAACTAGCAGTTGGGTTGCTGAAAAGGATCGTATGTAGGTTTCTTCTCTTCCCATGTTTGCTACTCTTTGTAGGACCTGAGTGCCTCCTTCTTTTACTCCTGCCAGGAACAGAACATTTCAGTAAGAGCAGGATCCCTTCTCTCACTAGTTCATGAAGGTGTCCATCTTGCCCTCCAACTTGGCTACTAGAAAATCTTGATGGCTTCTATGGTTTGCAGATATTTCTGCACCTCTAAAGGTGTTACTCTGATTATTGCATCTTTCTCATTTAATCAAACAATCAATTGATATTTATCCTACTTTATTCAAAGTACTTTTCTTATTCTGTCAAGAGATTCATAGCTACCTCTGAACTCCAGCTGAAAAGTTAGGAAGCATGCCTGTCAAGTTACCTATTTACTTATTATAAATTTTCCTTCATACTTCCTAACATAATACAACCTTGTGAAAAAGTGAGTCTGATTAAAATATCCTTCATCATAAACTACTTCGGTCATGACATCATTGACTGCAAGTTCTTTAACAAGCTTGTACAACTCATATTATGCAGGGGTCCCCAACCTAGGGGCTAGGAAGAGAAAGAAGGCTAGGGACAGGGAAGGGAGAGAAATAGCAAGGAAAGGGATTGGTTAGAGAGAAATAGCAAGGCTATGTATAATTGTTAGAAAGTCGTATTTTCATATAAAGGAAGTCCCCGAGTTAAGAATGTCCAACTTACAGACAACCCATACTTAAGAATAGACTTCTTGGTTCCCCGGCGTTACATTGTTTATGCAGAGTACCTAGCGTATTATACTATGCAATTTGCGTAATTTATGCAGTTTGCGTAATTTATGCAATTTGCATAAATGCCGATTTTAATGTATAGAATGGTATGCTGTTCCGACTTACAGACAAATTCAACTTAAAGACATTCTTAAGAACGGAACTCGTTCGTAACCTGGGGACTGCCTGTGTAGGCATTTCATATGTATTCATTGCTATGGATATATACAAATGCATGTGCGTATATTTGAAAAAAACGTGATTTAAAAAAAACTTTGTGGGTGCCTTTGGGCGCCACATTGGGGACCCCTTCACAGGCGCTATGGGTTCCACAGGTGCCAAGTTGGGGACCCCTGATATAATGTAACAGGTTTAAGTGCCTGCACAAGATCACTCCCTTCCCTTTTGCTCTCAGTTAATCCAGAACAGCTACCAACTCCATGCTTGCCAGTTTTATAGTAGATTGGAATCTCCACACAAACATTGAAGGGTGGGGGGAAAAATCCACTCCTTTGTGAGTACAAAGGGAAGTTAAAATGTGTTAGTTGTAAACTAATCTACATTAAATTATCTTGAGTGTTTGCCCTGAGTCTTGATGCAATTCATATTTAGTTATCTTCCCAAAATAGCGGTTGTAGTTCTCACATTACATCTGGAGAGGCAGATATAATTTATGGGAATGCACCTGTGTCTTTAAAATGGAAAGTGAGAAGAAGCCTTCGGCTTACAGTCTGTGGCTGAGTCTTCCTGAGCAATTAGAAGATGAGTATTAGTTATGACATCTTTTATGTCTTTTTTTTTTTTTTTTAAGAAACTGGCACATTTATATTTTTGTTAGTTTCAAATCCATACAGTCGCAACATCAAACCTTGTTAGAACATCTGAATAGTCAAAGCAATCTGTTTAAGACTCCATCAGCAAGATCACAGTTTATTAGCATGCCTTTCCTGCATATTCTTTCTTGTTTTGGCACTTACTGTGAAAAGGAAGAGGAGACCATCACAGTTCCAATAGCACCACTGAGCATTGGATACAGGACATGCATTGAATTTAAGAATAGAATTACAGCGACATTTTCTGTTACCTCCTTTCTACTGGGGAGAGTGATGATCTGGTACCGGTAATTAAAGTGAAAAACTCATGGGGGAGGACATAGTTGTCAATTTTTTTCTATGATGTCAGAAAGCGCCATGCAATATGGATACTATTTGTGCTTCCAGGCAGAGGGGCTTCTAGTGCTACCAGTTAGAAGGCATTATGCAGCTATTCTGTCTTTTTCTACTTTATATACATATAATTTATTTCATTTCCCAATACAATCATTCAAAGTGATTACAATACTTTATTTATTTTATTTATTTATTATATTTATACCCCACCTTTTTTCCTGCAAGGAACCCAAGGCGGCTTACATAGTCCTCCTCCTCTCCATTTTATCTTCACAACAACCCTGTGAGGTAGGTTAGGCTGAGAGTCAGTGACTGGCCCAAAGTCACCCAGTGAGTATTACTCATGAGTATTACTCATGTTTATTACTTGCTGTACACATGGCTCATTCTAAAAATCATATTGTAATTGTGTTTGCAGATGGACAAAAAATAAATGGTTATTCAGATAAGACCAATATTGGAAAAGGCTTCAAGAGTCTGCAAATGAATTAAAAAGTCTGTCCATAGTTTCTCTAGTGCTAGTAAAGGATTTATTGGATAACATCTTGGGCCCTAGACTGGACTTCACAAGGAACAGCCCTAGAGCTAATAATTTCCATGATAGGTATGGGTAATTATACCAGATTCTTACAAACTAATTGCCCATGCATTTCCCCTACCTAGGGCTTAATTTGAAAAAGACCCCATCAGACCTTAATTCTGCATCCTGTTTTCTATGCCAATTCACTAATTACACAACAAATGATTAATATGATGGAAATGGGATGGATGCAGTGTTTATTTTTGTTGTCATTTATTTTTAAAAGGTGCTGGGACTCAAGCATGGAATCTGCCCTCAATGGCTGTACCATGATAACAAAGAGGTGCCACATCCTAACTCCCTCCAGCCATCCACAACAGGGGGTTAGGATTGCACTGTAACTGGTGATTATTCTACCCATTTTAACTGTGTAACAGACCTATGTTTCCTTGTGGAAACACTGTGAAAAGATAAGACTGATATAATTTTTATAAGCACTAACAGAGTATGTTTAGGATCACTTTTCAAACAATGAGTTGTCAGGTTGTATTTTCTTCCTAAAACATTATCAAAATATATCGTAAGATAAAGTGTTGCAATATTAATTTTAACTAGTTCATTATTACATGCAACACAATGCAATGCATTATATTAAACTCTAAAAACTGGCTAGAATAAGAGATGTCATGATGAGCACAGTTCAGGGTGTACCTGTGGCACATTCTTGTTCTGTTTTAATGGATGCTTTTCAGCTTGTGCAGCCTGAGGATATGCACAGATTCTTGAAGACATTAGATTGGCCACCTTTTCTTAAACGTTGTTCTTCCAAGCTGATTAATACTTCTAGAGGAAAACTCACATCTTTGGAGGTGTAGGTTGTAAATCAGGGGTGGGCATCACATGGCCCATGGGCCACATGCAGCCCTCACCACTTCCCCTGGTGTGACCCTGCTGTCCCAGAGACAGCTCCCCAGAATTTAGCGCTATGGAGTGCTAAAGGAGTCAGATGTAGCTTGATTGCCAGCTATATTTAGCCCTTTACACTATGCAGTGGTTTGCCACTGCAATTTGCTGGCAAAATGGCAATTTAGGTTTTAAAAAAAATATTTTCCACCTCCTTCCCAGGGTGGCCCATGGAGGGGTCTGGGGGGTGAAAATGGCCCCTGGACCTCCCGCAGTTACCCAGCCCTGGCTAAAAGGGTCAAATCTAGCTTGTTCTCAACCTAAATTTGATCCTTATAGTGTTCTATGATGGTTTGTTGCCGAATGTTGGTGGCAAACTGCTGATTCTCTTTGTGGATGCCCCAGAGTTGCCCATCCCTGTTGTAAATGCATCATTGAGGAAGGGTGTCATCCTGGCTTCCTTGAAAGAGACCCCTATTCATTTTTTCAAAAACTCATTGGATTCCAATGACCTAGATACTATCAGCCAGTCTCCAACCTGCCATTTGGGGGCAAGGTGATGGAGCACATAGTGGCATATCAGCTCCAGGTACTCTTGGAAGAAACCAATCTGGATCCTCATCACCCTAGCTTCTGACCTGGGTTTGGAACTTAAACCACCTTAGTTACCCTGGTGGATGATCTACATCAGGAGATGGTCATGGGTAGTGGAAAAAACAACATGGATCAAAGGAATAAACATTTAGTGTTATGTGTAGTTTGACCCTTACTTGAGGAAATTTGCGTGGGATGACTTACACCACTGAACATGATTGGACTTACTTGTGTAATATGCATAGGATTGAGCAGTTACATTTTTAGGGCCTTTAACCATTTACCTGCTCCCCCGGGGGGACTTTAAGAAATGCCAAGCTCCGCACCATCTATTGTTTCTTTTCATATTTGAACATCCACTACCTGAGAAGGCTAGGAAAGAACAGACTTTTCAAGGCCAAGTATAAAGAGTTAACTTGTTCAGACCAGGGAGTCTTAACTGCTCAAACTCAGCTGATGCAAGGTCAATGGCAAACACACTGAGAAAGTCAGAGTTGCTTTATTTTTCTTGTGAGCAGGTCAAATAAAACACTGCTGATGTTCCATTTATCTGGTGTGACAAGCAAACACTTGGCAGCCAGTGCAAGCATACACTGAAATTTGGCACCAGTCTCCTAGCACAGCTGTCAGCCTGCTGACTAATCACTTCTTCCTGAAGTTAATGCAGCTCTAGGTTTTTAACACTCTTTCATCTCACATACCCAGGCGCTCAGTCCTTGGAGAGAGCTATTTACTCTGGTAATGCAGTTATTAATTACGGTATATATATTTTTACAGTTTTTGGCAGTAGTCTACTTGCATGAGTTCTTTTCTTCAGTATTTCTCTAATGTTTACAATGATTTTTGCAAGTGGGAGTTACTTTACACTGATTGTTCCAGTTTTCTTCTGTAATGGAGGTCTCTAAAAATATTAGATTGGATTTCCTTTGAGGGGTTTTTTTTTGTTTGTTTGTTTTTGGCGAGCGTGTTAAGGTTTTATTTTTAGCATTGTGTTCAGGGATATATCTCATAATATTGCAGCAATTAGACTCTAAGAACCATGCAGCATGCACCTGGTTTTGTGAGGAAAGCTGATTTACCTTAGGTTTGCATTATTGGATGGCACTTACAGTCCTGTCAGCACAAATAGTATTTAAGCATCTCCCAAGGACAGAGTTAAGATACAGGTGTTGCCTGTGTGTGTGCTCTCTTCTTGGCAGCAATTGCTTGATTAGTTGTTTTTGGCAAAGCTGGCACTGTAAATGCAATATTACAGCAGATATTTTATAGCAGAATCCCACTGTTTGACCCTGTCTGATTATCTTTTGGTGAGACCCTTCTCTTGGTCCCACACAACTTGTTAAGTTGCATCAAGTGGAGACTGCAAAATGGACCTTTTCTTTAATGGCACCCTGGTTGTGAAATGCCCTCCCTGCCTCCGTCTACCTTGTGCCTACATGCATGACTTTATGGCATCAAGCATACAGGCATCTTTGCATTTTTATTCACCCACATTTTAAACTAAGTATTTTGAGGTGTTGTACTGCTGTTGTTTTATTGGAGTGTTATTTGTGTTTAATCCAGATTCTTTGTGGTGCTCTAGTTTTAAATGTGATTTAGTTTATTTAGTATTTTAGATTTTTTTTTATGGTTTTGCCTTCAAAAGATGCCCAGGAAGATCAGCAAGGGAAAAAAAAGTTATATTCAGCTATCAGGTTCAATTTAGGTCTCTCAACTTTGGGTGGGATGTCCAGGTTTCATAAGGACAAGGAACATTTACATTTAATGACAACTTTGACAAATGCAGCTTCTAGCAGGACTATGTTAGAGAAAAGTTTCTCTGCTGAAATCTTGTCTTCCCATTCTTCTCACCCACAACTATTAAAATTCAAGAGTATTCATCCAAAAGGAGTCTGGCAAGCCATAATGTATAGGGCGTTTTGAAAGCAAAATGACAATCTGACTTTCAGTGAAAGCAATCGGGAATTCAGGCAACAGTTTTTAAATTAAGTCATACTGCCATAAGAATGATGCTTATCTACCACAAGGGCACCATCCAGTCTTGTTTTGGCACTTACTGTGAAAAGGAAGAGGAGACCATCACAGTCCCAATAGCACCTCTGAGCATTGGATACAGGACATGCATTTAATTTAAGAATAGAATTACAGCGACATTTTCTGTTACCTCCTTTCTACTGGGGAGAGTGATGATCTGGTAATTAAAGTGAAAAACTCATGGGGGAGGACATAGTTGTCAATTTTTTTCTATGATGTCAGAAAGCGCCATGCAATATGGATACTATTTGTGCTTCTAGGCAGAGGGGCTTCTAGTGCTAACAGTTAGAAGGCATTATGGAGCTATTCTGTCTTTTTCTACTTTATATACATATAATTTATTTCATTTCCCAGTACAATCATTCAAAGTGATTACAATACTTTATTTATTTTATTTATTTATTATATTTATACCCCACCTTTTTTCCTGCAAGGAACCCAAGGCGGCTTACATAGTCCTCCTCCTCTCCATTTTATCCTCACAACAACCCTGTGAGGTAGGTTAGGCTGAGAGTCAGTGACTGGCCCAAAGTCACCCAGTGAGTTTCATGGCTGAGCAGGGACTAGAACCCGGATCTCCTGAGTCCCAGTCCAACACTCTAACCACTACGCCACATATCTAAGGTTGCTAGATCACCTAGCCTATGCCTATTACAATAACTGATAAACTGTATCAAACGTTTCTGGAAAGTTTGGATGGAGTTCATTCTAACCTCCTTTAGAGAATTATAACTTATTATTTTATTCATCACAGTAATAGTCCAAATCTTATTTTTCCACTGTACAAGAGAATACATGTTGTTCACCAAGCTTTTACAGTTATTAATATATAACTCACCATTGCCACTAAAGCTTTAAGGATCCGATCTTTAATATCATATAGGAGTATAGTTGTTGAGGTTTATTGTAGCTCATAGCCTATAATCTCTCTGATGATGTTTATTATCTTCTTCCAATATTCCTTAATCAAATTATAATACCACCATATATGGGCAAAAGTCCCCCTACCATTAGAAGCTCCAGCACATATCTGTTACTGCTGGAAATATCTTAGACATGCTGGCCGGTGTATAATAATATCACATGTATATTATTTTATAAAAGTTTTCTCTAGAAGTCACATATAATACATTCCTACAAATTTTCAAAACACACAATTCCATTATTTCTCCTAAATTGTTATTTTAAATTCTCTTTCCCACTTTTGTTTAATTACCTCTCTTCTGTTATCATATATATCTATTAATATTTTATATACTTTGGCCTGTAATCCTCTCTGTATGTTCAAACTCAGTAACTTCTCAAATGAGGTATAAGACCTAGCCATGTATATTCCCCTAGTTGCTTCTTGAATATAACTTCTAATTTGCAAATATTGGAGAAAGGGAAGTCACAGGTTAACATTTCTATCTACCAGTTGGAAATATAACAGAATAATCCCCCAGTTCTCTTGCTCTCCAGAACCCAAAATTATTAAGCATTGGAGTGTGGGGAAAATGCCTGGTGTCAAAATATATCACTTTCTCCCCTCACCCCGCCCATATTTTGAGGATTGCATCTCTGATTATATGTGTCTGCATTTTCCTTTCTCCTGTCATATATACCACATCCAGCCTCCTAGGGGTTTATCTTTCCCTACTTGTTCCTCAGTTCAAGGTGAGGTACTTTTAAATGGTTGGGTCCACTGTGACATAACCACTAATCAGGCCTGTGGCTTACGCTCCAACAGGCCTGTGGCTTACGCTGGCTCAGCTTGTCTGAGCGTGGAAAGCTAAGCAGCGTCAAGCCTGGTTATTACTTGGATGGGAGACCCCTCCTCTAGTTTCCTGCATTGAGCAGGGGGTTCGAGTCGATGGCCTTGTAGGCATGGCCGGATTAAGATAGGGGCTGTGGGAGCGGCCGCTCCAGGCCCTTAACAGATAATCGGCCCGCAATTATAGGGACACGCCGCGATTTTTCCCCCTTTGGAGTTAGCTCTGATCGTTATCATTCAGCATAATTAATGATTTTTTCAAGATTAGAAAGGTGTTCTAAGCACATCTGCATTACAGGCTTGAGGCAAGACCTAGCAAGAACTGTTGTTCTCAAATTAGCATTTCAGTATCTTTGCATTTCAATCACTGTTACTACATTTCTTTGTGAGAACGTCTAGCACATGGGGGGCTTGCTAGGGTCTGTAATATTCAGATTTAGAAGGGACCTCTCTCTCCAGCCTCGAGCAAAAGATCTTTCTGATTCGCAGCTCAATTGTCCAAATGCTAGTTTAACAAAAAAACAAAAACGAAACAAAGCAACAAGAACAACACAATTATTCTTGTTCAAGCAAAGCTGGCTTTTTGTTGTGGCTGCTTTTTTTTTTTTAATAAATAATTTGGGGGAAATTGGGAAGACCCTTACTGATGAGCTGCAGGAGTTTTTGAGTTTTTGCTCCGGCTGGTCCTGATGGCCCTCCTCTGCACAGGTAAGGTTCAAAAGTTTGACTCTTTTGATCTGCAAGTTCTCCTTCTCCTTCTCCTTCTTTTCTGTAAAAGGGCTTTCCCTCTTTTGTGAGCCAAACTGAACGTAAGGGCTGTGTGTTTGTGGGTGTGGGTGTCTGCCTTTTGGGGGTGTTGATCCTCCTGCCGCCTGCAAAATGTCACCTGCTTGGCTAATACTGTGTGTGTGTGTGTGTGTGTGTGTGTGCATGTGCGCTTTCATGGGGAATTGTGTGGCATTTTTTTAAGTTTTATTTTGAAAAACCCCAGAGAACAGAGTTCACCAAATATCCCTCTTGGATATTTTGGACTACAGTTCTCATTTGCCTCAGGCAGCATGGCCAGTGGCTGGGGAAGATGGTTTATGTTTATTTAAAAATGGTTGTTGTGAATGTTCTATTTATGTGAATGTGTCTGCCTTTTGGGGGGTTGATCCTCCTGCCGCCTGCAAAATGTCACCTGCTTGGCTAATACTGTGTGTGTGTGTGTGTGTGTGTGTGTACGTGCGCTTTCATGGGGAATTGTGTGGCATTTTAAGTTTTATTTTGAAAAACCCCAGAGAACAGAGTTCTGTGTGTGTGTGTGTGTGTGTGTGCGCACACGTGTGTGTGTGTGTGTGTGTGCTTGGCTAATACTGTGTGTGTGTGTGTGTGTGTGTGTGTGCACGTGCGCTTTCATGGGGAATTGTGTGGCATTTTAAGTTTTATTTTGAAAAACCCCAGAGAACAGAGTTCACCAAATATCCCTCTTGGATATTTTGGACTACAGTTCTCATTTGCCTCAGGCAGCATGGCCAGTGGCTGGGGAAGATGGGAGCTGGGGCCCCAAACATTTGGAAGGGCCCCGGTTGGGGAAGACTGCCCTAGAGGTTAAAAAACGTGGAGGTACTTATCATCAACGATATGTGATGAATGGTTTTATTGAGTTAACAAGCTTATTGTTTACAAAAAAAGAAATATTTTCAATATGTTTCTGTTTTGGCACTTTAATGGTAATTAAAATATTTAATTTGTTTTAATATAAAATTGCGTCTTCATTTTATTTATTTCCATAAAAAGGCCCACCAAAATCCTCAGCACCAGGCCCATAATGCTCTTAATCCGGCCCTGCTTGTAGGCCCCTTCCAACTCTATATATCTGCTTGATAATAATATATAATATTAGGGACTGGAAGTCCTTTCCCTCCTCTAATGGATTTTCTGTTTTAAGGGGGGGGAAGTGGAAGAAGTAGTGCAAAAACAGGGGAGGGGTACAAGCAGGGCTGGTGTCAAGGGTAGGCATGGCCGGGCAGCTGCCAAGGGACCACAGCCCAGCAGGGACCCACCAACAGAAGTCTGCTGGACTTGCTCCTCCTCTTCACCATTATAACCTGCTTGTTCGCCTGCCTCTTGCTCTGTCCCAGACAACAGTGGGAAGGAGAAGCAGTAGATGCCACTGTCTATTGCTCGTTGGCTCTCTGCCTGTGTCAAGCAAGCAAGCAAGCAAGTGGTAGCAATGATGAGAAAGAGGATGAGGAGCAATAGCAGCCAGTGACAATGGTGGTGAGAAGTAGACTCACAGAGGGAGGGGGGTCCATTGAGGGTGTCTTGCCCAAGGGCCCTCAAAAACCTGGAGCCGGCACTGGTTACAAATGTATTATTATTGATGATGATGATGATGATGATGATGATGATAATAATAATATGATTATGATAATGATGACGATGTCTGGACCCCCTGTAAAATTCCCTGAATGGGGCAGGGTGATGGTACCAATAAAAGTCTCATTTGGAAGCAACCTATATGACCTATTTTTAATTTCCCCCAAAACATTAAAACAATCGTCCCTGTATCAGAAATAATCCTGCTCAAACCCCCATCTCTCGTTTCCATTGTGTTGCCCTTTCCCACCAAGCTGCCAGGTATTATTATTGCCTCCTGTGATCCTGCTGCTGTAGTTCCCATGTTCCCTTCACTCATTCTTGCTCCCCTTCCCCCAGCCAATATAAAAGTGTGCGAGAGTTGGGGAGAGAAACCACTGGCACTCCAGGACTCAAAAAACTGTTCTCCTGAGGAGCCTTTGGGTTTCTTCATGCATACTCCTCCTCCTGTCCCTGGGCCAAGAGAAGCATTTGACAAGAGAAGGGATGCTGCCTATTCCTAAGAACATGCTTGTGTCTTGTGTGTGAGACAGGAAGGCTAACACTGGCATTACCACCACCTCACTTCTGCTGCCATTGTTGGTGGATACTTTGCCTACGTGGTAAATGAGGGTTGCCAGTGCACAATATCAAGATGCTATGGCCGTGCAGAGGGAGATGAGATGAGCTCAGGACCATTCCACCCGCCCTGCTGAAAGGCCTCCCTCATGACGGCTCCTCCTCCCTCAACTGTCACCACCACCAGCCATTCCAGCAGGCTGGGAGGAGGGAGATGAGAGGGCCATTCCACCCACCCTGCCAGAAGTATTAATTAATTTTCTCCCTTCTTCCCTCCCCATTCCTTTTTCCTTGTGTGTTGTGTCTTTTTAGATTGTAAGCCTGCGGGCAGGGACTGTCTTTTGTTAATTGATTATATGTAGTTGTAAACTGCCCAGAGAGCTTCGGCTATTGGGTGGTATAGAAATGGAATAAATAAATAAATAAATATGGAAGGTCAGCTGGATAAACCTGTCAGCTGTTGGCAAATCAATATGTAGGAGTGGACTTAACAGTTCTAGGGCTGATGTGATGCCAGCCCAGCTACCTGATAGCGACCTCCTGCCCAACGTAGCTGAGCTTATCTTCTCTGGAGGCAATACTGCTGAGGGTTTGACACTTCAGTTAAGCCTGATAACATTAATTTTGAAGGAACTGTAAATAATTGTGGGGATTGATGATGAGGATAAAGTGTAAACAAGCTAAAAATAAAAACAGAAAATAATACAATGCAATATAGTTTGTGAGGGAAAATAAAACCCTTACATCCACTGGGAAGTTAGATTAAATGCATGGGTAGTCTTATGTTAGTTTAAGAAATTGGATGCAGTGATGCTAAAAGATGGATTTTCATTGTGCAAAAATAATTTTGCCATCAAATAATGCATTTTTGTGTAACTTATGTTGAAGTAGACTATGACAGCATCATTAATAGGCCCTCTCTATCTGATTCCAATGAGAACTCCTGCATTCAATTTTGGGAGTCCTATCAGAAATGTATAAGGAAATTGTATGTTCACAAAAGGACAATAAATATTAACCACAGCCAGAAGATATCGACTTTGTTGAAAAGACATGAAGATCTGGGCATGTATAGTTAGGCTTGAGCGATAACAAGAAAGGCAGCGATCGAAAGTACATTTACTTCCAAGTTAGCTCTTTGAAATAAATAAGACAGGTAAATGTGTTTAGGATTGGTGTGTAAGGGTCACCGCACTCTACAACTTTGAAAGGTTTCAACCTAGCCAGGCAAAGAGTTAGGATTGTGCCAGCAGAATGACTGAGTACTGGAACAAAATAAAGACAACAAATTATGTGAAGGTAATGATACTAAATATTAGGTGCATCTCCTGCCAATTATATGAATTAGGCTATAGTTCATTTTACCTTGGTAAAAGGTAGAGGCATATTTGTCTGAGTAATTTAAAAGCAGTGCAGATTATGTACTATACTGCAGAGAACACTTTTCCACTGCACAGAAAATCAATTGAAGGACTTCACTACTCACTTCCTTTCAAATATTCAGGACTATAACAACACAGTACAGTATTAAGTCATTGATCCTAGACCTGCTTACAAAACATAAATTTCATGTGATTTGACTGCAGAATAATTACTCATGAACTGAAATTAAACATATACCCAAGTACTTGCAGAGTTATAATGTTATCATCGCCAGATTACAGCTAAATACTTGTGGCTAATGAATTGATTTAAACACTTTGTCTGATAGGATAAAAAGCGAGGAAACCCAAATACACAGATGCTCAGAAATTAGCAGTTTTAGTATTTATTAGCAAAGAATGATCAATGCCATCCTCTTCTTTCTTTTCCCTGATAAGAACATCAAGTGGATGACTGTACTCCAGTTATTCAAATAATTGATGTTTTCCTCCAGGGTAGTTTCAAAGTTATTCTAAAGATATTAAATATTAGAGGGGGGGGGGAAGAACACTTGAAATGTCAGTCTGAGAGGTTATTCACATGTTATGTTTTTGCCCCTCAGGGTCTGCTCACAGGTTACATTCTAGAAAAAAACTCTCAACTTCATACAAGTCTTGGACAATTGCATATCCCCTCCTGTTTCCACAAGGGGAAAATATAACAATTAAGCAATGTTCTATTGCATTTATTTGAATACAGTATCACTCCATTTGGGGGGAGCAGGCCATGGGCTTTTCTACACGAAGCATTTTTGTATGCTTGTGATTCCTTACTCACAGTTGTTTATGGGCTCTTTAGATGATGTTTCACTTCTGTTTTTTCAGAGCACTTTCCCATTTATTTATTTATTTAGAATGGGGAAAACAAGCTATTAAATTACAACAGGGAAGATGGTGCTCTTTCTCCTGGTGTATTTCGTGCTATTCCACTGCAGCACAGCTCCACCTAGAGGCTGTATAGTGGATAAAGCAGGAAAGGAAGAGCTTTTTGTGTAGAGCTCGGATCTCAGTGCTGTGACGAAACTGAACATAGATACAGTGATTACCAGCCTTGTGTAGAAAACCTCCATGGTTGAGTGGTAGAGCACGTCTTTCCATGCAGATAAAACCATGGACAAATTGTCTGACCTGGTATAGGGCAACTTCCTATATAAAGAAGGAGGTTTTTGACTGGACATCCCACCTTACCCCTACACACACACACACACACACACACACAGAGAGAGAGAGAGAGAGAGAGATGCATTGTTGGGCTATGCAACATTCTTCTATCATGTCTATTTACAGGGGAGTGGACATTTCCTATGCCAGCTGGGTTTAGGAAGTGTTAAATTGAAAGAATGCAGGAAATAACGTGTGTGTTTGCTGGGCAACCACACAAGCATTTTCTGCTTCTTGGATGATTTATTTATTTATTATATTTATACCCCGCCTTTTTTCCTGAAAGGAACCCAAGGCGGCTTACATAATCCTCCTCATCCTCCTCTCCATTTTATCCTCACAACAACCCTGTAAGGTAGGTTAGGCTGAGAGTCAGTGACTGGCCCAAAGTCACCCAGTGAGTTTCATGGCTGAGTGGGGACTAGAACCCAGATCTCCCGAGTCCCGGTCCAACACTCTCACCACTACACCACACTGGTGTATTCCTGTATATCTGGAAACAATAGAGAACATTTTCATACTTACCTAGCAAATGCTAGCGATTTGGGAATCCTCCCTCTACTTGAATCAGTGTGTTCACAGGCCCAGTTTAAAGTACTGGTTCTAACCTTTAAAGCCCTAAACAGGTTGGAACCAGGTTTCCTGAAAGACTGCCTTCTCCCATATGTACCTACCTGAACCGTAAGATCTTCCTCGGAGGCCCTGCACTGAGTGCCCTTACCAAATGAAGTGAGGCAGGTAACCACTGGAGAGCCTTTTGGGTAGTGACACCCTAGTTATAAAAGAGCCTTCCCAGAGTGGTTCACCTGGCACCATCTTTACGATCTTTTCAGTGCCAAGTCAAGACTTTTTATTCACCCATGCATTTTAAATAACTTGTTTCTTATAGTCTGGGCCTCTCAGTTTAAAACGCTTTCGTTTTGTTTTAGTTTTAATAGTTTTTATTTGTTTTATATTGTATGTTAATGTTGTATTTGTTTGGTGAGCCACTCAGAGAACTTGTGTGATGGGGCAGCTATGTAAATACAGTAAATAAATATTTTCGCTACTAAGTACAAGCTTCCTCTGGGAATGATTTTTTTTAAAAAATAGCTTTTGAAAATTGTATCGTAAGGTTTTGGCGTGGGAACATTCTTACAGTGCCATAGGAACTGAGGTGTGGGCAAGAGGCAGGCAGCAGTGCATTGCCTAAGCTCCTGTTTGTTGTGTGTCCTGAGTTCTAGTGCTCTGGCTTCAGTTAGTTGCTAGAATTGGAAAAGGAGGCAATTGGCAATCAGGGGTGTGTTGTTGCACACATGCTCCCCTCCCCCTCCTCCCCATGTGGAAGTGGAGTCTAATGATAGTGACAGCAAGTAGAAATGGGAATTGCAGAGGCAGGAAGTGGGACTTGGATCAGGAAGCCACAAACATGCACAGCAGCAATGGAGATACTAAGACTGGGTTAAAATACAGCTATCAACAGGGAAGCTGTGTTTGTCATTGTTGGATAACTAAAATTGCAGTCAAGACTAATGATAGCAAGGAAATGGAAAATTCAGCAAGTTTTCACTATTACTGATTGGTATAAAGAAGTATGGGATATGGCTTTGAATGATATGTTGACTTGTAATATTAAATGCAAAAGGGGTCAATTAAAGAAAAATAATTTCAAGGATATTTGGGGTTTATTTTTGGAATATGTGTTTAAAAAGGGGAAAGGGAGTTTACCCTGTCAAGATATGTTGTATTTTTGAAATAATGAACAATTATAGAGTTATTGGATTATTTGGTCCCATGGTGATGGGAGCACAATATTAGTTATATGTGTGTGTTATTTTCTTTGTATTGTTTAAAAATTTAAATAAAATTTAAAAAAAATAAAAATAAAATTGCAGTCAAAACCTATGGCTAATGTTTCACCAGGTAATTGGGTGAAATGGTTAAGATCACTGATACCTTCTAGGGTGGTTTTCCTAGAAGGTACTCATTGAATTATTAACAGCCTGAACAGGAAGTGGGTGTTGCCCCCAGCTTCTTCCTCTTTCTGTTCAGACTCTAGTGAGCGTGGCACCACCAGGTTGTTGTCTCCACGTGGTCCTTGTAGCAGCATGTAGCCAGAGTTGCTGGTCTGAACTCCACAAGTTCAGACCCCAAGTAACTACAAATGTACCTGTAACCAACTGTAAGAAACGCTTTTAAGCCTGCCTGAATGAAACTGCATAATCTGAGTAAGTAAATGTTACTTTTAACTTTTACAAGACTGTGTCTCTGATTATTGTTCTGAGGGAGAGAAAAGGGGCACTGGCTAACACTAGCCAAATCTAAGCTTCTTTTAAGCTGGAAAGGGACTCTACTCTGCTGATCTCACTAACGTGAGATAGGAAGGATATTACTCCACAATATATCCTCTCCTAGTATCTTTTTCAAGTCCCAACAGTCATTAAGACTGAAAAAGAGGTTAAGGCAGAAATCCTATGCATGTTTAGACAGAAAAACGTCCTACAACTCCATGCCCCAGCCAGCATGGCTGGCTGGGGCATGCTGGGAATTGTAGGACTTTTTTCTGTCTAAACATGCATAGGATTGCGCCCTAAAGTAATCAAGTTCTGAGTATGTGCAACTACTGTCCTTCCCAGCCAGTTCTGATGAAAGCCGGTTGCACACAGGTGCAAAATGAACAGAGTAAGTGTTTTAGGGTAATTGTGCCTGACTTGTAATAAAAATGAGTACTGTGACTATTCAGAGCCTGTTGTTTGTGAATTTGTCAGCACCACTAGCTAATAGACACATTATCACCCCCCCCCTTTCCCTTCTTTGCCACCTTAATGTTTCCTAAGCTCAGGTGACAGGATGGGGAAAGTTACATGGCAGCAGCTGCTTCTGCACCTTAATTTGAATATGGCCACCCTCACTGAACTCTCATTAGGACAGATTCCTCCCACAGACTGCCATTTGCCAACATCTACCTTAAAGTGAATCCTGCAAAAGCATAATGACCGCTAAAGCATTGAGCCCTCTTCAATATGAACAGTAAAATCCAATAATTAAACTTTTATGCTATTGGCAACTGTGATACCTCCTCTTTAGAGGAATATAATTTTTCGCTCCTTGTGCATGCCTTTCTTCTTACATTTGTTACTATTGCTTTACATATTGTACATCACTTAGAAATGTCTTTAATGTAAGTGGTTCATAAATATCATTAAATAAATAAATAATGACATGCAACTCCTTCAAGAGGACAAGGCACGTGGGACCTGAAACAAAATGTGGCAGTGTATTCTCCCTCCTAACATGCTCATGTTAAGGGTTCCAGGAAGTCATTCTCTCCAAGTAGGACATTCCACTCCCCTGTCCCCATTTTCTGCTTCTCTTTCCCAGCTGCATTCTATGGCTACTGAGCATGCTCAGTCTTCATTGGGCTGCTGCGTGGGGCAACCTTTGAGCTCCCCTGAGCATGCTGATACCTCTCCCTCTGGCCTGTTCGTTGCCTTGTTTTGGCTACAGTTCTCCTGAGCCAAACTCTACCACCTGAGTTTGCTTTTAGAGGTAGTGAAAGAAATATGCTTTGTGCTTTGATTTACTTTGTGTCCTCTCTCTCTCTCTCTCTCTGGGTCTAGCAACATTGCTGTGCAGCAATCCAGTTGCAGAATCTCAGGGATCTCCAGCAAGTACTCCAGCAGCAGCAGCTCCAGTGAATCTGAGAGCAGTTCCGAATCTGACTCTGAGAGTGAAAGCAGCTCTACTGAGAGTGACTGCAACAAGCCCTCACATTATTCCAGCCCAGAGGTAAGGAGTTCTGCACCTTTCACCCCAGTCAAAACGTTAATTTCTAAATCAGTGGAACTTCTGTCCAAGTAATGTGTTTAGAATCAGGGAGGTTTTATGTGACAACTTGATGGGTGAATTGTTTTTGAATGGGAAAGTGCCTTGAGGCATAGCGCAGTAGTATGGCATTTCACGGAGCTGAGAAATTGTGATAAAATAAGGCTTTATATTGAAACATTTTTCCAGTCTTTGTACCCACTGAAAAAAAGGTTAAAATCACATCCACTGTGTAGTCTAATGGTTCTAAATCATGAGGCTTTGAAAAAAAAAAAGGTGTGTGTCGGGGGGGGGGAGAATCTCAGTGCCTTTGTGCACATCTCAGCATGATCAACACTGTGTGTGTTTAGCACAGCACTGCCAGGCCCTTGATGATACTAATGGTCAACTGGCATAGGTGGGGAGGCCTTTTACATGAATCAAAGCCTGCTCATGACTTGAGTCAACTCACAGAGGCAGTATCAGCCAATGTCATTGGTTCTGGATATGTCAGGCTCTTGGGGCAGTTAAGTACCTTGGAGGTGAGAAGACTGAAGACTGGCTGGCTCGCTGGATGACTGAACTGCCTCCCTCAGTTGACAGGGACAAGTTGAGGGAAGTCAGCAGATCTGAGACTGTTTACAGCAGCCCAAGGTATCTGCTTCGCCATTTGTTGTCACCTGACTTGCCAGGCAGGTGACACTTTTCTCAGCTGGAATTGCCTATGGTTCCCTTTTCTGATCAGCAGCCCCAGATGTGCAGAGAGCTAATGCTTTGCTCTGGGTGCCTGATAGGTCTTCCTTCACCTTTTACTTTTCCCCCATTTGTCTTTTGTCCCTTTCTTTTGCTACTGGTCTCTAGCCCCTTCTTCCCTCTGTTTCCTGCCACCACTACACTGCCCTTTTCCTCAAGCATTATTCTAATAGTACAACTAATAGAGAGATTAACAGTGCAATCCTGTGCATGTCTACCCAGAAGACCCATTCAGTTGAATGAGCCTTTTTCTCAGGTGAGTGTGCATAGGATTGCAGCCTAAACAATTTAGGCTGTAATCCTATACACATTTACCTGGGAATAAGTCCCATCGAACTCAGTGGGGCTTACGTCTGAGTAGACATGTGTAGGATTGCACTGTTAAGGTATTGCAAATGTTTTTAACATCTTCAGTGTATATGCAGAAATGCTTCCTTTGAAAGGTGCTTCCTGTCTGAATAAGACAGAAGAATAACATCTCTTCAACACTGTACTTCAGCCTGTGTTTAGTGGTTCAGATGTGTTTCCATGGTCAGTTCTTCAGCTGGTAGCAGAACAATGTGATTAATCCCATGACGACACTATACTAATGAAAACATATTGTCTATATATTGGCAAAATATGTTGCCAATACTTGTTGTCTTTCCTATGTTCTTTCTCCTTCCTCTTTATAGGAATGGAGGAGAAATTCAGTTTCGCATTTTCAAACAAACCAAAACTCAAGTTATCCTTCACAATTTGCACTTCTCCACATTTTTGCAGTTGAACTTTCCAGTTAAAAAAAAAATGCATACAAAATGCAGATATTAGGGGGAAAGTGCACACAAAAATGCATACATTAGTGAAAATAACATTAAAAATGCATTATATTAGGAAAATAGCTTGCAAAAACTGTATATCTGGCAAAATTGTGTACAAAACGCATGTATTAGGCGAAATGTGCACAAAAATGCATATGGATTTTCATGCAAACTTTTTAAAAAAATCTTAAAGTTTAGGACAAACAAAACATAAGTTTGGAAAAATGAGAAACTGACAGTGCAATCCAATGTGGCTGCCTATAACCCTCTGAACTCGGAGGATTATGGGCATCGTATCAAGGGTGGAAGGATCGCAGAAGCAAAGGTTGTCTCTGAGCTCCTCCCACCCTTTCAGCCACCTACGTGTTTTGCCCCAGAGTGCGTGGAGGCAGGACCGGTGCAGGGCAGTTTGGCGCCCTAGGCTGGCTTATATTTAGCGCCCCCCCTCTCGTGCGGGGGGGGAGGGCTCTGGAGCAAAGCAGCTGGGAAATGCCTGCTTGCCCAGCACCCGCCCGCCCGCCTCCTCCTCCAGCAGCCGCTTTCCCCGCTGCCAACCGGTCGCCGCCGCCGCGTGCACTCCTGACCCGGCCTAGCTCCGGGCGCAGAGGAAAGCCGAGCACAACCGTGAGCCCGCCCAGCGCCCGCAATCCCCCCCCTGCACAGACCTGGTGGTTGCGGACCGGTGCCTTTGTCGGCCAGGCGGCCAGGCGAGGCAGGAGCGCGCCGGCGGCGAGGAAGGAGCACAGCATTTCTGCGCCCTCTTCTGCCACGTGCCCTAGGCAGCCGCCTGGGTCTGCCTAGCGGTAGCGCCGGCCCTGCGTGGAGGGGAGGCTTTGGTGCTGCCAGGATACTGTGTATCATGGTAGAGCCTTACTCCTTGCCTCCCTGCCCCCTAGAATGGCCAGAAATGTTCAGCTCTGAGGTCGGTCTTCCAACCTCGGAGCCACAGATGGCACAGTTCGTTCTGTGCTGGCTGCGAGGGCGGAGAGTGGGTGCTCCAGGGTTGGAGTCCCAGCTCAGACCTCAGAGCACATTTCCTAGACTCTGTCTAGCGGCCATAAGATTGCACCTTGTGAAATTTGTCCACCCCAGGATTTTTTCCCTAATGACTAGTAGACATTGTGGTTCAACGGAACCTCCATGTATAAGGGATGTATAGTAGATGCTGGTATTCAAATGAGAAGACTATCATCTTCATACCTTGCTTGTGAGTGCTGAAGGAATCTGACTGTCCATTGATGGAATGGTGGATATTTGGGGCCAAAACAGAGATTACTTAAAGACACAGCTAGCAATCTTACTTTGATTTTTACTCTAGAGTAGGTGCAGGACCCCCAATCTGGATCAGAACCCTAGTGGGGGGGTAGGGGGGCTTTAATCTTTTCCCTTCCCCACTATATAGGCCCAATCTGGATTGGGCCCCCTGTGCCTAGTCTAGAGTAGTGTTTGTTTTGGCCCTTTGTCTGATCCAGCAAAGCAATTTTATGTCCTTAGGAGCTTAAATTGTCTTTATCATTGTCTGGTGATAATAGAATAGCCACAAACTAAAATTACATTTTTATATGTTGGCCCTGTATAGAATCAACAATGCCTTAAGAATAACAGCGTTCTAAAGAATCTGTATACCAGTCCGTTATAAAATGTTGGGGGTTTTAAATTTTTATTTTTTTAGCCTGAACAGCCCTCATCAAACAAGTGGCAGTTGGATAAATGGTTAAATAAGGTTAATCCTCACAAAGCTCCTATTCTGAACCAAAACGGACTGGATACCTTTCAATATTACAGCAAAGTAAAAGATGATGGGCAAGACTGTGGAAATCTACCTGCCATTTGCCAAGCCAGTCTCAGAGATAAAGAGGTTAAGAATCCCAGCAAAGAGGAGCTGAGGCCCAGAACAGCTAACAAAGCCCCAGGGCATAAAGGAGGAAAGCAAAAGCCACCCCCCACAGCTGCTGGGGTTTCTGTAGATAGTGGTCCTTTGAGAAGGACAGCATGTAAAAAACAGCCAAGAAGGACAGAGAGGACCTCTGGTGGTGATCACATAAACAGCCATACAGCTGACTATCTTGACTTGAACCAAGTACTTTTGGAAAATAATAACATATGTGAACAGTCTAAAACTAGGCCCTGCAACACCAAAGTTGATCACAGAAAGGAACCAAGGTGTGTCACTGCCTGTGACAAGAGACGTACGAGGGGGTCAGGTAAAACAGCACCCAAATCCAAGGAATTTATTGAGACAGATTCTTCATCTTCAGCTTCCTCGGATACAGATTCACATTCTGGACCAGAGGAGCACCCTTTACACAAATCTCAAACTTTGGCCTCAGCCTCAGTTGGAAGTGACCAGAAACTGAAGGACTCTGGGGGTAATAACACCAACAAAGTAAACAGCAGCTGTGGTGCCTTTGGTTCAGTTAACACCAGGACTAACAACGACATAGCAAAGGAGCTGGAAGAGCAGTTTTACACACTCGTTCCTTTTGGCAGGAATGAGCTCCTGTCTCCTCTGAAAGACACCGAGGAAGTAAAAACACTTTGGGTCAAAATTGATTTGACTCTTTTATCCAGAGTGCCACAGTGCGTACCTGAGGAGCCACTGCTAATGAACACTGGGGTTAAAGAAACAGCCAACATGCAGCAAAACATTGTTACTGACCTGCCAGCAGAAAAAGTTATCCCCAAATCTAGAAGGAAACGTAAGGTAGGCTTTCTGGATTTGTTTGTAATTTTAAAGGGGCTAAATACTTGACAGCGTCTGCCGTGTATATCTGTGTCAATTCCTTGTTCTTGAGAGATTGTATTGCAGGGGTAGGGAACCTTTTTCTTGTAGAGGTCCGTGTTACCTTGGTTAAAACATATTGGGATCTGCATTCCAGCCATGCATGTGGGCAGAACCAAAGTGAGCAGAGCTAGAGTCAAAAGGGGCAGAGTTTGCAAAGTGGGTAGGGACTAGGCTGAGGTCCACATGAATGTAGGCTGAGGTTCTCATGCAGCCTGCTATAGCATAATCTCTCTCTCCTGTTAAGATTTGTCATATATTTTTTAAAGCACTGAAAGATCACTAAGAACTATGGAAAGCTATAAAGACTTGATAACCTTAAAAACAAGAAGATATTATGATGCCTGAGATGAAGCCAACATTTCTATTCAGCATATAGTTAATTCTAACTTCTCTTCAGATAGAGTACCCATCTCATAAGGTTTTATGAAGGACCGCTTGACACATTACAACTGTTGAGGCAGTTTAAGCAAAGGTCTAGATTGTAATGTGTGACAACAAAATGCATATGTTTCTTTCCCAACAGAACTGTCTTATAGGATCACCACATAGCGGCGGGCTCCCCATGAAGTCCATATATTCCTTCACATTAGTGCATTTTCTGTAGGAATTTGGTGCATGTGAATCCAAATACTCAGAGAGAGAAGGTTGCTGCTTTACTAAATGAAAGGGCTTAGGAAGCTGTGTTATACTAGGTTAGGCTATTTGTCTGTTTAGCCCAGTCTACTCCAGATGGGGTCTTCCCAGACAGAGGGCTCCTAGAGCTACCAATCAAAAGACATTGTGCAGATATTCTGTGTTTCCCCCCTTGATGGATTTTTTTTCCTGGTAAGATGGACAAAGCAGTAGGAAAACACGGGAGGGTTACAAATTGAAGACAATGATGTCTGGACCCCCTGTAAAATTCTAAAAATGAGGCAGGGAAACTGCACAGTAAAAGCCTTGTCTGGTCTCAGGGAGGGGAGGGTTGGTTTTGTTTGTTTGTTTGTTTGTTTTTGCATCCTCTCCTACCTGATCCTTTTGGCTGGAGATACTGGGGATTGAAAGTGGGGCTTTCTGCTTGCAAGGCATATTGCTCTACCAGTGAGTTATGGCTTCCCCCACTTCTGCGCCAATCTTATGGGAATAAAGTAAAAAAAATGATTTTAAATGGAATCTTGTAATTCCCATTGTTACATAAATATGGCTTTTACCCCAGTGGCAGCTAATTCTATTGCTGCTGAGCTATGCCTCCTTCACATGTTATACACATGAAGGGATCCACATGTTGACAGGGGAGGTGGGGCTGTGCCACTAGCCTGGACTCCAGTGTCGTGTGGCTTCCATGGCCTCGCCCCTGATGTCCATGCGTTGAGTGTGGACGTTTGAGCATGCACATAGAGCTCTACCGGCATAGGCTTCCACAGTTACTGGAACCCTATTTCTGCAGGGTTCCATCTCACATAGAGCTCCGTATGCATAAGCTTCCTCTGCTCAGACATCCATGTTCAATATGTGGACGTTGGGAGAGCAGGGCTGAGGAAGTGACCATCTTGACTTGAACCAAGTACTTTTGGAAAATGTCATAGGCGAAGCTGCCCTCCTGCCCCTTTCAAAGCATGCTCCCCTTTATGTGTATAATGTGTGAAGCAGGTTCTATTCAGCCTCTGTTCTCCTTAGCAAAGTAGCACCTATGTGTGGTGTACTTGATTATACTGGCCATTTACCAAATGCCAAAGAGCACTATAGAAAGTCATTAATGTGCACTTCAACTAAGGTATCTAGCAGGAAATAAGCATTGACATGAGTGGAAGCATCTCTACACCATTTCAACAATGAGAAAGGGAGCCCTAAATTCGTGCAGCCTTAGCAGGTTGGCCCCTCTGTCCATTAGCACAAAGTCCATGTAAGGTCCATGTAGCTAGACCACTATGGGGCACAAATGTAAGATGAATGTAAGTCTTGGGGGTGGGGCTTTTCTTGAGAATGTATACCTGGAGCTAGGGCTGGTGAGAATTTTAGACTCAGTCTAAAATTTGTGAAATTGACCCAGCAATTTGAGGAGAAATGTTTCAGTGAATTGGGCCCACCCAGCTTTGTTTCATGTATTAAATTCATGGCTGCTTTGTTCCTTCTACCCAGGCAAGCAAGAATTGCTTGGACATGGCTAACAGCTTGAAGATAAAATTTTTGATGACTCTGAGCTTTTCTACACAAGGCATTTATTGTGCACTCATGATTCCTTACTCACGGTTGTTTATGTGTTTTTTAGATTATGTCGTGATCCTCCAGTTTTACATCTGTTTTTTAAGAGCACTTTCCCAGGGGTTTTTAGATCAGGGAATATGGTGTATTATTTCTGAAAGCGAAAGAAAAGGTATTTTCCTACTTCTGTATTTGCACTATTCTGCTATAGCATAGTGCCACCTAGAGGTTATGTAGGAGAAAAGCAGGGAAGGAAAAGCTCTTTGTGTAGTGCTTGGATCTATTCTGTAACCAAAAGCAGATACAGCGATCTGTCTCCATCTCTACTTGACAATAACCCTAGCCTGGACAGCTCAGTGGCAATTATCCAGTAGGTATTGTACAAATGATTAAGAGCTTGTGAATGGTAGGGGAGGCTGCAGCAGAGCAGCCTTAGAGTCTAAAGACAGCCTGACTAAGCAATGTGTTATGATATTGCCTCCCAAACACAGTGGGGTTCTTCTCCTGAACTGTAACAATAAGAGTTTATTGTTTGATTTCCCTAAATGAAATTTCCTATTGGATTGTTTTCTTTTTCTGTTACTCTGCCACCAACCCAACCCAACCAACCTCTTACTGCTTTTAATCAGAGTTGTGTGCAGATGACCCCTTGAAATTCTCCACCCTATTTTTGAGCAGAGAAAATTTTGAGCTGAGGACCATTTCACTAAATTTATCCAGGGGAAGGAGAAATTATCCCAACAGTTTCTCAAGAGTTGGGTCTCACCACTAGCAGTGGATGCAGCGCAGCTTCTCTTTTTTCCTAAGGTGTTTTTTTTAAAAATCTTTAGCACTGTGCAGCAACTGTGTTGGCAGCCAGGCCTCCATTTTGCATCCTCTACAATGCCCTATACCTAACATCATTCCAGGGCATTGGGGGGGGGGGGGTAGACCACCACAAAAATGGTGGAGAATATTTGGAGAAAATTTTGCAAAGTGACCTATTTCTGGGGGGTTAACAAAAAGAATAATCTCAGAAATTGTCTCAGAAAAACATCTGTAATGTAGATGCTTATAATACCATTCCTTCCCTGAAAGCCCTATGGCAGATGAGGGGGCAGCATTGTGTCCAGCTCCATGGAAGAGGTGGAGCTAGTGCTGTGCCAAAATCTGTCCTCCAATTTCCCAAAAGTGTTATTCCCCCATGGAAGAGACTTCTGTTTTTCTGCCTCATTCTTGGGACACTTTAGAATTTATTTTTATTTTTGGAGGGTGGTAGTTTTGAGCTACCTTAGGGAAGCCGCTGTACACATGGAGAAAAAAGGGGATGTCTCCCTTCATATGCAGCTGGCTTTGCTTCTCTGCTGTGTGTTGAAAAGAGGACTCCCTTTCTCAACACACAGCATGGAAGTAAACTGTGTGTATGCTTTTGTGTTTAAGTATGTATGCTTTACCCCCCCACACACACACACACTGTCAGTATGCAGATGCTGACCACTTCCCCCCCCCAAGAATATGGACCTCCAGGGAGAAGGTTTCCCAGCCTGATATATATACGGTATACACACACACACACACACACACACACACACACACACACAGGCCTGTGGCTCATCCTGGCTCAGCTTGTTTGAGCATGGAAAGCTAAGCAGGGTCAGGCCTGGTTATTACTTGGATGGGAGACCCCTCCTCTAGTTTCCTGCATTGAGCAGGGGGTTGGACTCGATGGCCTTGTAGGCCTCTTCCAACTCTATGATCCTATGAACCACCTGTCTAACAATGAAGTTAAATGAAGGTGCAGATCAAGTGGCATCATTTAGCAGTGCTGTTATCTTATTAACAGGTAGACTTCCCGTTCTTGTTTTCCCTCCCTGTCCCCCTCAAAAAGTTCTTATGCATTTCTGAAGTACTCCACTAAATAATTGGCACCAGAGTCATTTACATTTTTATCTTCAATACTTGAGTGAGTGCATGGCGCACTGATGTTTCATCCATGTGAACTAATAGTTTTGGAGATGGCTTCCTGATAAGGTGTGGAAACTCTGTCTGCATTGATTGCATTTCAATACTGCTCTGATTCCCTTCTTCCCCCCCAACCAAGAGAATTTTGCTGCACCCCCAAAACAAAACACTTGCCTTTGACATGGGTGAAATGGTCCTTGTCAATTCAGTCTAGTTCTAGCTGGAGCCAAGTAATCAGAAGATACAGGGGCTTTAATAAATTTTCTGTAAATAAAGGGGATATAAGATTTATCTGAATTGTGGCTATTTTCCTTCCTTGTTCTTTCTGACAGCAGCTGCTGTTCCCTGATTTTATCCAGCCAACTGTGGGGCAGAGCAGCTAATGCCAGAGAAAACAAGGAGTGAATAATCATGTCAACTATTTCTTGGTATTCCTGGCAAGAAAAGGTGAGGAGCTGCCATAGAGTGAGTGGGCAATGGCAATGGCAGGTCTCTCCTTGCCAAGAGTGTAGATAGGGTTGGCCAAGGAGTGGGAGGAGGCTGTCCATCTGTGTTGCCTGTAAAGTCCAGGGACGGCATCAAGGGTAGACATGGTTGGGCACCTGCCGAGGGCCCGCACCACAGCAGGGAGCCACTGATAAGAGCCCCCTGGACTTGCTCCTCTTCACCATTGCAACATGCTTGTTCACCTGCCTCCTGCTCTGGGCTAGACAGTGGTGGTAGTGAAAAGGAGGAGCGGAAGATGCCATGGCCTACCTGCTCACTGGCTTTCTGCAGTGATGAGAAAGAGGATGAGGAGCAATAGCAGCTGGTGACAATGGTGGTGAGAAGCTAGATTCACTGAGGGAGGGGGCCCCATGGGGGTGTCTTGCCCAAGTGCCCTCCAAAACCTGGAGCTGGCACTGGAAAAGGCTGTAAGATTGAATATGAAAGCATGTGCACGTGATGTGTCATTAAGAGGATAATGCATGAACTAACCCTATGCTGAAGTCCATTGAGACTAGGAAGGGCTACACCACCACCACCCCAAAACTTCCTCTGAAGTAGAAGGTGTAGTGGTTTCAAATACAAATAAAAGTTTAAATCAAACTCCAAGGAGAAATACGTTTGCACGACACAACAGCCTAGTTACCTATGGTGGGTTGCCGTATCGTGCGAACCCAGTCATAGAGAAAATCAAGACTTGTGGAACAACAACTGAAGAGATACATGTAAAAGAACTGATGAGAAGAAGGAATAGAACCAGAGAAGAAAAGTAGCGATGGGATAATAAATTCCGGAAAACTGCATGTAACAAATGATGTGCAGAAATGAGGCACAGAAGAGGCCACTTTAAATATTTGAAACTATATTTGAAATATTTGAATTTTGCTGCACCCCCAAAACAAAACACTTGCCTTTGACATGGGTGAAATGGTCTAGAATACCTGACCTAGAATATTGCAACACATAATATTGTACGGATAAGTTTGTAATGTAATGGTCTGTCTGCAATATCTCCATCATTTGCTGTGCCACAGGCAGCTTTTAACCCCGTAGGGAGGCTGCAGTTTTGGAATAATAGGGGAACGGCCCATCCTGTCTCCAGTGCTCTCCGTGTGTCACACTGGAACCTCCTATGTCTTGAAAGTGTTGCATTTGATTATTTTCCTTTATTTAGTGTTAGAGCTGAATCTTTGAGCTAAAGCAGGGATGGGGAACCTCTAGGCTGCAGGGCCTCAAGTGAGGGTGCTCCACCCCCAAGCCCTGTTCCCTGATGGCTAGCAGGGAGAGGAATCTCAATTGGAATCCCCACTGGAGGGAGAGCAGCATGCTAAGTGCTTTTCCTGACCCGTATCCTCCCCAATGAGGGAAGGTACTGGGCAGGTGAAGCTGGGTCACCAACTGAGGTTCCAACTAGAGGAACACTCCTCCAGATGGCATCTTGGTCAGGGAACCAGCTTCACTGCATGCGGGCTTTTCCTAGCCAAGGAAACCTCTGCACAACGAAGCCAGATCCCTTCAGGGAGCTTCAGCAGGAGACTGGATGGTGTTAGATGGGGTGACCCCCATACCCTGACATCATCCTCCCCATGGAGGGCTTGGTGGGAGTCATCTCTCCTCCACACACACACTTCCAGTTCCTCACCCCTGAGCTAAAGGATTTGGTATGTGTCTGGAACACACACACTGCCCAGCTATAATAAAATACAAGCACTATAATGTTCAAAGACTCTACTATTACCTGCAAAATTCAATATATGATTTCCCCCCTTCCCTTAGTATGAATATGAGGATGAGAACAGGGAGAGCAAGAAGATTCACACCGAGCAAGAGTGTTCCTCACGTTTACTTGCTTCAGCCCAAGATATTTCTACACCAAATCATTGCAACATGATAAAAAACAGGTATGTGTTTCAGTGTAAAAGCAAATATAATATTTAAAATTCAATGTAAAATAGATATTTGGTATCCAGAGGAATAGAATTTTGTTAATTGGTACAATTTATGTTCCAGAATGTGTTAACTTCTTGTTACAATCATTTGGTCTCATCCAAAATGTTTATCTTCTGTTGCAATATGTAACAGTCATACCACATTTCTCAGCTATTGAGCATGCTCAAAATACCTTTTTGTACTTCTGCAAATCTTATGGTCCCCCCAAGTATGCTGATACCTCCTCTTGTTTGACAGTGGCCCTGTTTTGGCTATAATTCTGTCAGACAAAGTTCACTGTTGGAATGGTTTTATATTCCTCTAGTTATTCATTCGTATTGTCTGTTGTGTTTATCATTTTAGTATGGCTGATGTTGTATGCAGTAATTCATCCTAATACTTTAAGGCAGCTTTCCTCAACCTGGTTGCCCTCCAGATGTTTTGGACTTATGAGAACCAGAATTATTCAGTGACAGATGTGTGTGGGAAGTGGCCATAGCTCAGTGATATAGTACAGGCAGAAGGTCCTGCAGAAGTACCAGGTAGCAGGTGATGTGAAAGAGCTCTGCCCAAAACCCTGGACAGCTATTGTCAGTCAACATGGATAATTCTGGACTGAATGGACTAATGATCTAACTTAGCCTTCCCCAACCTGGCACACTCCAGATGTGTTGGACTACAACACTCAGCATTCCCCGGCCAGCCATGGAGGGGACCAGGTTGGGGCAAAGCTGGTCTAACAATTTAAGTCAGGTTCATATGTTCATACAGTTCAGTCAGAGATCTCAGTGGGTTTTATGGTTTAATTTGCTGGAACCCATTGTAGGGCCTATCTGATTCCAGGCTCTCTCTGTTGTCTATTCTTCCACAGGGATGAGACCTCTGGATGCCCCACTCATGTTGTTGATCTCATCAACATATGCCAGTGTCAGGGAGCCTCTCTGTATATTATAGGCTGCATAGTGTGTGTAAATTAAGAAAAGGCCACACAATGATACTGGCATGGGACAAGATAATTGTGTTTGCTGTCACTAGTGGTGCTATGGCCACTAGGGAACAGCTAGCTCAGCTGTGATACTGCATAACCACAGTCCTAATTGCACAAGCTCTCTCAATTCATGTGCTAGCAAGGAGGGAGATCTGCATTTGCCAATGAAAAGTATTGTAATTTGAGTGCTGGGGAAATGAGTCTCTTCCCCCCCCCCCCCCATGACAGAGGTGCTTCCTTGAAGGATTCGAAGAATCTACTTAGTGGATATTACACTTGTGCAAATGTAATTTGAAGTTCACTACCTCAAAAATTAAAGCCTAAAAATAAATTGGAAAGCACATAAAGAAGAATAATGTTCAAAGCTAAAAATAAGAGCTAGCAGAATATTTAATCCAATACCTTAGCCTGCTATATTGCCTTTTATCTGGACTCCAATCATGTTTTAGGGTATTCCTCACTTCTTTATAGCTACAGTAGAGCACAATATGTGCTTGATACAGTCAGAAAAAATATGGGACAAAATATGCTTCATTTTAAAGGACTATTTTAGTGAGTTAATTGAACAGGTTCTCTGTGCATTCATTATTTTATCTTATTAGTCTTTAAAATCTGGAAGTGGTTCAACTCATAATTTAGAAGCTTTTTATAGCTTATAGTCCAGCACTCTTAGACTGCTCCAGCCTCAATATTTAGGTCAGAGTGAGTCAAGTGGCAGCTTCTTGCTTCCAAAAACAGTAGCCCACTGATAGTTTTAGACATTTTAATATTTGTTTCCCCTCCTTCTGTAAATTGTATGTTTTCTGTGAGGAGTGATAGAATTCCTACAAGCTACCGTGCCTGCAGGCTGCAGCAATGCTGTCCTCCCATGGCGTTACATGGGGATTGGATATTGCGTCGCTGGTGCTGGACCAGGGCAAGTGCTAGCACAGTGCTAAGAATAAAATGTGGGTGTCCCCCACCCCACACCATCTTGAATATTTCTTTAGATACTAATTCTTTACTGTTGTGATTTGTTTTTCATTGTGTGCCTGTGGTGCGTCCAGTAACCAGTGTAGTATAAGAATTAGAGCTCTGGATTTGAATTTTTGAATCTCAGATTCAAATCCTAGCTCAGTTGTTAAACTCACTGTGCGACACTATGAAAGCCTCCACTGGCAGGCAAAGACCGCTTTATTCAGAAAGGCCTTTGGCCTGTAAGTGAGTCTGTTCAGTTGGATGCTGTTTTTATTCTGTAATTGTTATGTTTTTATCATATTTTAATGCATTGCTTTTATTGTTTTAACTAATTTTAATTGTCTCTGTAAGCCACCTTGAGTGCCATTTTTGGTAGAAAGATGGGGTACAAATCAATTAAATAAATAAAGTAATATCCTTGGGGGGTTTTCCTAATTCTAGGTGATGTTACGGTTACACATCCCTCTAGTAGCCCAGGTCTAGGCTTCCTTACAGGCACCAGTCTTCTGACTCTTGCTGATATCAGTTGCAAGCAGGCTCTCTGAATCTCAGGCTACCTTTATACTACCCAGCCTGGTTTTTACTTCCTGGGGAAGTGTCTTTCCTGTTCCTTATAATTAATAAGATGCATATTGAGCTCTTTGGGGAAAGAGCAGTGTCTGATTAAAAATATATGAATAAAAAGGGTCCCTGTCTCCAAGAGGCAGAAATTCACCTATGCTTGTCTAGTACTGGAACAAGTATAATGGTAATGTCTACCCAAATGTATTTTTTTCAATATTGTAAATGTGTGTCATTTCTTCTTTCTGTGAATATTGGATGTAAGTTACTTTGCACAGAATTCTTTTTAAATTGCCCAAATTGACTGGTTTTCTCAGCATTTTACCAAATGACCACAAAGTGATTTGTGTTCAATTATAGTCCAATTAAGGGTGCTTCCAGACAGACGGTTCCTAGCACTGCCAACCAAAATGCACTGTGCAGCTATTCCATCTTTCCCTCCTTAACTGATCTTTCGTAGTAAGAAAAACAGTGGAAGACGTGGTGGGAAAACACAGGAGGGGTGCAAAAGGAAAATGTCATTTTCTGGAACCAGTGCAAAATTATATAAAGTTTTCTCTAGATGCACCCTGCATTTTTAAAATAGTTTATTGAAGAAAGGAAGTTGGATGGACTTCTAGAGCGATATAAAATTTATGGGAGGGGCTGTAGATCAGTGTGATAGAGCACCGGTTTGCATGCAGAAAGTCCCAGGTTCAATCCCCGGCATCCCCAGGTCGGGCTAGGAAAGAATCTTGCCTGAAACCCTGGAGAGCCACTGCCAGCCAGTGTCTATTTATTTTATTTATATCCCGCCTTTTTTCCTGCAAGGAACCCAAGGTGGCTTGCATAATCCTCCTGCTCCTCTCAATTTTTATCCTCACAACAACCCTGTGAGGTAGGTTAGGCTGAGAGTCAGTGACTGGCCCAAAGTCACCCAGTGAGCTTCATGGCCAAGTGGGGACTAGAACCCGGATCTCCTGAGTCCCAGTCCAAGACTCGGACCAAGGATCTGACTTGGTATAAGGCAGCTTCTCGTGTTCCTAGAATGGTCATCACTATACATGGTGCTCTACTGAGTAACACAGGTAAAGACAGGTCCCTGCCCTGTCTAAAACCCAGGGAAGAGTTGGGAGAGGAAAATATAGGAAGAGGAGAGATGGGGACAAGGTAACAAATTAGTGATGGGAGATGGGAGATTAGTGAGGGATAGAGCATTTGTACAGTAAAATGAAATATCAACACGATCTATTCAGTTAATGGATTCCTAAACAATATATCAAACAATTAGTTTCTGGTATGCTATGTTATGGGTTCTCTTTCGTGATAAAACACACACACTGCCCAGTGTCTTCCAGGGATTATTTAAAACCTTTCTTTTTAAACTAATACTTACTAAACCCTATGTTCTAGAGTCAGCAGTGTCATTCTTTATTTCTTCTCTGTAAACTTCAGAGAAGTTAACAAGTCAGTCCCTCAACAGGTCAGTGCCCCACCAACCAAACCCCTGTTTCAGCTCTCTGCAGAAATATGTTTTAGATTTGAATTTAGAAATAAATGTCTTCGCTGACATGGGGATGTTTCTGACAAGATGGGAGAACAAAGTTTGCCAATGTGTTATTTTGAAAGTTCTGGCATCCCAGTGTGAGAAGCTAGAGCAGACATGGGCTGATGGACATAGTCATTTGGAAGTCCAGCCTCTAAAACCCTAAATAATGTTACTCTGGGTCAAAACCTTTAGGCCTGACCTTACCTCACAAAATTGTTGTGAAGAGAAAGAGATAAGACTTATTCATCTGTTTAATGTTGCTATGGGAATGATAAGTAATAACATACTGTAAAACACCAGAAACATTTTTGTTTTGCTTTTCACAGAGAAGTCTTGCACTTAGAACATGTAGTGTCTGCTTGTCTGTTTTCTTTTTTGTGCTCTTCTTGCTCTTTGCCAGGTATGCTAGCTTATATTTCTCTCTCTGCAGGCTCTGCATCAAATTAACTTAACAGCACTATCGAACCTGGTCACCAAGTTCAGAGAAATTGCAGCCAGCTACAAGCACATTTCTCTGTTTCAGTTCACATGTGGTTTTATTACTCTGGCTTATAAAATGCCACCTGTAATTGTAAAATAGTGCTCTATAACCCAAACTTACTCTTAAGAGCTTTGATAGTGAGTAACTCTTCATTTATATTATAACTACTTTAGGTAGGTACTGTTAACCATAGAATTCCAGCTTGCCCTAGGGAAAGGAGAGAAATGTGACCCACATTTGTAAACCATCTCTTGGTCCTTATGCTGTAAAGCTGTTTCTAGATTAATAATAGTCAGCAGAGTTCATCCTGCCAGTAAGTTGAAACCAATAGTGTTCATAATATATAATAATAATAATAATAATAATAATAATAATAATAATAATATATAAAGTATTTTTTTAGAGCTGGCATTTGTGATCTTCCATTACTGTAATTTCCGTTTCCAGCTTGGCAACACCAATAAATAAAAATGAGAAAATTCTTCGGTCACCTGTCTCACCCCTCTCTGATGCATCAAAACACAAATTCTCCAGCGAGGATTTAAGCTCTTCTAGCAAGCCTAATGTCAGCAACCTATTACCTTCCATATCCTCAAGCAAAAAACACAAGAGTGAGATCCGATCCCACCTGCACCCTGGAGATTTCAGTGTAAGTTTTGATCACAGCATAATTAAAGGACCATCTTCCCCCATACAAGACTGCCCATCCACTTAGGTCAGCTGGGCAAGCCTTTCTGCAAATTCTACCTCCATCACTTTGCCCACTAGTGTTCTGATAGGCTGCAAGGTGAACTGGAAAAAAAATGTTCAGAAAATGAATTTTGAAGGGACCATGTAATCTCTGCATTTTTCTTGTAGGTAGTCACCGCCCCTGCACCCCAGAATTTGAGTTAAAAGTTCTCTGCAAAAAAAAATCCTGCATTTTTTTTTGGTAGGATACATTTGAAGGAACATCATAATATCAATTTTTGATATTTTGTAAAATAAACATTTGAAAAGCAAAATTTAATTGATGGGCAGTGCAATCCTATGAGGGTGCCCACAACACTCCAAACCCAGAGCATTGCGGGCAACCTATGCAGGGTGGGAGGAGCGCAGAAGATAGGATTATCCTCCGTGCTCCCCTCGCCCTGAAAAACATCCAGACAGCCGATTTCAGTCATCTAGATGTTTTCCCTGTCCTCACGAGGAGGAGAGCCTGAGGCGACACCTGGATTCCTTGGAATCTGACAGAGTCCCACCCCTCCCCTTCACACACCCCGGAATGCCCCCTCCACAGGGGAACCAAGCATGGTCTTCCACGCTTGGGTGCCTGCGGTTGCCTTCCAGCGTAGAAAGAACCGTGCCGGTTACAAGGTTGGAGGGGTGGCCACTCCGAGGCACTGCGGCCTCAGAAGAGATTTCTGAGGTCACAGCACCTTCTACAGCAATTCCTATGTCCCCCCAGAAAAGGTAGGAGGGACATAGGATTGTGCCCTAAGTGTGCAATGTTATACCTGTTTTCTCAGAAGTAAGCCCCACTGAGCTCCATGTGAGTTACTCCCTTGTAAATGTACATCGGATTACCGCCTAAATGTCATATGATTAATCAACTCAGGCTGCAATCCTATTTACACTTACCTGCAGTGGAGGCTGGTGGCTCCAATGTCAACGGGTCTGTGTATCCACTCTGGATTTTAGTCCGGACTTTTAAGGAAATATCCATGGTTCCAGACCTATTTTAGGGATAGGGTTCAGCACCATGGAGAGCTCCTTTAAAATTTAGACTGAAATCTGGAGTGGATACACAGCCCCACTGACATTGGAGTCACCAGTCTCCACTGCTTACCTGGGAGTAAGTCGCCTTGGGACTTCAGTGGGACTTACTTTTGCATAGACATGCCTAGGATTGCACTGTGTGATTTCTTTAAAGTCACAGACCTAGATTGCATACCTGTAAGCATTTGGACTGCAACTAGGTTTAGATATGTGTTTTGCTCAGCATATTCTTGACTGGCTTATGGATAAATGAAGATATAAATCCTTGTTGTATACTAGGAAACCTTTTTGGGGGTTCGAGCTCAGATTGTTCCCATGCATACAAATGATAACATGGGAAGTAGCCCTTAGATGAGGAGTGATGAACCTTTTTCAGCCCGCGAGCCAAACTCCGTTTCAGAGGAGCTTTCAGGGGTTGCATTCCAGTGGTGGGCGGGCCCAAAGGCAAAAGTGGGCAGGCCCAAAGATCAAGTGGGAGGACTGAACACACACCCCTTGCAATTCCATTGTTAACAAATTGTAGTAGGAAGCCTGTCTGCTCAGAAGTAAGCATGAGTAGCATGTCTACTCACCACTAAATAAGACAAGGCTCTCAAGTGGCTGGTGACTCCAATGTCATTGGGGCAGTATATGTGCTCCGGGTTTCAGTCTGAACTTTAAAGGAGCTATCTGTGATGCTGAACCTATTTTGGGGATAGGGCTCAGCACCATGAATGGTTCCTGAAAAGTTCAGACTGAAACCCAGAGTGGATACAACGCCCACTGACACTGGAGCTCCCATCCTCCACTGCTCTGAAGGTAGCAGGACTAAAACACTCAGCACCACCTTTAAATAAAAATGTTTCAAATAAATAAATAATAATACTTCAAGACAGAAGAATGAGTGTTATGTCTATTCACAAATAAGCGGGGCAAGTCTGTGCATTTCTGGATAACTACTCAGAAATAAGCAGTACAATTCTCTGCAGGAAGCAGGATTGAATCACTCAGCAGCTTCCTGCCCCCACCCCCCTCTGTCCCCCTCCCAGGTAAAAGCTCTTATCTCCAATCAGCAGAAGATTGGAGAAAAGTGCTTTCATGTGCTGAACACTGAGACAGGGAGCCATTTTCAGTGTTAAGGAGGGGAAAGCAGTTATTTCTGATCAGCTGCTGATCAGAGATTTCCCTTCCTTGCTAGAAGAAGGTGGTGAACCCCTGCAGGTTTTATCTGGCTCATGTGCTGGAGGTTCGCCATCCCTGCCTTCGACTGAAAACTACAGTTGTTTACTGGATACCTTTGCTGAATCTGTGCCTAATTCCTGATAGTCTCCTTTCTTGTTTGTTCAGAAAGCAATGTACATCAATTCAGAAAATACTCTACTGTGTGACAAGACACAATGCCAAAAAGAGCCCTGGTTACCTTTCTCCAGTATGCACAAAGACTGTAGGAAAGCAAAACTGGTCTTGAATGATGGGTGAGTAAAGATTATTTCTCCTATGGAGATTAATGTATATTTTGATTAACTTACTGCATTTATGAATTGCCTCTACAGTAATATAAAATGCCCAAGCCGACGTATAGGAAAAATGTAAACAATACATATATTTTTTACTGATCTTCAAGAACGTTATGATAGTTTTCTTCCATTCTTGTGCAGATGCTTTATGAAAAAAATGTTAAGTCAAACAAAAGAGAAGTTCAAACTTGACCAATAGGAATATTATAGTATTTTTTTTAATGACATACATGGAGAATTAGTACTTATGGACTTGCCCTGCTGTTTTTCATGGCACCTGTTTCTACTGATGAACTGCATAAGTCCACAGTTTTAAGCAAATATACCTGAAATCAACAGAACTTAACTTTCAACTAAACATGGCTTGGATCAGGATGTAAATCTCTTTTTTGCATGCCTTTAAGGGACCCTTACCTGAGAATAGAAGGTGGTTCTCCTGTCCAAATACATGAGTAATGTATCCATTTATGTAGAGTGCAGTTCTCCACTTCTACAGACTTTAAGCAGGGTCAGGCCTGGTTATTACTTGGATGGGAGACCCCTCCTCTAGTTTCCTGCACTGAGCAGGGGGTTGGACTCGATAGCCTTGTAGGCTCCTTCCAACTCAATGATCTATGAAATCTATGAAAACCATACAAAAACCTAATGAAATAAACCAGGGGGTTTTGCCCTCAAAAATATGAACAACAATTGAGCATTATGTCAAGGGAAAGGGAAATGTTGATGCTGAAACTGTAGATTGAAACCTCTGTGACTTACAGAGGTATCTGGAAGTTGGATAGAGGCAAATATGAACAGACAAAACTGGCTATAGAAATATTGAGAATATGTGGAGAAAATTATTCATGATATAGAAGAATCATGATGGCAACCAACTTATTTTAACTTTATTTTATATGGCAGAATGTAGGGCAGGCCTACACAGCTATTGTATTTGAAGCTAACAATTAAAAGTTTACATGGGAATTTAAGCTGCAATGAACTCAAGAAACACACATATGTGTGAACACACACACACACACACATATATTCTTACATACTGGTATTTTTACCTAAGGAAACACTTTTATATATCCAAAATTTTGCACTGCATGAGTTTGCATTTCTTTTCCATCTAACTGCATAATCTAAAACAAATTGTAGTCAAGACATTCTAAGACAATTTATATTAAAAGGAATTGATTTGAATGCTGCTTCCATGCCAGGATATGAGTCTGTCTGTGCAAGTAGTAGAAATGCTTTATTTCTTGCTATCTTGGAGCAAGCTTTTAGAGAAATTGCTGGCAATACAGCTAAAAGTGCTTCTTTATGGATAGGCAGTAAATTTTTAGATAATTTCAGCCTCTATTAACCTCAGATATTGTGTGGAGATTGCCCTTGTTAAAGTGAATACAAAATTTTAGGGCCTTTTGTGGGAAGATCATTCAACATGTGTAGTCTGACCTGTCATTATTCATATCGCCAATTAAAAATACTAATTAGAATCGTTTGCAGCCAATATGCTTTTTCCCCAGGAAGATTTTAATTATATTATTCAAGAATGAAAGACACCTTCTACTTCATTTTTCCCCAATTTAAACTTTATTCTATAAAGCTATTATTATTGCTGTGATCAGATATTTTAAGGACTCACATGACAAATTATTCTTAACTATTATTAGGGCATTTCTTTGATTTCATAAAGAGACAATGTCTGCAGCTATTTTGGGAGACTGAAAAAAAAAACAACCTAATCTGGTCTGGTATAATAGTTAACAGAATTAGGCTTGCTTTGCGTTTTAACAGTCACTGCTTTTCCACTAGGGATATTGCGAGATATCAAATTTGGTACTTGCTTCCTATTTAATTTGTCATCAGTAGGTTCAAGCTGAATAGGGCCCTGCTCACAGCCTGCTGTGCATAGAGCCTGCTTGACTTAATCTCAAGCACCACCACCAAATGACTGGCAGTCAGGGGATAGGGGGTGTAGCCTGGAAAAGGGGGTGTGGCCATCTGGGGAATCTCAATTTGGCCTTTGGGCCTGTGGTTCCCCACCCCTGCTCTAAAGACCCCGTAAGGTTTCCTGCCAGGTTGCAATCTGGAGAGTTCTACTATCCATTTTATCTTTAATGCAGACAATGTAACAATCACTTTTCCTGCCTCTTCCTTCCCAGAGCTTGTCGCCTGCTCCTTACTCCAGCTTCTGTGTGCCATATCTTTAAATCCTGCTCATTACAGCATGCACGGGATGGGACCTATCTCACTATATCACAATCTTTAACTATTGATGTCTGAGTTGCAATATAGCAATGCTATGGAGTCAGGCACCCCACTTCAGCAAACCCTGGGATGTATTTTTCCATCTTAAATTCCGAAAGTACTTTATTGGACTGAGAATGTCGTACATTTTTTTAAAGTCACATTTACTTCTTGGTTCTTGTAGGCTGGTTTTGGAGTTTGTTCACAGCTCGCTTGGTTTAGTATTTGTTTCTGATTCTTCAGTGAAACTTTGGGAATTTGGGAAGTGCATGTTAACAGCATATGCTTGTTTCTTTTGAAATAAACCATTAAGGACTATCATTTAAGTATGTAAAGAAAAAAGAGTACCAAACTCAAATTCTTTTTCATGTTTTGTTCCATTCTAGGCCACACAATGTAGAATATTTTATGCAGGAAGCTAAACGGAAGAAGCATAAAGCAGATGCAATGGTAAGGATTTTTGAGCTTCTGCGGGGTTATTCCAGACTACCTGTCTGTAAAATGCACCATCTTCATCAAGTAAATTTAACCAGTAGTAATTATCTTCTTTTAAGATGATAACTAAATGTTAATATAATATAATGTGCATAGCTCAGTAGCTGTACCTGAATGTAACTGATACATTCTTGGATAAATTAAAATTTGAGTTACCATTTTTGTTTTAAAGGTGTTTTGTTGATGTAACACTGCATTTCCCCCAAAAAATAGTTTTGGCTGGTTAGTAAGTTTAGGGTGCAATCCTATGCACGTTTAGACAGAAAAAAGTCCTACAATTTCCAGTATGCCCCAACCAGCATACCTGGCTGGAGGGATGCTGGAAATTGTTGGACTTTTTTTCCAGAACATGCATAGGATTGTGCCCTTAAAGTATCATATTTATATGATTGTAGCCAATACTATCCTTGTGTTCTTTGATATAGCAGTGGCTTCCATGATGGAATACCGATAATTTCGTAGACAATTTTTCAAAATTCTTCCTCCCCTCTGCTATTCCTTGTACCCCCCCCCCCCACCATCTGCTCCTGTCTGTCTGTCTGTCTCTCTATCCTATCGTGTAATGTATCTGAAAATGCCTATTACAGGATAAGAAGGTTTTTACCCTTAAAAGCAGCCTAAACATAATTTTAAATAAAAAATAAGAGATGCGCTTAATGGTTGTATTTCTCCTTTCATGTGTTTTTGTTGGCATTTACCACTCACTTCTATTTTTATTCATACTTATCAAATGGAATAGGTAAATGCCACTGATCACATTGGCCACATTTAGGTGATTGTATCTCAGCTTAATAAGGTTCATGAACCCAGATATGAATGAGCCCTTGCCCACAGATGCAGTCCCTTTATTCCTCCCTTTGTGGCATGCCTTGAAGTCACTAATTAACCATAGTTTCCTATTCTGTCTAATTGAAGCCACAGTAGCCAACTTTGTAACAAGGCAGGATCTTAAACCATGGTTTGAAGTTGGTTTCAGATTCTGGCTTGTTCCGAAGTGGGTAATTATAGTTTCCCAGTTCAGACTAAATGGGAAACTAAGGTTATTTAGAGACTTCCTGATTATCAAAGTGTGCCATGAAGGGGCTGCATGTGTGGGCCAAAGGCTTGTACATATCTTGGCTTGTTAAGTCTGCATATGATCATTTGGAAAGGGCCAATGTCTCCTCTTCATTGGTATAGTTATTTTGTCCCTTCAGAGCAGTATTGGAAAATATTTTAGAATGTGTAGTACTGTTTTTTCCATCAACTCTAGGATAGGTACAAAATACTAGCCTTGTTTTGTGATTGCTGGGTTTTTTTGTGCTGAATTTGTAAGGTGGAGAAATTTGGCAAGGCGTTGAATTATGCTGAAGCTGCATTATCATTTATTGAATGTGGAAATGCCATGGAACAAGGACCCATGGAATCTAAGTCCCCCTACACAATGTATTCAGAAACAGTTGAACTCATCAGGTAAGATTGTGTGGACTAGTCTGACCATACATTGGGTCTTATGTCCATGCAGTTCTGCTTCTAGGTCAAGGAAGGATCTGGATAATACTAAATCTGTGCCTTGAGCATTATCTTGTTTGCTTGTTTCAGAGCTCTCTCCCTTTTTTCTTAGCTAATACTAAATCTGGAAAGAAATTATGGGTAATGAAATGATATTAATGTTGAATCCATGATAATATAATCCAGAATTATTTTTTTTAATTGCTAGGCCTAACCCTGCTTGAGTCGCATGGTGATCAGAAAAAAAATGCTATGCTTAGTTTGTATGGTTTATGTTAGTGCACACAGTTATGTTCTCATGGGAGATTTCTTATGGTAGTAAATAATGATGCACTTTCATACTCTGCCAGCAAGAAGAAGCTCTATAGATGCTTTTCACTGGTGCTGTAAATTGAGGCATTACTAGAAACAACGGTAGCCTCCTTCTCATGTGTTTCTGTCTGCTTGGCGAGGAGGACAATTCAGGGAGAGAGAGAGAATGTGCAAAGCCACCCGTGGTCTCCCCATGAATTACACCAATGCCTAACTTGGTTAATGTCTAATACAAGAGAAAAGACTAGAGTTCCATTGGGGATTTTCGAGCACTCTTCACTAGCACTTGCAAAGCCCCTGGAGGTTGTGTGAGCACTTACAAAGACTGCTCACACACTCCCAGTGGCCTTTGAGGCAAAAAGGGGAGTGTTCACCTGTCCCTATCTTTCTGCAGCTTCCAGCCAAGAGTAGCTACCCAATGGCTGAGTGTGTATTCTCTTTCTAAGGGTGCAATCCTATGCATGTTTAGACAGAAAAAAGTAATACAACTCCTACAGCAGAGCTGGCTAGGGCATGCTGGGAGTTGTAGGACTTTTTTTCTGTCTAAACATGTTTAGGATTGCACCCTAGATGTATGAAGTATCTAATGTATAGTAAATACCATATATTCATGAAAAGCAGTAACAGTTCTGTACTCAAAGGCTTACAGTCTAGTTAAGAATGTGAAACACAAGGTAGGAGATGGAAGACTACCAGCTGTCAAATATGGCATGCAGTCGAGAATCCTGCAAAAGTATGGAAAGCAGAACTAAATATCAATGCAGTAAAGGATTTTTTTTTTTAATGATGAGAGAGAAGGAGAAGCTAGACAAACATCCATTGGAAGAGCATGCTGCAGTAGGCTGCAGAAAAGAAAATTTAAAAATGGGTGCTGATTAGTAGTACGTTCAGAGCGCACAAGGGGGTTCATAAATAGAGACCAGAAGAAGGGGGCAGTGTTGCAAAAAGGCGCAAAGATGGGGAAAAGCTTGAACATGATATGAGATGGTAAGAGAAGCCACTGAAGAGGGTGGAAAAGTGGGTTCATTATGCTTAAGCGGTGGGCAAAAGAGTTCAGGTGGCCAGAAGAACTGAAAACAGAATGGAGAGGTTTGCGGTGAGATAGGAGAAAAGCCAGAGAGTTAAGTCATTATAATAGTGTGGGAGAGAACAAGAATTGCAGTTAATTGAAGAAATGGGCACCCGAGTTCAGGTGGCCAGAAGAACTGAAAACAGAATGGAGAGGTTTGCGGTGAGATAGGAGAAAAGCCAGAGAGTTAAGTCATTATAATAGTGTGGGAGAGAACAAGAATTGCAGTTAATTGAAGAAATGGGCACCCGAGTTCAGGTGGCCAGAAGAACTGAAAACAGAATGGAGAGGTTTGCGGTGAGATAGGAGAAAAGCCAGAGAGTTAAGTCATTATAATAGTGTGGGAGAGAACAAGAATTGCAGTTAATTGAAGAAATGGGCAACCCTTGATGATGGTATAGAGAGAGAAAAAAGTAGCAAGGCTTAAGTAAAGAATTAATGTATGTTTAGCAGAAAAGTAAAAAAAGAGTAAATAGTATCAGTGGTTATTAGCTTATCTTCCATGAGGATATGCTGAGAATGGCTTTTTGAAGGAATTATTGTGCTGGGCTAAAGCCATATGGCAGTTTTGAGAAGAGTTGCCGCTCAAAAGGAGGACAAAGCAGATAGACGTGATTATGATAATAAAAGTGAATAGATGTGAATGGCTAAGGTTGCAGTCCTATACACATTTATCTGAGAATAAGACCCATTGAAATTAATGGGACTTACTTCTGAGTAGACATGCATAGGATTGCGGTGTAAATCCTCAGCTACAATAAATCAGTCCAGCTCCAGTATCTGACACTTGCTAGAAAATGTTTTGCTGTTAATACTCATTTGCTAAGTTTGTTCTTGATCTTTTGAAGGTATGCTGTGAGACTAAAAACCCACTCAGGCCCCAGTGCTACTCTGGAAGAAAAACAGTTAGCAGCATTATGGTTAGTAAATTAATACTTATTAGAATATTTACTTTATTGAGTGACTTGGTCCTCAAAATCAAATGTTAGAATAATTAAGGACAGCTTTTGTGTTGCCTTTTGACAAAGGTTAAACATTATATTTGATGTTGTGTTAGCAGAAAAATTACAATATTGGGTGTTTTGCTGGTTGGTTGCACAACTGCTAGCAGAATACCTAGCACAGCTAGTACAAGCAACTCCCATGCTAATGAAATCATAATGAGTTGGGCAGCAGCTTACAGAAAGACGTGTGCAGTGCCTTGCAGAATGCCTTGTGAATGGCTTCTGCAAGACCTTGCACAAGCAGAATCGAAGTATTGGTTTTTTTGACACACTTGCAAGAATGAAAACGGGGTTTCTCCAAGCAGTAGAAGCTTTGCACTAGTGGAATTACACCATGGGATACACCCTAAGTCTCAAATTTCTCAACAGATGTAGGATCATAGGATCATAGAGTTGGAAGGGGCCTACAAGGCCATTGATTCCAACCCCCTGCTCAATGTAGGAAACTAGAGGAGGGGGTCTCCCATCCAAGTAATAACCAGGCCTGACCCTGCTTAGCTTTCCATGCTCAGACAAGCTGAGCCAGCGTGAGCCACAGGGAGGGACCATATTTCCAAGTCCAGGAAGTTCCAGTCCAAGGCTGCTGCTTTCGCCTTTGTCACTGTTTCTAATCTGCGTTCAGCTCATGTAAATAAGCACCTCATATGTGTACTGGCTTCTAATCTGTGTTCTGCTTGTGTAAATACACACCTCATATGTACTGGCGTGACAGAGTAGCTATGATTATTTTGTGTGATTTTAGCTGATTAGTTATTTTGTTGATGGTGGTGGTTGGTTACACCTTAATTGTAACAATGCCTAATAGTGCAATCTTGTGCATGTTTACTCAGAAGTAAGTCCCACTTCAGTGGGTCTTAATCCTTAGTAAATTCTTTCTTCTTTGTAAACCATTTTAGGCTTAGTCATAAAAATATGCTTCTTTTACATGAAGGCATTGCTTTTTGTTAACAAAATAGTTTTAAGTAGCTCTCTGAACTGTGGCTTCCAGTTTCAATTAGATTTAAGACAGTTGCCGAAATAATTTTAAAAATGTGTTTTGAAAATGGCACACTTTAACAGTCACATCTCATTGGTCACAATTTCAGAGCATGTGTTGTGCTACAGGAACAAAATACCATGTGCAAATTTCTGCATGCAAATCAGCAGAGATTCAGAGTACACTCATACATGAGTGTGAGATTTCTTTTGGATGATGATGATGATGATGATTTTGACTTTTACATTTAAAAATGTATTGTGGCTGACAAAATTACCAAAGCTTGCATTTCCATATGTTGATTCTGTTTAATTTGTCTGTAAGCCACCTTGAGGACTTTTTAAATAAATGAATACAGTTTTTTTGAAGAAGCAGCAATGTGACGCCATTTGGCTGGTACACTTTATGCCCCATTATGCCTCTTATAGCTTATGATTGCAATGAACAACCTTAATCGTAAGGTTTTTTTTTAACCAGATCAAATTCCATTATTACAATTTTTAAATCATAATTTAAGAGTATCAGATTCATCACCAAGACCTAATGTCCAGTGTCTGGTCTAGAAACATACGAAATTGTTAAAATTATCTATTTATTTTAAAATATTTATGCCCCACTTATTAGAACAATGGGTAGTATCTCACATTGTCCTGGTGCTAGCACTAATGATGTTGCACTAGCGTAAACCAATGCTTGTGCAGTCTAACTAATGCAATGGGAAAAAGTGATTCACTGCTAAAATTCAGTGCCACTGCTGAATTTTGGAGGCAAATCACTTTTTCCCATTGTATGGCTGTATATGTCCCTGACAAAAAGCACCGATTGCCCTGTCAAAACCCCTTTTTAAAGGTGACCCAGAAAAAGGGGGTGGGATGCACTTTTGTACCTTCCTGAGCAGCTAGAGCAGTGTTCTCCAATCTTGGGTCCCCAGATGTTTTTGGCCTACAACTCCCAGCATGCTGGGAGTTGTAGGCCAAAAACATCTGGGGACCCAAGGTTGGAGAACACTGAGCTAGAGTCATGGGGAAAAGTGCAAAATGTTTATCACCCTGAGCACTGTCAGGACAAAAACAACATCAACATGAGGATCTCACTGGGAAGGGGGATGGCCAACCAGTGACAGCCCATCCAATGTGCTGCTTGGGCATTTTGGAGGAGCTGTGTCACTGGCTGTTAAATAAAACAAATAAATAAAGGTGATCACCAAAAAATGAAGGAAAAAAAACATTTAAGAGGAAAAAAGCTGGGTGAGCCAAAAAATGGCTCACAATCATGGTGGGGAGGGGAAGACAAGTTGGTTCTGCCGCAGTGTCCCCTGGGATACCGGCTGGAGGACTGAAGGGGAGGGAGGGGCAGAACAACCCGTGGTAAGCCTGATTGTCTGTCGGGCACACCTTGGGTTGTTCGTGAAACAACCAACCCACCCTGGCTTATTGCCAGGGTGAATTAGCATGACGTGTGAACCTGCCCAATATCTTCACAAGGCAGCTTCCAGCACTACAAAAAAAGAAATCTACATTTGCATTGTGATGCTTATCTAAGCACTATTGAACTAGATATTACTTCACTTTTTATGCTAATGTTTATGGCTTATCCAGTGTTGTAACACATGATTGATTGCTCTCAACTAAAACTGGCTTGGGGCCACTATCTTTAAAGTTCTGATAGATTATCAGCCTCAGGTTTTAGTATAAATTTGAATATATTTTATCACAATTTTGTTCATAGTTAATGTAAATTATATTTAACATTTATATTTTAAAAGTAAGCTTTCAGATAAGTAACATAAATTTAAAAATAATTTAACTTTCATTTGCTGCTATCTTGGTAGAGGAAATTATTCAACAAGAATTTATTGAAACAATGGAACTGGGAAATGGTTCTAAAATATTTTTTTTAAGTGACCTTCAGCACAATCCTATACATATCTACTCTGAAGTAAGCCCCATTTAATTCAATGGGGATTGCTCCCTGGTAAGTGGGTACAGGATTGCAGCGCTTGTCTCTTTTGCGGGGGGAAACTACTGGATTGTAAACAGTCCTACAGCGCTACCATCCATGTGTGGAATTTAATCCAAATGCAAAAAAAAGTATTGCATCTATTTAAAAAGAAAGGTCAAACAGAGGGAAAGTGGGGGGACGACTCTCTGTTAACAGCATTGAATAGCAACTGCTTGCCACATAGCAGATGAGTTGCTTTCATTTGCATACTCACTGTACCTGGGAAGGTTACAGGGTGAGAGTTATGACTTGAGGACTGTAATTCTATTGTGTTGTCTGGCTCCATACAAAGCAAACTGGGCGTAGTGCCATCTGCCATGGAACTGTTATACACATACCAGAACATCTTTTTCATCTCCTAAGTAGAGACTGCCCTCTAGTGGAATAAGAGGAAATTCAAGTCACCTATAGCAGTTCTTAACACGAAAAATAAAATACAAAATGCAACCACTTCAGATAATAAGCATATTTGTTTCCTTTCTGGGATGGTACCATCTAATTAAGCCTCTTCAAGACATGTCTGAAACACATGCAATCAGAAGCTGCTTCTGAAATTAGTACTAAAGCACCAATATGTCAGTTCCAGTGTGGAACAAGCCTTATTTTTCCTACTGCTTCTGCAGATTTTGAACCTACACCCTTGGGGTTGGTGACCATTGCCCTTGCTTCCAATTCATGTCTGTGAACCAGCTCCAAATTATCCACTTTTCAGTAAATAATACCTAGTAGATGAACCCAAGCACAGAATATACAAAAGGGCCACAACCTGGACCCTGAAGTTCAGGGAGGAGAAATCTGGACTTCAAGCCTAATACCATGAGAAGACATTTGAGACTCAAATATAGATCATGCTTGAGGATGTTTTTAGAAACGTACTTCCCTGTATTTATGTGGAGTGTCCAAGTCTTTTAAGATTTGCTAGAGCCAATCAGAATCCAATCTGAACTGTGAGCTGCTGGCCTAGGCCCCCCTCTAAAACACACAGAGAGAGGCGGGGCACTTATACAGAATAATCTAGAGAAACACCATAATAATCTGGGACATTAAAATCTCAGGGGCATTGGGAGCCAGTGCTGCAGATATGATTTACAGGTCCCAGAACATTTGTGGGTAAATCAGCTAAGCCTCTGGTTTTCAGATGCATAACGACACTAGATCTCAGGACAGGGAATGGTATCTAAAGGGCATTTGTCATGTGTATAATTAATATGTTGCCACATCTGGTTGTAAATATACATTGAGCAGCCAGAGACATAAGGCAACTAGGAGTGCAATCCTCTGGGACTGATGCTCTCAGAGCCCTCCATCTATCCTAAACCCTGCCAGGCAGGGCAGAAGACAACGGAGGCATTTTCAACTCCCATTCCTTCTGTGTATTGTCTTTAGCTAGAGGGGTGCTTCAGTCTGTCTAGCTAGCTTACCTTTCCAAGGGAGGGGATGAAGGCCAAGAGGCTTGTGGATCCACATCTCCACTGTAGTGACTGTGAGATTTGGACTGACCCGGGTTCAAAAGCTCCCCTAGCTAATGACCCTCAGTCCCAGTCACGCAAGCGGAAGGAGGAGATAACAGCAGTTAATAAAGATTAAAGAGTTTATTTGTAAGACCCAATTACATGGGATTAAGGCAATCAATGCATCTCTACTCACTACATCATAGCAGACTCAAAACCTATACCCCAGTGGTAAGGCTAGATGAAGTGAAGTCCAAGATCAATACATGTCGAGACGAACAAGCAGCAGAGAGAGATGAAGAGGAATGACGGAAGCAAGTGAGTGAAGGCTATCAGCAAGTGTGCTAGCTTATATACCCCAGACCCTGCACCTATAAATAGGATATTACTCACTCCAGTGTATAACCTATTCATCAACATGTTTACTGCTTCAAACCTGTTCAAGGCTGCTGAGTCACATCACCTCGAGACCATGTCTCCTGACCAAAGGCCTTGTATACTTGAACTCAAGTAACACCCACCAGGTCAGGTGATAATCCCGATGTCAGGTGGTAATCTCGTTCTGCCTATGCAAAACCTAACATCCCCCTGCTTTTGCATTTGTCCAGAACGTGGTTATTTACCTCATACAACAGCAACAGCTTTGTTGACATCTGATGCTGTTTTTTCATCTATGGACTTTGATAAAAAAAACTTTTTCAGGAATGACTTTACCTGTCAGAAATTTGAACCACCATCAAATCACTTCTGATGTATCCCTCCTTATGACACAGTTTTATTTGCAAACCCAAAACGTTGTGTATTGCTATCTGCCTGCAGCATAGCAATCCTGTCTTGGATTCCTGAAAAAACTGTAATAGGTTTTTCACATCAATCTCAGCATCATTTAAACATTTTTAACAATTTAAACTATTTAAACAAATGCATTAACTATTCAAGCTTTACAATAGCATAATAGCACAATACATAATACAATGCATTCAGTTCAATTTCAGTTGAACTCTAACCTTTAAATGATTGTTTCTACAAAATCAATCAAACAAAGTATGGTTATAAAAATAACAAACTTCAGGTGTGTTCTTGTTGTTCTTACTATCACAACCACAACTGGCATTTCTGTGAATCTGTAAGCCACCTGTGCTCTGACTTGTAACTCTTAGTCTGAAGTGTGATGTTCCTTCCAGATAACACTCAACTCCTTTTCAGAGCTCTCCAAGCATGTCCTGTTGGTCTAACAGTCTGCCCATTACACTGACAGCAATACCTGGCCTTGTTGCTTGTACAGTAAAGCTCAACAGCCCAATGCTTCTGTGTAGCATTCAAACTGCTTTTCCATCAGCATGTGCCTGAAAATCCTCAATTATTTGGAGTCTCGCACTGAGTTAACTTTTTCCAAAATTCTCAATCACATCCATGATATTTCTCTGGTTTGTTGCAGTAAGATACTGCCCTCTTGGTTCTCCCTCCACTTCTATTTACAAATAAACAGTTGATCCACCACCAAGCAGTTTCATTTCAATGAAATTCCAAACCCTGGATCAATTATATCATATTGCTTTTATCTGTCCAGAAAAAACAATAGATCATCCAACTAAACAAAGTACATACAGTCTATGTCCTTGTTCCTTCTGTTTAACAAACAAACATTGATCTGCCTCTCTGTGCAGATCTCAATTCAGCAATGTTTGAGTTCAAAACAGAATTCCAGCCTCCAGCTGATTTCTAGCTTTTCTTACAGAAAATCTCACAGTTTTCCAAAGACTTCCTCTCATTTAAAATGCTTATGTTCCAATATTTCAACTTGTGAAATATCCATACATCTTTTCCACATTTTTAAACATCAGTCTAACTGTTTCCAAAGCAAATTGTTGTTGCACTCACTCATGATTATCCAGCTCCTTTTAACTTGAGCAAAAAATCACAAGCAACCAATCTTGCTATTTGTCATGTAACCTTTGCCAATCTGGTTAGTTTTCATTTAAAAAATCTATCTGGTAACAATGAGTTCCATAGACTGCTGTTTGTTTCACCAGCTTCCATGTTTTGTTCTTTATCCAAAGAATTCAACTCAGCTTGCATAGCCTGAAGCTATGGTTTAGCTTCCTTAACAGACAATTTTTCACCTCTTTGAAATTTTGAAGTTTCAAATGGCTTTTCCTGCAAATTCATCCTGATATCTCACAGGTTGTTTGACTCACCTGTTCCTTACCTCATCAGTTATCAGGTTCTTGTTCCAATGAACTTGCACCAATGATGAACAATCATTTGTTCAGTTTCCACTAAACCAAATGTGTATCAGAGTTTGTCAAATTTCACTGACTGTCTTTCAGCAAATGCTTTTCTATTCTGACTCTGAGCTTGATGCATCCCCTGCATTAACAGAATTAATTTTGAAAAATGATCTCACTTTTTCATTCAGCATTATACTAAACACGTCTAGATAATCTCACTATCCAAGTGTTGTTCATGTAAAACACAATATTCTCATTTCTAGAAAAATCTCATGTAAGCTCCCTTACAGATTTCTTCTAACTTTGAGGTGTATGTACCTACATATCAGATCCAAGATCCTGAAATGTTTCTCCAGAAGATTCCTCCTTCTACACTACTTTCTATAAGGTGTACAGTTCATCACACAGAACTAAAACTTCTATCATGTACATAATCAAAACATTTAAGAGCTTCTACCCAAACCTCATTATCCAAATTAGTATCACCTCTTCTGAGTGTTTGTTTACTCTTCCACACAATCCATGTGTTCAATATCACATCCTGTTAGAAATGCATCAAAGCATGCACTGAATTGAACTTCCCCATATCTGAAAGGAAATAGGTAACATGGGTAATATGCTTGATTCCCATCCAAGCACAAAACACCTTGACTTTGTTCAATACTCCAGCTTTCTATCTAACATGTACACAACCTGTACCTCGTGTATTGATCAATTGACATCATGAAATAATGTGCCTTTCCTCTAAAAACCATCAGAGTATCACAAGATTATCAAGAACAAATTGAATGAAATGAACTGTTTTTTTTCAGCTTGCCTTCCAGTTTACCTGTTGAAGCTAGCATCCCTTGTTTATGTGCACAAAATTACTTTCATGTGAAAATTACCACTTTCCCATGCTTTCCCCACAACACAGTTTGCATTTTCTTTCACAGGCCTGTGAATCTAAATGATCAAACATTCATGTGATATGCATGCATGTATATGTCATACATATAAGCATTTAACTTTTTATAGTTGCAACAGTACAACTTTCCATTTCTTTATTACACCATTACAGTATAAAAGAAATAATCCATCTCTTAGCTTTGCCATATAAACATACCTACTAATTCAGTATTTTACATTTTGCTACAGAAAAAATCCACAATATACTCAAGTCATATATACATTCAGTACATTTCCTGACATTTCAGAGCATATATTACATTTTCTTGATTCCAAGTTATCCAACTTTCAAGAAATACATTTCCAAAACCATGACTGTTAAACCTCTGACCATTTGCATAGTCCTCTTCCTGTTTATTTATGTCCAACACAGAAAGCTTCGTTTAAACAATCCACTGTTTCTGCTCAAACAAAATAATGTGCATTTTGTTATGTCCTGGGTTAAGACTCAAAGTTTTTCCTTCAGCAGCACCCCTGCTGATTTCAAGCTCCTTCTTCTGTGATCCCACATGAAGAAAATGAAGAACAGCTTCTCATTTTAAGCACAGCTTTCTCTGTTCAAAACTGCCGCGCTGCTTTTCTCTGTTGTTTCAAAACCACGCCTCCGCTGGTTTGATACAGCCTCCGCTGTAGTATCAGGTTTCCCAGATACGTTCCTGTCACACGTGACTCTGCTTTGCTGCGACATGACGCTCAAGATGCTTTACCCACGTCAGACGTAATCCACGCATTTGTAATCCAAGCCACTTGTTGATACAATGCAAAAGATAGCTGATCCGCTGCTGTGTGAAGAAAACTGTAAAAGAAATATGATCCTCCTGCCTGTAGCCTTGAGTAGACACACAGAGCCTCCTGGAGATTATTTCTTTGCCCGATACAGCTCCTTAACAATCACTCCAGCAAGCTGTGGAAAACAAATCCTTGTGTCCAGCGTCGTTCACTTTTCAGCCTAGTAGCTGCCCGAACCTCGGATTTTGCCAAGCCTGGCACCTCCGTTCTAGCTGCTTCCAAAACGAAAAATCCTCCATCTCTCTGTCTGCATTTTTCAGTTGTGCTGCATTCCAAGCCGCTGTTATCAGCTCCCAGCTTTAGCAACACTGCATCGCCTTCCCCGGTTAGTTTACAAACCTTTCTTACAAATAGTAAACAAATTCCTTTAACTCTATAACTGCCGAATTTCTCCGAACTGCGTCTCTGTGGCTTATCTGCCCATCTAAGATAACCATCAGATCGTTATCTGGGCCCATAACCGATGTGAGAGTTGGACTGACCCGGGTTCAAAAGCTCCCCTAGCTAATGACCCTCAGTCCCAGTCACGCAAGCGGAAGGAGGAGATAACAGCAGTTAATAAAGATTAAAGAGTTTATTTGTAAGACCCAATTACATGGGATTAAGGCAATCAATGCATCTCTACTCACTACATCATAGCAGACTCAAAACCTATACCCCAGTGGTAAGGCTAGATGAAGTGAAGTCCAAGATCAATACATGTCGAGACGAACAAGCAGCAGAGAGAGATGAAGAGGAATGACGGAAGCAAGTGAGTGAAGGCTATCAGCAAGTGTGCTAGCTTATATACCCCAGACCCTGCACCTATAAATAGGATATTACTCACTCCAGTGTATAACCTATTCATCAACATGTTTACTGCTTCAAACCTGTTCAAGGCTGCTGAGTCACATCACCTCGAGACCATGTCTCCTGACCAAAGGCCTTGTATACTTGAACTCAAGTAACACCCACCAGGTCAGGTGATAATCCCGATGTCAGGTGGTAATCTCGTTCTGCCTATGCAAAACCTAACAGTGACCTCAGTCCTCGGCAGCTGGGAGAAGATCCCCACTCAGATTCCTCCCCCTGCCCAGGTCACAGCTCTGGATATGGTCTGGGCGGGGAATCCACCATATTCTATGGCTCTTCGCATGCCATCTGTGGGGCCATAGGATTGCTCTCTTTTTAAAGATACCAGTTGATCCTCCAATTTTTCAGAGCAGACAAGGCCTTCCATGGTGCAAGTGGGCAAATTATAAGTTTGCACTGGGCCCAAATAAATTACACTTTAGCACTGTCCTTTACTGTTTTTAGGGTGCCTGGATTCACACATAATACTAATCCATGGTATGGATTGCTGAATTCTGGATTGTCATGGTTTGTCATTCCGTGCAAACACTTCATGGGTTGTTTCACCAGGCTATAGAGGCAGCAGGCAAAAGTGGTAAAAGAAATCAGCTGCTCTCTGCATGCCAGTACCACGGCACTACAAAGGCATACAGTCATGTCTTGGATTGAGAGCATAATTCGTTCCGGAAACGTGCTTGTAATCCAAAACACTCTTATATCAAAACGAAATCCCCCCAAAAAAATTTGTACAGAGATTTTTAATTTAAGCCGTACTACAGTACTTGTATTGCAAGATGTCGCTTGTATATCAAGTCAAAAAATAAATAAATATTTAAAAATTTGCTTGTCTTGCAAAACGCTCTCAAACCAAGTTACTTGCAATCCAAGGTATTACTGTATGGGATACAAGGAGGGAGTATGCAAAGGAAACAAACAACCTAGGTATTTAGATAACAAACCACAGTTTGTTTGATCAACTCCCAGACAAACCCTGGCTAACAAACCAGGGTTAACTATAGGTTAAATAAACCATGTGTTAGAGTTATGTGTGATGCAGGTCATAGTCTCTAAGGGAGATGATGTAATTTAATGAACATGTGAAATGTAACAGATTGTGTGTGTGTTTTTTCAAAGAGCTGAAGATAATATGATGAAGCAGCCACTGTTTATAGGGTGTATGCTCATTTTTCTGTCCAACATGTTTTGCAGATGTTTTTATTTAGTACTTCAACAACTTGCAACATATGATTGCCTAGAGACAATATTTATTTACTTATTTATTTAAAAATATTTCCATACCACCTGTCATGTATAACATATCCAGGTAGTGTACAATAATAAAAATAATACATTATAACTAAAACAATCAACTACACAGTATAATCAGTGGACAATAGCAGGACAGAAGAAATGAGTGCATAGGTATATCACGAGCAACAATGACTCAGTTGTACTACCTTCATCTTGGTTCAAAACTATTGTCTGTCTCCAGCCTCAAAAAGTAACCATAAGTAAACTATACAGAGTCCTAGAACGTTTTCTTTTTTTGTTACTTTTTACTTAGTTTGATTATTAAAAATGAAGCAATGTTTTTGAAACACTGTTCTCTCCTTTCCCTATAGTTACCGTTGTTTGGCACTTCTGTACTGGAGAATGTTTCGACTCAAAAGAGACCATGCTGTAAAATATTCAAAAGCTCTTATTGAGTATTTCAAGGTACTTTCTTGTCTCAGGGAAACATTGATTCATTTTTAGGAGAGGCGTTATTGCTGCTGACTAGAGGAAATATACTGGCCAAAATCTGAACACATTGACTTCTGAATTGGGTCCACACTACGTGTTAAAGGGAGATGCAGGTCAGTAGGACTGCACACCTTCCTGGTAATGTGTAGCTGGAAAAAAAGATGCAACATGACAGCATTGCCTTAATAAGGGACAGCCAATGAAGCAAACCTGGCCCACTGTGGCTTATTAGCCACAGTAGGTTGAGACGCCCATGGGCACCAAGTTGCTAATCCAAGCCCCTACTGCCGTGACTTCTCATTATGTGCAATCCCGGCGAGGGTGGGTTGTTGAGGTGGTTGACAAGCCACCCAGAAACCATGGGCTGTTTTAGGGATGCGGGTGGCTTGTCAACCACCCCAAGAACCCACCCTCGCCAGGTTCACACATAATGAGAAGCTACTGCACGCCCCCCCCCATGCACCAAATATTCAAAATGGAGGCTGCCACTGCAACAATAAACTCCATGGGGAAATTCACCCATGGTGGCTTCTTGTTATGTGCAAACTGCTGGTGGCTTGTAAGCCACCCCAACAACTCACTCTCTCTGGGTTCGCACATAACGAGAAGCTGCAGCACTCAACAGTCTAAATATTCAAAATGGCAGCCGCCACCATGAGAAGCCCTGCGGAGAAATTCACCCACAGTGGCTTCTTGCTACTTGCGAACCAGGTCAGTGAGGGCATGAGGAAATGCTAAAGCAACAAACTTATGTGTTTTCCCCTCAGCTTCATGTTACAAGGCATATGTTGCTTGGCAGCACTCATTCATCTCCCCATAATGTGTTGTTTGGGCTTAACTTCTGCTGTAATCAATGTGTTTAGAACTGGCAGTCAATATCTCTCGCAATCCTACTCCCACTGAAATCAGATTGTCTGCTTCATTAAAGGGTTTTGATAAACAATATGTCATTTGCTTTTTACAAGAGTACATATTCCTAGTTTTGAAAATAAATGGTGAACAAGCCACTCAGATGGATGATGAATGATACTTAATAAGGAAGAAAAATCATTCTCACCCATAGCAGCTTTGTACTCATTTTTGATTCAAGATAAGTTAGGGAGCTTTGTAGTATTTTAACTTTCCAAGAAATATGACTTTATTTGAGGTATTTATTAAAGCCAACATATTTAAAATACATGCTTTTGTGTACAAAAATATGCTCACCATATTTTAGTATATACTCAAATGGTTCCTAAACCGGTATAATCCACTTCAACTTTTTCTATTAGATTTACATATACCGGTAGTTGAAATTTATATTTTTACAGTGAACTAGTGAAGCTTTCTTTGCCTCTGGACTAAATCATAGGCTTCTTATTAAATGATACATGTATATATTAAAGAAATTAGGTCTAACTTTTCCCTAGTTCACCTTTGACAAACATTAATTGACTGTGGTAGAAGGTACATGCAAGTACCTGTTAAAAGGTTTAACCCAGAATCACAAACCTAAAGGATCACCTCCTCCCATACCAACTTGCTCACTTCCTAAGATCAAAAGGAGACACCCTTCTGTTTGTCCTATCTAGGGTGGAGGCACAATTCCTGGTGATGAGAAATAGGACCTTTGCACTGGCTGCACCAATATTGTAGAACTCCTTGCCCATAAAGTGTGGGTCTCTTTATGTCTGTTGCCACTGGGTGAAGATATTTCTGTTCCCGCAGGCTTTTGCTTGCTGACTGTTTTGTTTAAATGGTCTTTCATCTGTGGTCTCTGCCTCTATAATTTTATTGCCTTTGTGTTCTTGATGTTTTTTATTTAACGTATGGTTTTCTATTGTATTGTGTTTTATTTTGTTGTGAACCACACTGAGTTGTGCATGAGCACTAGAAGGGCAGGATATTAATTTCTTTATAAATAAAAAATGAATAAGCCTTGCTCTCATTTTTTTGTTTTTAGTGTCTAGAGCAGTGTTCTCCAACCTTGGGTCCCCAGATGTTTTTGGCCTACAACTCTCAGCATGCCAAAAACATCTGGGGACCCAAGGTTGGAGAACACTGCTCTAGAGTATTCAGTCCCTTTTTAAAACTTTCTGTAGGAGACCTAACAGAAAACTGGAAGAAATGGGCTGAGTACCAAAAGTATTAATCAAGGTCACAGTCCAGCGGGGAAGTTCTCCCACAAAAGCCCTATTGAAATAAATAGAATTCACCACTCATTTCAGTGAAGCATGTTCAGGGGAACTCCCTGATGGATTGTGCCCCAAATTTGTACGTATTTTATTATAATTCTTAATGTATTGTAGGTCTTCACATTCCTTATGTCATTGATCAATAGAACAACCCTACAACCTTCCCCTCTTATAGACAGAAAATGAGGAGACAGATAATACTGGCCCAAGCTCACTATTATACCTAGGGAACCCTCACTTGGGAACCCTCTTTTTATAGACTCTCTTTGTTCTTAGAATTTACAAGAAAGACCCAAAAAGTTTGGAACAGGAAATGGGGGCCCGTTATCCCTGTCATATGACTTGTTCCAAGGACCCAGTCATTTCCACAGACATTACCGATTCCTTCCCAGCTCACCTGAAATTTAATGTGGAGTGTGAATAACCACAAGATAAGGGATTAATAATACAGGAGGTGGTATGTCTTAGGTGCCATCATCTTAAACTGGTTGACCCTGTTGAAACAGGCAGAGTGGGTGTTTCTTCTGTGACTATGCTTGCTAACAAAGGTCGGGATACATATCCTGAGACATCTTCACTGTTTCTTTTGTGTGTTTTTATTATTGGGAATTGTTTTGAGTATGTGCAAAAGGGGACTAATTAAATGTAATGAAGAATAATTTGATCGTGAGAAACTTGAGTATGCACACTATGTTTATGGCTGCTAAAACTTTCTCCCTGTTCCCTTGCATGATGTTCCATTGGTACTCATTACAGGCTCTTATTTCAGTAATTTGTAACTCTCCCTCTGTGTGTGTGTGTGTGTGTGTGTCTCTCTCTCTCTCCAGAATTCATCTAAAATTGCTCAGGCACCATCTCCATGGGGTGCAAGTGGAAAGTAAGTTCAGTGCTTCATCATAATAGGCTAAGAAGATAGGGGTGCAGAACTCCCTCAGTGACTCAGTCCAAGGGCTGAATTCCATTTCGGAGAAGCTCTCAGAGGACACATTGTCGTGGTGGGTGAGGGCAGGGCAAGAGGGATGGGACCAGACATCCCAGCCTATTTTAGCTTAAAACTCTTTCTGCCAGTAATTAAGCCCTTGGGGGGGGGGCATTTCAACCTTTTAGGAGGAGGAAAAAACTGCACAAAAGCCGGGAAACCACCAAATGGTAGGTGGCTGGGGGGAAGGGGTGGAGTCATTTGGAGAACCCGGGCAGGGGTGGATTTGGCCCCTGGACCTAAGGTCCTGCATCCCGGCCTAAGGTCTCATTCAGCCATCCACCCTCAGCCGAAGTTTTAATCCCAGCCATTTGGGATAATTGTTTCTTTTCTTACCATTTAAAACTGTTTATTTTCTATCCCTATCCCAAAAAATAAAAAGGTACATAAACAGTCGCAGCTGACTTTACTAAAAGTAACAGGTTTTGTAACAAGTTTTGAATGAACTTTTCATGGAACGAACACTGGAGCCCCTTTTGTTTCTGAGGCACTACTGTACTGGTATATTTTTGTACCATTGCATGTCTGTGGACACACATTAATGACTAGAGCGCCATATCTGGGGTGTGTGTATAACACAATCAAGTGCCACACACCAGCATCTCTTTGTATACTACTTGCAGAGGGCTTTCCTCTAATTGAAGGGTTGCCCAATCCAAGTTCAGTTTAAAAATAAAGAGCCATAAAAAGGGAGGGAGAGCAGCAGGGGCCTTGGAGGTTCATTTCATTCATTTATTATATTTATATCCCGCCTTTTTTCCTGCAAGGAACTCAAGGCGGCTTACAGAATCTTCCTCCTCTCCATGTTATCCTCACAACAACCCTGTGAGGTAGTTGAGTCTGAGAGTCCGTGACTGCCCCAAAGTCACCCAGTGAGCTTCATGGCCGAGCAGGGACTAGAACCCGGATCTCCTGACTCCCAGTCCAGCACTCTCACCACTACGCCACACTGGCTCTCCGAGCCAGCTGCCCATTAACACTTTCCACCTGGACAACAGACTACACTGGCACATGATCACAGTCCTCCCCACTGTGGTGATGCAAATCTAGAAATAATGACTACAATTTAAATAGCAATACATTCGCTGTTTAAATTGTAGTCATTAGTTCTAGATGTGCATCAATACCTACTATACATTCACACATGCAAATTTTATGCAGATCTGTGTCCTCCTTTCTGGTGGTGTCTTTCCTCTATTTTGGTGGTGCATACCGGTAAGTGGCTGCCTTCAAGAGAGCCTCAGTCAATTCTGGTTCTCAGAAGAATGTACCGGTACGATGCATGTATTTTTGAACGCCTGTGTGTCACATTCACTTTATATGTGTACAATTTGTAAAATGTTAAGGTGTACACCTTAAATGTAAAATGTTAAGGAATGTGTTTGAATGCCTTGATTTGCTACCATGTCACTGAGTTCTCCAGAGAGCTGATCACTGACACTCTCTTCCTGGTCCTTCTGAATTGTAGAGCACAATCTGCAAGGGCTGCTTGGCTGCCTTGCTCTGAGTTCTCTATGTTCAGAAACAACATACGGTAAATATAAATAACAAATGTTGCAACCCTTAAAAAGTACAGGGAAAGAGCAATGAAGCTTGCTATAAAGCAGGACACAAAGTGGGGCTGGTCAGAACACTAAGCTGAATGAACCTTAACATAATTTATGTTTACTGGTATCACGTGTCTAGGGGGAAAGTTTTTAATATTCTTTAATTGATTTCTGGTTTTCAGGTATACAGGAACACCCTCTCCCATATCCCCCAGCCCATCACCTGTGAGTTCTGTAGGGTCCCAGGGAAGCACTGGAGCCCCATCTCCCACCTCCATAATCAGCATTCCACAGCGAATTCATCAGATGGCAGCCAATCACGTTAGTATCACCAACAGCATCTTACACAGTTATGACTACTGGGAGATGGCTGACAGTCTTGTCAAGGAAAACCAAGGTGTGTGATAAGAAATGGTTTGCTAAAACTGTAACATGCCATTTTGACCAGCACTTCCGTCTAGCTCTTTTGGGTCTTGAATCTAGATCGATGAACCACCAGGATCTGCCAGCTATTGGTTCTTACCCTTGATGCTCCTCTCACACCTTTCTAACTAACCCCTGGCTTCATGGAAGAAAGAAGAAAGCACCTTGAGCATGTGCAGCAATTTTCCATTCAGCAATACAGGTCTGAATGTTTCTGGGATTAGAGCAGAGGTGGGCCACAGGGCGTACATGACCTTTGCCCTTATTTTATGCAGTTCCTAGGACACACAAGCTGACAACTCCCATACCTTCCTATATCAGCCTCTGCTGCTGCCTAATGAAGGATGACAAGCACATATGCAAGCTCAGAGGCCCAGCCACAGAACGCAACAGCTGCTGTGCTTCTTTGAGCTTGCACATGCACCTGTCTGCCTCCTGAGGCTTTTCTACACAAGGCATTTATCATGCACTTGTCATCACCTACTGATGGTTTTTTAGGGGTTCTTTAGATGATGTTGTGACCCCCAGTTTTGCTTCTGTATCTAATGAGCACTTTTGGCGAGTTTTTTTAGAGCAGGGAAAATGTGGCATTTAATTGTGAAAGTGAAGAAAAGGTATTTCCATTGTGTATTTGTATTATTCCTCTATACCACAGTGCCTCCTAGAGGTTATGTAGTGGGAAAGCAGGACAGAAATTGCTCTTTGCATAGTGCTCAGATCTCAATTCTGTGATGAAACTGAAAGTAGATACAGTGGATTAGCAGCCTCATGTAGAAAAACTCCTGGTTTCTGTCTTGTTCTCCTTGCAGCAGTGGCAGCAGCTGGATTGCTGCAAGCCAGGGGCACCTGCTGAGGCAGTTATGGGCAGGGGGGAGGCAAAAGCGAGTTGGCAGAAGGGTGGGAGGGAGAGAGAGAGGTAAAGAGGGTGAGAGAGAAAAAGAGAGAGAGGAAGGGAGGGAGGGAGAATGTGGGGTCATGATGATCTTAGCTTTAGATCATCACCACCGCACACTCTTTCTCTCTCGAGATGCTTAAGAGGGAACAGGAGAGTGGGGGTGATAAGTTTAGAGAGGGCATGAGGAAGTAGCTCTTGCCCTGCCCACCACTGGCATGCAGCCTCTGAGAGATTACCTCCAATGAAATGCAGTCCTCAGTGGAAAAAAGATTCCCCATTCTTGGATTACATCCAGACTAGACCACTGTAACACACTTTACATGGGGCTGCTTCAGTTGGTGCAGAATGTAGCTGCCCAGTTGCTTGCGAGGAATGGGAGATCAGAGTATATGACACTGATTCTATACCGGCTACACTGGTTGTCACGGCTGGGTTGGCATGACATGACAAGCCGTGCTGCCGAGGGTAATTATGCTATTCCCCACAGCACGCAACCTGCATGCACAGGGTGGTTAACAAGCCACAGCCGCATATTAACCACCCTGTGATTGTGCAAACCAGGTCAGTGTGTAACTTTCAGCCAGGTTTGAACCTCTGTACCATTCATCTTATAAAAATAACATCCTGCATTTGCCATCTGGCTGCATATTTGCTGCATATCAACCCCACTATGCCAGTCTAGGTCTGATGCTGACCTTATGCAAGTACCCATCATTTTCCAGTAGCTATATTCTACTTTACATCTATGTGAATGTAAGTGAGGAGTGTTCTGTCTGGCCTTCAGCTAAAGTTCACTTTTATATTTGGTTTTTGTTTTATTAAATCATTTGGTTTTTATGCTTTGTAAACCACCCTGAAATCTAATATGATGGAAGGGTACTGGGCAGCATATAAATATTTTAAATAAGTAAAGTTACTCATGATAACTACATCCCACTGAATCCAGTGCAACAAATTAGTCATGACTAATTCAGTTCCTTTGCTTTAAATGGAGCCTAGTCAATTAAATTAATTAATAAATTACACAACTAATTTTAGCTGGATCAGGGCCTTTATTTTTATCAGGAACCAAGTAACCATTCTTCTTTTTGTGCACAAGTCAATTAACTATAAAATAAAAGAAAAAGCTAAGGAAACAGCTCCTTTATTTTTAAATAAAAGTGTTCAGTGTGGGTATTAGACACCTTAATTAAATGCTTTGACTATCAATTTGAACTTTGCCTTCTTTCACAATGTATTATGTACATTCATTAGTAAATCAGTAAAATGCCTGTTATGCAACAAGGAATATGAAATGTAGTTTATTTTAATGTTTTATTTCCTAGATTTCTTTAATGATTTGGATGCCCTGATGGGACCAATCACCTTGCACAGCAGCATGGAGCACCTGGTTCAATACACACAACAAGGACTCCACTGGATAAGGAGTAGCGCTCAATTGTCATAATGACTGTACCATTCAACTGGACACTAGACTCTCCCACAGACAATTCAGTTATTCTAGACACTGTGCTACAGAAACACACAACCGCAGCATTGCTTCAAACAAATGTGAATATTTCGTTAACACTGAACAATATTTTTTCAGAGTACAGAAATAGGTGTGTATGTATATTATGCAATGTTTGTCTCTTCTGATGCATTATACTTTTAATAGTCTCCAAATATCACTTCTGTTACTGTAAAGAAGAAAAATAGGTGTGTTAGAACAAACACTCTCACATACACACACACACACACACACCTCCTCCTCTACGTAGGAAGCTAACCCTGGACTTCATGGCTCAATTTAACCAAGTACAATGAAATGTCATACATCTAATTCAGAAAATCACTTTCTACTCTATTCCAGCACATTCATAAATATTTGCTTCTCTTTTCTGAAGAGGTGGTGTCCTGAACTAGACCAAGTGCAGCTTCACTGGCAGATTCTCTGTATGAATCCTTAAAGCATATTTATTCTGTGCTTTACATTTTGCCAGTGATGGCCAACTTCTCTTTTCTTGGGGGCCATTCAGCTCACCAGGCAATAGTCTGGATGCCAGTTTGCATGCAAACTGACACCGCTTCCTCCCACCATCCTCATGAAAACTTTTTTTTTTAAAGTTGGTAGCATGTAGCAGTAAGGGCTTCTTCCCAGTTATGGAGCTCAGGCATAATATTCTGTACAAATATGCATATTTACATATTACATGCCTGTTACACACAAAACCAGAAAAAATGATGCGACACTAAAGGGTAAAACGTGTCTGTTACTTAGATCCCCAAAATGTTTTTGTTTTCTTTAGAAGTGAAATTGTGAGCAAACTTTCTTTACCATACCTTGATTAAAATTTTGTAGAGCCATCTGTGGCCCAATTGAGACTGCTAGCTGCCAACTTGCCATCCTTATAACTAGCACGGCATGGAACAGTGTTCAGACAGAAGGATTGCTATGTTTTGTGGTCCTAAAAATCAAGATGAGATTGTCTGACATTAATGTGTGATTAACAGCTTAAAATATACCTCAACAGCTGCAGGGTGTGCAGTGGTAGGGGTGCACTTCTGAGCAGACATGCCTGGGATTGCGCTGCAAGCAAACTGTTTTATAAAATGGAGGAGTAATAATAATAATATAGAATGGAATGGGATTGGAGAAAGTGTTTGTCTTGATCCAAAGCAAATTTCAAAACAAACTGCAGTCGATTTGGCCAAGAAAATAATTCTGCGACAAAAGCACATGTGCATATAGGCCAGGGGTGGGGAACCTCAGGCTCGGGGGCCAAATCCGGCCCTCCAGGATTATCAAGATGGTCATGCTCCCTTCCCCTGGCCCCATTCCTTTTTCCCCAACCACCAATCATTTCCCGGCTTTTGTTCTAAAAGGTTGAAATGCTTCTCCTTAGGCTTAGTTGCTGGCAGGAAGAGCTTTAAGCTACAATATGCGTGTATGTTTGGCCCGCCACCTTTTGCCTTCGCCTTCGCCGCTGCTGAAATGTGGCCCCGAGAGTGTCTCTGAAATGGAATTCAGCCCTTAGGTTCCCTATCTCTGATGTAGGCACACGTATATTTCTAGATACATTTTAGCAAAGTAGCTTATTTGTATTTTTTTCTCCTAGGTTGTATCCAGCAATGACATTCATCTCTATTAATCTGGAAAGCTGGGTTTGCTATCTTCTGTACTAAAATAGTATCCTGACGCTGTCCTCTTCTGTAACGGTGCTTTTATGATTCCATATTTATACATTGTCTCCAGTGCCTGCTTACCAGGGAAATTGATCCAGCAATAATTAAATTCAGTTTCAGTCAGAGAAAGTTACATCAACTGACTTGTGTATTTGACAGATTATTCTTTAAAAACAACAACAAGAAGACTTGTGGCACCTTAACTTTTAAGGCATTCATTGTGACATAAGCATTAATAGGCCACAGCCTATTTTGTCAGATGCATGAAGTGGTCACCTAAACTGTGTGTAGGTGTGTGTGTGTGTGTGTGTGTGTGTGGACTTTTATTTGAATTACCTTTGTAGCTCAGCTATTTCAATGCTGTTATGAAAATGCAAACAAATAAGCAATTGCTAAATTCCCCTTTCTTTTTTATTTTTTTTACATTGGTCCTAAAATTGGTAGTTAAGGTGTTTGTTTGTTTGTTTGTTAATTAAAAATGCTATTTTGTATTCGTTAAACAAAATATAATACTTCCTTTACATGTTTCACTTTATCATACAATTCATGGGCTTGTACCCTGAACTGTCGATCTGTTGCAGGCACGGGGGTACCAATACTCCCAACATAGTGAGTGCCTGGCTGCAAGGGCTTTTCCCTTTAACGGGAGGGTACAGGACTGCAAACCCAAATGCACGGAGCTGCTCCCTCCAAGGAAGTGAATGGGGAAGCTTGCATGCATCAGGAGTGCTGAGTCCACATTCCCAGAGCAAATGAAACTCCTGATCAGAGTACTGGCATTATATTTCTCTTAATTATGATGAACTTCCCTAAAATCCATCTGCATGAATACAATACATTCCTAGAAATTCTGCATCGTTTTAATGGTCTTTTGTTTGCTCATTACCATACAACTATGTCCACCTATGCACTTATTAGGGCACTGCATTTACCTTACATGAGATCACGTTCTTAGTGTAAGAATACAAACATGTATGCTGTGTAGATATTTTATCATAATGTAGCCTGAAAAAATAATTACTGCTACCACATACAGAGAACAGCATTCTAGGTTCATATCATTCCTGAGCATAGTAATTGTAGCGGAGACAATGATTTCTTCTATTGGCATAGTCCTCCCATTAGTGCTAGTGGACTATCGACAATGAGATGACACCAATGTAAAGTATCAATGAGTTTCCTTCTAATGTGTAATGCTAATTCACTTTTAAATATTTTGCCTGTGAAACTGTGCATTAGAATTTAGATGTAACTTTCCACTAATTATACAGACTATTAACCCTGAATTATTAAAAAGCTTTCCCCCCCACTTTTTTTCTTTTCTCATGGACAGGCATTTGGATCTGACTAGTTTGTACTTGGTGCATCTATCCATGAGACTGCAGTTGATTTAAGCCTTAATTATGTATGTGCAATGCAATGACAGGTTTTGCTGCAATTTTTAATCAAAATAAAACCAGAGTTTGGAAACTAACTTGGGTTAAACGTATTCCCCAACGCTAGGTAGCAGATGGGACACATGCATGTTTACTCGGAAGTAAGTATCACTGTGTTCAATGGGGCTTACTCCTTAGTGTTTAGGATTGCAGTGTAAGTGATTCATAGTAGTAAGCAATCACAATTGAACTTTTGGTTGTTTTACAAGGTTGTACCTTAAATGAAAGTCTTGTCAAGTCACTATCTTTTAATAATCTCCAAATTTTTCTGAAATATTGCTCTATTTTATAATCCGAGACAAGGCTGCATAACGTCAGTGGAAGAAGTGCAAGAGGGGGCACTGTTCCACTAGCGCAGGGTTCTCCAACCTTGGGTCCCCAGATGTTGCTGGCCTACAGCACCCAGCATACCCAGCCAGTATGGCTAATGGCAAGGGATTCTGGGAGCTGTAGTCCAGCAACATCTGGGGACCCAAGGTTGGAGAGCCTAGCAATTGCGTGGAACAATGAAATGGCAAGCAGAAGAATTAGCACAACTAATTAGCACACAGAGCCAGTGTGGCGTAGTGGTTAGAGTGTTGGACTCGGGGGATCCGGATTCTAGTCCCCACTCGGCCATGAAACTCACTGGGTGACTTTGGGCCAGTCACTGCCTCTCAGCCTAACCTACCTCACAGGGCTGTTGTGAGGATAAAATGGAGAGGAGGAGGAGGAGGATTATGTAAGCCGCCTTGAGTTCCTTGTAGGAAAAAAGGCGGGGTATAAATGTAATAAATAAATAAACTAACAGAAGCAAACACCTAGCATAATGAAGTCACAATGAGTGCAAGCAGACACAAACTATTGGATTTGACACTTGCACAGGGATGAAAATAGGGCTTCCTCAAGCATTACAAGCTTTGTACCAGTGGACTGACACATTGGATACAACCTAGGATAAATCAGCATTTGTAGCTGCTCGGTGCCTGTCACAGTTTTGAGGCTATATAATAAAGCATTCTTGCAAAAGATAAGTTACAAATGATTGAAATTTGGTTGCACAGATCTAGTGGTAGCACTTCTGTTGTGGAAACAGTATCTCCTGCATGTACAAATATTAGACTCAATGACAGTTTAGACTGCAAAGATATTACATATTAAGTCAAACATGAAAACCTGAGAGGGGAAGAGACACGAGGCAGACAAACCCAAAATGTCTGAAAGGTTGCATTTTAGGAAAATGATTTTAAAAAATAAAATCTTCGCTGGCAATCGCACTTCTCTCCACTCCTTCTGGCACAGCCCAGGGATGTTGAAGAGTCCTTGGTCTCGAGTCCCATTAAAAATATTTGGACTCGAGTGGGACTCGAGTCAGAGGGGGGGACTCAGTTCGACTCACGAGTCGATTCCTGGAGTCCGAGTCCCCATCCCTGTAATGTACCATCAATGTGCATGGTGCTTTACCGAGCATAAGAGAACAGTTCCCTGCCCCAAAGAGCTTACAATCTAAAATGTAATATGGAGGCGACAACAAATGGTAGGAAGGGGTAAACCGGGGAGGAATATGCCATTATTTCAGTCAAACATAACTTTCAGCCTACTTTCCCCACATTGTGCAGGAAACTCCTTGTTTTAAATATCTCCCTCCCACTTTAAAAATGGATCCCTAATGGTGGCTTTGTTCTCATTAGTAGTTTGCCAAAGAAATAATATTTAACATTTACCGGTAGATATCTCTGAGTGTGCAAAGTGGTTCACAGGTCCACCCTGCAATCTCCTATTTTCTCCACTCAAGAAAAAAGCATGTGGGCTCTATTGTACTTAATTTTTTTTAAAAAGACAACAACACTGATTGAACAGTAATGCCAAAATGGAATGATAATGTTTGTTCCTGCTATCTGAGGTAGTTGGGATTTTTTTCCCCCCTCTTGAGGAGGGGGTGTTTTCTAACTCCCTTCTAATGCATTAAAAAAAAAAAAAATCCCTGCAGAATAATCCTAATCATTACTGTAGAGAACTTTCTCCATTGCACTTCAGCATGTGTTAGAAAAAGACTTTCACATGGGGTACACAGGCAGAGCCAAGTAAAATTTACTACTGCTCTGAAAACAGAGTAACAGTGCAATCCTATGCATGTGTACTCCGAAGTAAGTCCTATTACGTTCAATGGGACTTACTCACAGGAAAGTGTGTATATTTTAAAGCAACACTGACCATCAAATCTTGTGGCAGCAAATTGATTATGCATTGTGTGAAGAAGTATCGTGTAATTGAGGGATAATTGTGAAATGCTGCTCCTTGCTAGAAGAAGAGGTAGCAGCACACCAGTGCTAGGATGACTTTTCCATAATTATATTATATAATATCTTATAAGTGGCTTTTGTAATTTTTTTACACCTTACTTAAACCCTTAATTGTTGATATCTGGTGTTCTTCATGGGGGGTCGGGGTCAGTGCTTGCAAGGCAATCTCGTTTTGTTTTACAATTGTCAGGATTGGCACAAATTCAACAAGTGAAGCTGACCCGCCCACCCCCAAACCCCAAACATGGAGCTTCAGAGAGAAGGGGAAGTTTCTTGCATTTCCTTCTGACACTGTATCTCACCTGTTAGAGGCACAGAGTCAGCTGTTAGGAAATAAAATCTTCGGCAAATTACAAAGATAGGAATCATGTGATAAATTCCCTCATTCACCTCTCCATTGGTCCAGGCCAGCGCGCACTTGCGCACACACATCCTCTCATCTGTTCCCTCCCTGCTTACCCTTGGAGCCTAAGCAGAGCTATCTTAAAGGGGCCATGGGCAAAATTTCAGCTAAGCTAAAAGTTTTTGCCGAGTGGTTCCCAACCTTGGGTCCCCAGATGTTGCTGGACTACAGCTCCCAGCATCCCTTGTCATTGGCCATGCTGGCAGGTTATGCTAGGAGCTGTAGTCCAGCAACATCTGGGGACCCAAGGTTAGCCCATGCCCCCTTTGAGAGGCAGGGGAATTTGGGACTCTGCATAACAAAGTGAGAAGCCATGATGGCTTAAGGGCAGCTGAAGACTATGAAACCAGCAACCATTTTCCATCCAGTCCAGTCATGTGTAGCCACTGCCTCATGCACAGGATTCACCTTGTGGCATAGTCATGTGTAGCCACTGCCTCATGCACAGGATTCACCTTGTGGCATATATTGGCCATTGGTAACAAAACAAAACAAAAAAATTGTGTATTTATTATATTTATACCCCACCTTTTTTCCTGCAAGGAACCCAATGCGGCTTACATAATCCTCTTCCTCCTCTCCATTTTATCCTCACAACAACCCTGTGAGGTAGGTTAGGCTGAGAGTCAGTGACTGGCCCAAAGTCACCCAGTGAGTTTCATGGCCGAGCGGGGACTAGAACCTGGATCTTCCAAATCCCAGTCCAACACTCTCATCACTACACCACACTGGCTCTAAAAAACCCCCGATAAACCACATTTGTGGGAGTCCTGTGTGGTGAATGCTTTGTGTGAACAGCAAACCATGGGCAGCTTGAAGGGTGTTGTGTGTGTCCCCCCATGTCTGTTTTAAAATTATTACTATACTTAATTATTTTGTGCCTTTGTAAATTACTTTGAGTATACATCTTTTATTAAAAAGCAACACATTTTAATAAATAACACATGCAAGCTTTTCAAGTTGTGTTCCAAGTATCTACTGTATGCCTAGCAGTTGTGTGAATTGGTCATAAATTAAGGCATCTGTCTGACCTAGGGCACGCAGGTTGACACAAGATATTTTGCTTTACTCACAAGTATCCCACCCATCCTTGGGCCAGTGCTTACATGTATAAATGAAACACGAACCTGGTGATTACAGATATGGATCAGTCGTGAATCTGCCCCAGATCATATCAGTCCATTTTTATGAGTGTGTATAATTAATTTTGTATACTGCCAAGCCAGATGTAACAATTTCTATGAAATCTATTTCTACTATCCTTTAGCAGATTCCTGATTAGCAAATCCCTGGTATTATTAAGTTATGATTTGTTTCCATTTCTAGCTCCTTAATATAGAAATCCGTGATCTCTAAGTTATAGCTTTTTCTCTGAATGCCAGCATTGTTCTGAAAAACAGAAAAAGCAATAGGGTGTTGGACTTCCCATGAGTCTTTGCACCTCTCTGCTAGCATCTACACAGCCTACTTACAGTCCTTTTGAATATGTCATTACAACGGCATATTTCTATTGTTTACATTACCTGAGCAACTTAATAAACTGATGTGTCCTGTACAGTAATTTATGCTGTAAAATATGTGTATGTATATATTGGTGTGTGTGTGTGTGTGTGTGTGTGTGTGTGTGTGTGTGCATTCTTGAATGGTTTGGAGTTCTTAATTTATTGGGTCAGTTGGCATTCCTCCCCCCCCCCAGCTCCAAAGGTGTTTCAAAACCAGCAGTATTTGATGTATGGCATGATGTAAACTATTTGGCCCTTACTTTCTAAAACACCTTTACAGTTGTGAAGATCTTTGCTTTACATGAGATTAATTTGAGGCCTATGGCTGCTGAATTTTGATCCCTTGGGAAGAATTAACACCAGGGGTGGGCAACTTGTGGCCTACAACTCCCATCAGCCCTAGCCAGCTTACCTGATGGTGATGGATGATGGGAATTGTAAGACAAAAGGCCTGGAGGGCCACAATTTGCCCACCCAATTTACACCGTAACTATTTTGAATGTTTAAGTAGGACTAGCAATGTCAGTGTCCATCTAAATAATATACTGTATAGCTAATTATGAGGGAAGGTAATAATAATAATAGTCATAGCATAACCTCAAAAGCATACATGTGATGCAAACAAACAGCAAGTGTTTTTCCATTTTGCCTCTTTGAGACCTAAAACAGAGAGCCATTAATACTGAACAAATTGGCTCATGCTGGCTCGGCTTGTCTGAGTGTGGAAAGCTAAGCAGGGTCAGGCCTGGTTATTACTTGGATGGGAGACCCCTCCTCTAGTTTCCTGCATTGAGCAGGGGGTTGGACTCGATTGCCTTGTAGGCCCCTTCCAACTCTATGATCCTTCTCATTACTTTCCCAAGCAATATAGCTGTGGCTGAAATGGTGTCTCTATTGAAGTCAGTGAGTGCTTATTTATTGATTAGAATGGATGCAGGTGGGTGTTTTTGTTTTAATCTGAAGGAGTCAATTCATATCAGGCTGGTGTCTGCAGTTACCATGGGTGGGCAGCTGCTGAGGACCCAGAAGTTCTGAAGGGCCCTTCCCTGACTGGGCTACAGCTGCCACCATCTTCCTGCTTACCCTCTCAACTGGCCCACTGACCAAAGGCAGCACCATGGCCAAGCCTGCAGCCCATGCTGCCCCATTTTAAGAGGAATTTTTTTCTCCTTACCTTTTGAGTGGCAGCAATCTGAACCAATCAGATGCTGCCTGGGGGGCATGGCCAATGAGGGTACAGGGCTATCTTTACATCACTCCTGTGCCTTCATTGGATAAATCCCCCCCCCAAAGGCAGTGTCTGATTGGTTCAGATTGCTGCCACTCAAAAAGTAAGTTGTTTTTTTTGTTTTTTTTTAAATTAAAATATGCATGCAGGGTCCTGAAGGCTTGACTGGCTGGCCACTGGCAGCAGTTGCATGCGCACGCGCCCACACACACACACACACACTAAAAAAGCTCAGAGTAGAGGGAGGCAGGATGGGTTGGCAGGCAGGGTGAGGGCTTTGGCAAGTGAGCGAACAGGTGGCTTCAGCCTGCTGGCCAGCATGTATGCGACCAGGGGGGCCTTTAGTGAGTGGGGGGTGGGCAGGGAGCTTCAGTGGCAGCAGAGGGGCCCATCAACAGCAGTATGCCAGTGGCACAGTGAGGTCTGGCACTAGCCCTGATTCACATGCTACTTGTACTAGTGTGTATTCACTTTGTTAGAACTGCATTGGTGTGAGTGGATTGTAATTTGTTGAGTGTTTTCTTTCCGCCAGGTATGTGACTGATGGAGTGAATACCTTGACTATGGACTGCTTGAACTTGGGTGGTTTCCACAGTTTCGGAATGGGAATTGCAGGATGTACCCACAATGTCTGTATTATTCTGCCCCCTGAGAAGTATCAAACTAGTTTACATTGCTCAGCAGTTACGGTACATTCATTCAATGACATGTTTGCAAAATAAAATATTCAACCCATTGGATTCATTTCAGGATAAAGAGAACAATGTGAGAGGTTTGTTTATTCATAGCTCTGTTACATGGCTAATTTATGTGTATTAAAGTTATGAAATTGTTTTGCTGTTTGGAGATTTTGCTGTTTCTATCATCTACTCATGTAGCACAGTTGCTGGAATGGTGAAAATCCCTACTGTAATGTAACAGAATGAGCCTTAAGGATTTGTTTTTAAAAAGCACTTTTATATTAAAAAAATATTAATTCATCAATAAGATTACTTTTTATTGTGAAAATAAACCATGAACTCAACATCCTTAAGTCTTGTATTGCTCTTGTTACAAATCCAAAGGATGAAGTCATTTCAACGCTCACTTGTGGGTTGCCGCAGGGTTCCATCCTCTCCCCAATGTTATTTAACATCTACCTAAAGCCACTGGGAGCTATCATCAGGATTTGGGGTGCGCTGTCATCAATATACGGATGACACGCAGCTCTACCTCTCCTTCAATTCCTCACCAAGGTTGGCTGTTGAAACCCTGTCCAAGTGCCTGGAGGCAGTGGGTGGCTGGATGGGAAGGAACATGCTGAAACTGAACCCCAACAAGACCGAGGTACTTCTGGTGGGAGACAAGGGAAGGTTGGGGGATGTTGACCTGGTGCTGAATGGGGCACATCTACCCCTGAAGGATCAGGTCCGCAGCTTGGGAATCATTCTAGACTCCCAGCTGTCCATGGAGGCTCAGGTGTCAGCTGTGAGCCGGGCGGCGCTGTATCAGCTCCATCTGATGCAGCAGTTGCGCCCCTGCCTTCCTAATCATCTGCTCCCATCAGTGTTTCATGCCTTGGTCTCCTCTCACCTAGACTACTGTAATGTGCTCTATGTGGGGTTACCCTGGAAGACGGGTCAGAAGTTGCAGCTGGTACAGAATGCAGCAGCTCGCCTGGTTAAAGGCTGCTGCCGGCATGATCACATCACTCCAGTGCTCAAAGAATTGCACTGGCTACCAGTTGTTTGCCGAGCCGAATTCAAGGTGTTGGCATTGACCTTTAAAACCCTGTACGGCTCCGGTCCAATATATCTCAAGGAGCGCCTCCAGCAACATCAAGTAGGCTGCTCAACAAGATCTGCCACGGATGGCCTTCTCCCTGTCCCATCAGCCAGAGAAACCAGGCTGGTGGGGACTAGGAGGAGGGCCTTTTCTGTGGCAGCCCCCAATTTATGGAACTCTCACCCCAGTGACCGCCATGCCCCTTCCTTGATTAGCTTCCGCCGTGCATTAAAAACGTGGCTTTTCAGGCGGGAATATGGGGTGGGTTAGGATTTTTAAGTTTTGTACTGTTTTTAATTGTGTTTTATACTGTGTGTGTGTGTGTCCCCCTTGTGTTTATTGGACTCTACATCGCTCAGAGTGGCCGGATGTCTGGCCAGATGGGCGATTCATAAATATAATAAATAAATAAATAATAACGGGCTTTGCATGAGTAGAAACATCAGGTTGGAACAAGACTTAGTCATGCTTAGAGTAGAGCCAATAAAATAAATGAGACTTAAGTTAGTCATGAGTAACTTGTCCCATAGATTTCAATGGGTCTACTGCAGGCATGGCTAAGTCTGGATACAACCCAATGTCAAATGGATCATCTTTAACAAAGTAATGTGAATGATTTTATAAGTAGCATCTAAAAAAAGTAAGCTGCTGCATATTTCATGTACTGTATTGCTTTACAAATCTTTCTATAGTATTAAGCTTAAATTATAAAGTATATATATATTTTAAAACACACACATTTATAGGCTATTAGAGCCCATGGATTGGATCCAGATTTAGTCACACTTTGAGTAGACCCACTGAAATCAATGGAACTTAAGTTAGTCATAACTAACATAAGTCCCATTCATTTCAATGGGTCTACCCTAAATATGACTGACTGGATCAAACCCCCTACATGCACATACATATACATAAATATTTGTAAATCACTGAACTTTTACTTCAGGCCAGGAGACAGATCTTCAAATGCTTATGTTTGATTTTCATTCCATTTCTGTCCCACAGATTTGGTACTTGGGTCTAGTTGAGTTGTATCTCTTTTAATCAATTACTGGGTTTTTCCCCCTCCTTGCATATTTCTGCTTTGAGCTTTCCATATTGCTATGCTTTATCTTCTCCTGCTCTCACATGTTAGTTTGATAGGACCATAAAATGGCAGAAAGAAAATGTCAATAAAAGAGGGAGGGTGTTGGAAAACTGAATAATAATATTTATATAGCACTTTCTGAGTGCTCAAATTGTTTCACATACATTATCTCAATAACCTTTACATTAGTCTTTAAGCTAGACCAGTATTATTAAACTCATACATATGCATGTACCCATCTGGTAGGACTTTTGTGCTTAAGTCTAGGGCTCTGTGTGTTCTGCAGTTCTTTGCAAGGGCAATAAAAATATTGAATTAGCTATTGGGCACAGAGTTCCTGCAGATCTCAACTTTTGTCTATTCTTTTAAAAGCAAGTTTTTTTATAGCCCATAGTGCTATGAAGAAATTGGGTGCATTTGCAGGTCACACCTACCCACCCTGGCAATAAGCCCTGGTGAGTTGGTCTGTGAACAACCCATGGTGTGCCCGACAGACAATAGGGTTCATTGCAGGTTGTTTGCCCCCTCCTTCCCCATTGGTCCTCCTGCAGGTATCCCAGAGGACACTGCGGACTGCGGCAGGATCAACTTACCTCCCCCTCCCCGCCATGAGAATGAGATGACTTGACAGCTGGCTTTCACAATCCCTGTTTTGACAGCCCCTTCAAAGCAGCAGCAGGTACCCCCAGGACATTGATCCAGCCGAGGTTTCAAATTTCCACACTCGTGCTACTGCTGTCAAACTCTGCAATTGTGCAAGTGTGGCTACAAATAATAATAAAGAATGAATATATTTATGCACATTGTGCATGCAATTTTTTTTGTTTTAAGGTTTGCCAGCCACTGACAGTCCCTCCAAGGTACTGCTTGGGCACTTTGAAGGGGCTGTTGGTGGTTGTCAAAATGGGGAACACAAAAGCTGGCTGTCAATCTGGCTTTCATGATCTCTGCGGTGGGGGGGAGTTAAACAGCAAAAAAAGCCACAGAGAGCTGAAAACAGTTCACAATTGTGGCAGAGAGAGCAGCAAGCCAATGCCAGCTGCCCCCAAGTGCCACTTGGGCACTTGTGGGGTGCCTGGCACTGGTGCCGGGGCAAGCTTGGCAAGAGTGGCAAGGGTTTTTTTGCCACTCTTGGCAAGCGAGTTGCTGGCTGGTTCTGGGTATCCACAATGGGGTTGGTTGCCTGGATTCGGACAACACGACAACCCATTGTGGATACAATAAACCCTAGAACAAGCTATGGGTTGTCAGGGTGGCTTGTTGCCCTCAAACAAGCCACCCTGTGGGAATCGGTCCAGGTTCACATGACACAACAACCTGTTATGGGTAACAACCCACGATGGGTTGTCATGTTGTGCAAACCCAGTCATTGTGTATGAGCAATACCTGGTGAAATATCTAAAGCTGGAGAGGTGGCTAGAATAGATAAGTTTTGTTGTTGTTGTAAGGTTGGAACTTGGTCATCCAGCATGTTTCTTAGTTCTCCCTATAACTATCAGAATGCATTATACAAAACAAGCCACTATATGGCTGTTGTAGACAGTGCTGAACTTTACAAACCCTTGGTCTGACACAGTATAGGCTGCTTTGCTCTTATTCAGTATACTTTAATCTGGGAACAACCTTTTGAGAGAGAGAGAGAGAGAGAGAGAGAGAGAGAGAGAGAGAGAGGTTTTAAAGCATCAAAGAGCACAATGGATATTGGAGGATGCAGTTAATCATTAAAAAATATCAGGGATGTTGAAGAGTCCTTGGTCTCGAGTCACGAGTCGAGTCACGAGTCTTTGGACCCGAGTCTCGAGTCCGAGTCCTTGGTCCAAAATGGTGACTCACGAGTCACGAGTCCTGAGTCACTCCCAAAACTGACTCCACGAGTCCCTATTAAAATCAATGGGGTTTTCCCCCAACAAAATAAGGCTACTTCAGATGTGTGGCTTAAATAAATTCTAGGCACAAGTGTGCCTTTTTATTTCAAAACTCTGCAACTGATTTTGGCAAGAACAGACCAGGCAGACAAACCCAAAATAACCAGGCAGGCAGAGGAGGCAGGGAACCCCAAACAGGCAGGCAGAGGCAGCCAAACCCAAAATGTCTGACCCTAACCCAAACCCCCCACAACAACACATCAATCAAATAAATCTCAACACATCGTTGGGGCTGCGCTCCTGGTAGCTGTCCATAGTGGCCGAGCAGCGGCGCGCCTCGCTTCCATGCGCTCTTCACCGGTGATCGCGCTCCTTCTGGCACAGCCAGAAGACTCATCAACAGCCCAGGGATGTTGACGAGTCCTTGGTCTCGAGTCCCGAGTCGAGTCTCGAGTCCCATTAAAAATATTGGGACTCGAGTCCAAGTCGAGTCAGAGGGGGACTCAGTCCGACTCACGAGTCGAGTCCTCGAGTCCGAGTCCCCATCCCTGAAAAATATTGCAGTGACTAACGTAATAGAAATATTAAAGCAAAACACTTCAGCTTCTGCCTTCTTAAGCTGCTCAGATGTGAATTAAAGAGTACTTGTCCCAGTACCCTTTGATTCACATCAGAGCAGCTGAAGGTGGTGGAAGCTGAAACATTTTGCTTTAAGACTTTATTTATTTATTTATTTTTTAAATTAAACTTTATTAAATTTTTAATTTTTCACATCTTACAACTACTAATGAATACAACAACAACAAAAAAATACAACATAAACATTGTGCACCCCCCCCACCTCTTGGGACCAGGTTATATTTCTCACCCCAATTTGTGTGTGTGTGTGTGTGTGTGTGTGTGTGTATATATACAAGCTATTATTCTATATTCCAAAAATATAACAAATCTTGACAAGGTTTGTTCCCCCTCCCCTTTACCAACACATAATCCAAAAATTTGCCCCAAATGTTCACAAAAGTGTCTTTCTCCAATTGTCCTTTTTGACACTTAATATTACAAGTTAATTTATCATTTAACGCAATATCCCATATGCTTTAAGACTTTAATATTTCTGCTCTGTTAGTCAGTGTAGTAAATGTATATATTTAGATATATAAACCAAATGACAATTCCCCACATTCCTACACTCTCCTTATTTAGCAGCCATATGTTCTTATTTATAGTTGCTAGACATCCAGATGTTTATCTTCCTATCTTTATTTTCACCCAATATCACTCCAATTTTTCCTACTTTTCTTTCCTCTGGATTTTCCTCACCTTCCCTTTAATCCTTTCTCTGACAATAGATCCATGGTACTAAGAGACATGTATCTCCATATCCTGGGCTTTTAATGCCCATCAACAGATGTGGCAACTTTTTGTAGCCCTATATTAATGCATGTTACACAGCTTGTCTTCTTCTGCAGCAGTTGTGACAAGAAGGGAACTTTTGAATTGTGTTCTCTGATTTGCTCCATCACTATAGTTTTGCTTTTTTTTTTAAATTGCAGCTGTGAATCAGAGTGACAGTTTTTATAATTTTTCCACAATAATACCCCCACCCATTTATTATCTCACACATTACTTCAATTTTGCGCTTTGTTCCTTCCTAGGCTAATTACTTCCTATTTTCTCCACTGAGCAACATTTGCCATCTGCTTGGCTCATCAGTTAAATGATTGAAATCCTTTTGCACCCGTTTTTCCATCAGTTTAGCAATTTTACCATCAGCACAGGGTGTATTTTATATAAGCAGCTCAGCCAATCAGTTTTGAAGCCAAAGTGTGTGACTGTGAATCCATATTATATATATGGTAGAAATAATATTTGCTGTGGATGTTTTCAACTTCTCCAAATGGTCTCTTGGTTGCTTCCTCACTAGGGGTGCTTCCAGATTAGGCTTTTATTGCACCATTGCCCTGCTGCATTCACAGAATTTTACTAGGGGTCCAGACGACATCCACCCCCACACGTAACCTTCTCACAGTTCCCCACCACTTCTTCTGTCTTTTTTCTTATCACAGAAAATCTGCTAAGAAGAAAAAGATGGCACAGTTGCACAATGCCTCTTGATTGAAAGTGCTAGGAGCCCTCCACCTGGAAACACCCTGGGTATTTCCCCTGGAATTTGGCATCCTTTGTTCACTCACTTTTTATGAGGCATCCACACAATATCACTTGGAAATCATTGCATTCAAATGTTTTCTGTGTGGCCTTCCTGTTCCTTTTCGTACCTGATTTGTGGTGATTTTTCTGATTTAGAATGCAATCGAGGTACCAGTCTATCCAGTGTGGCCTGGCAAAGCACCAGGGATGGGGACTCGGATTCGAGGACTCGACTCGTGAGTCAGACTGAGTCCCCCTTCTGACTTGACTCGGACTCGAGTCCCAATATTTTAAATGGGACTTGAGACTCGACTCGGGACTCGAGACCAAGGGCTCTTCAACATCCCTGGGCTGTGCCAGAAGGAGTGGAGAGAAGTGCGATCGCCAGCGAAGATTTTATTTTTTAAAATCATTTTCCTAAAATGCAACCTTTCAGACATTTTGGGTTTGGCTGCCTCCGCTTGCCTGTTTGGGGTTCCCAGCCTCCTCTGCCTGCCTGGTTATTTTGGGTTTGCCTGCCTGGTCTGTTCTTGTCAAAATCAGTTGCAGAGTTTTGAAATAAAAAGGCACACTTGTGCCTAGAATTTATTTAAGCCACACATCTGAAGTAGCCTTATTTTGTTGGGGGAAAACCCCATTGATTTTAATAGGGACTCGTGGAGTCAGTTTTGGGAGTGACTCGGGACTCGGGACTCGGGAGTCACCATTGTGGACCAAGGACTCGGACTTGAGACTCGGGTCCAAAGACTCGTGACTCGACTCGTGACTCGAGACCAGGGACTCTTCAACATCCCTGCAAAGCACTAGTGCTACCCCCGGTGGGAGGAGGGGACAGTGACTTGGATGCTATGCTGTGGCCTGCCATTGCATGTTTCCACAATGTGATTCCTCCCACCATTAATTGTAAGACCATGGCATTTTGTTGCCCTTTCCATATTTTAAAAAATTCTCATATTGTTTTTGCAAGTTCACTAACATTTTTTTTTTTTGTTGCTTCCTTCCTCCCACCCCAACCGATTGAGCCAAGGGTGCTTTCAGACAAGAGCTCCGATCGCTACCTGGCTGCCTCCAGACAAAGCTTTTAATGTGCAGTCACCCTCAGGGTCGGTGCAAGGCAGTTTGGTGCCCTAGGCAAGATCAGATATTTAGCGCCCCCCTCTTCCCACTTGAGCCCTCCCTCCAGCCCTATGCTCCTGGCGCCCCCTTTAGCCCGGCGCCCTAGGCAGCCGCCTAGTTGGCCTAATGGTAGCACCGGCCCTGGTCACCCTGCCTTACTCATGGCATGTAATGGGGTAGAGTAGGGGCGGGTGTGTTCAGGCTTTGTCTGGTGTTTCCAAATGAGGCTTTTATGGCACCATTGTCCTGCCTCTTTCACAGAAGTTTACAGCGGTCCAGACATCATTGCCTTCTACTCATGACCTGCCCGTTTTATCACTGCTTCTTCCCTTAACACAGAAAATCCATTAAGGAGGAATAAGATGAAACAGCTGCACAGTGTGTTTGGATTGCCACCTATTTGTCAGGTTCACATGAAAGGGCTTTCTCTTGTGTTGCCCCCAAACTATGGGATGCGTTCCCTCAAGAACTACGATTGGCTCCCGCTCTCTTGGCCTTTAGACAGGGTATGAAGATGCATCTCTTCATACACATCCCAGGGACCATAGAATTTTTCAGATTCCCCCCTACCAAGGCTGTAGACACTCCTACAACCTTGGAGGGGGGGATCCAACAGCAGATCCTCTCCACCACCACCACCACCACCACCACCACCCACTTGCAGCCACTGTGGAAAGAACTGTGGTGGCTCTTTTCCAAGGTCACAAGAACAACCTCAGATGACCTCAGAGAGGTCACAGGGGTGTTCTAGTGGGCAGGAAGGGGAGGGAAGTAGAGAAGCCAGGATCCACAGGATTCTATGGCCCCTCCAGCCTACTCCCCACCCACTGCCAGTAAGTGAGCTAGACAGGATGAAAGGCCCATCAAACTGTGTTTTATGTTTTTAAAGGGGAAACAGGAGGTGAAATCACCTCCACCCGCCCTGCCTGGCTCTTGGTGGCAAGGCATAGGATAGGTGGAAGGCTCCAAATGTGGAGCCCTCCTTCTGCTGGGAGCACAATCAATAAGACTGCACTTAGCCTTCCAAAATATGTAGTTTTTAATGTTTTTACTGTTTAAACTTTTTATTGAGTTTTCATTGTTTTGAATTGCTAGACACCTCCTTGGTAGCTTTTTAGCAGGTACAGTGGTATATAAATGTTAATAATAAATAAATAAAACTGCTAGGAGCCCTCCATCTGGAAGCACCCATTGACATCCACTTGCCATCCTCCCATGTTTTCCCACTGCTGCTTCCATCTTTTTTCTTTCAGTGGAAAATCCGTTGAGGAAGAAAAGTCAGAATAGCTCCACAATGCCTTCTGATTGTTAGTGCTAGGACCCCTCCATCTGGAAGCACCCCCAATCAAAAGGCATTGTTCAGCTATTCTGTCTTGTTTCCTTAACAGATTTTTGGGGTGCTTCTAGATGAAGCTTTTGTGGCACACACCATACTATACTTGCTGTACCTTTCTAAAAAATTAAATTGGGTGCACTAGAGCAGAATTGTGCTCTTAAAAATTAAAATTAAAAGAAGATTCAGGAAACGATCCATCTCCCCCACCCCAGTTTCAAAAGCAGACATCCCCCCAGCCTTCTTTCCCTTGATCACAGTTGGTCATGTGGGCAGGCTGGGGGAATTTTAATGGGGAAAATAATGCTACCGTATATTAAGTGCCGTGTGGAACCACCATTCTCATCTCACTTCCAGCTGATTGAGAAACTGTGATGGTCCAATAGCATTAAAGAGTCTTAGTGTGGAAGCACCCATCTTATAGTATGCTTATGCATTATCCTTCAGAAAAGACAATGGCAGCTGGAGGCACCATCCATTCTATGGAAAGGAACCTGTTCCTTTTAGGAAAACCCTGATCAAGGAATGAATGATGGCAACTTGAGACTTTGACACAGTGGTCAAGCGTAAGGACCCACAAAGACTTCAACTCAGGACCAGCTCCAGATTTGAGGGTGGCATGAGCAAATGTCCTATGATGCAATGTTCTCCAACCTTGGGTCCCCAAATGTTTTTGGCCTACAACTCCCAGCATGCCCCAGCCAGCATAGGGCATGCTGGGAGTTGTAGGCCAAAAACATCTGGGGACCCAAGATTGGAGAACACTGCTATGATGGACTCTCCATTGTCAATGGGCTCTGGTGAGCATAGCTGGCTGTGATGGCTGTGCTTTGAGCAGTGCTAAGTGACTAAGTTTCAGTTTCCCACAATTCCTCAGAGTGATGCTAGGTTGGGGACATTGTGGGAAATTTTAATGGGAGCTTGGAGTGCTGGACCAGGAGAGAAAAAAGGAAAGGAACCCAAGGCAGGCACCGGCAGAGGGCACTGACAGGGCATTGGGGCCCTGGCAACTGCCCAAACATGATGGCCACCCCAGTTCAGACTGAGGTTCTAGCTAGCAAATGACCCACAGGCATTTCTATGTACTAAAGCTAAACAGTTCTTGCCCTGAAAGGGAGACTGGTTGAGAACCTTCCATAAGCCACTCTGAGGTCTTGGGAGGAAAAGCAAGGTAAATATTAGAAATAAATTTTGGAAATAGCCAACTCAGAACTGCATTTGGTTGAAAGGCAGAGTAGAAACATAAGAAATAAATAGCTACTTTAAAAAAAAAAAAAAGTTGCCCATTTTGTAAGAAGGCAGCTTCCTGGTCCTGGAAAACAAGTGCCAGTGGTTCAATTTGTTCTTATTGGTGCATGAATTGAGTAAAGGCTGCCATCTTCTACACCAATCTTCCCCAACCTGGTGCCCTCTAGATGTGTTGGACTACAACTCACAGCACCCCAGCCAGCATGGGGATGCTGGTAATTGTAGTCTGACACATTTAGAGAGTGCCAGGTTGAGGAAGGTCGCTATAGGGTAATCTCATCAAACTTCTGCCCTGTAGCAGAAATGCCTGCATCAAAAGTTGCGGGAACAAAATGTTTTCTGAGATGCCTAGCTACCGCCTTGGGTGGTGGTATTGTTAGCTACTGCCTTAGGTGGTTGACTGGCTGAAAGGCAATGTAGAAACATTTTAGAATAAACAAACAAGGTGACTCTCTGCCATTTCCAAAAACCTTCATCCTAAATGTAAGCTGAATCCAGATAAGATTATTGATGGCATACTCCAGCCTTCCCTAGCTTAGTACTCCCCAGATGTTTTAGATTTCAACTCCCATCAGCCCCAGCCAGCACAGCCAATGGTCAGGAATCCTGGGAGTTGTAGCCCAAAAAATTTGGAGGGCACCAAGTTGGGGGAATCTGGGGTATCCCCTTGATATGGGAGCTGGAATGCTGTCATTTCTGGATGGGATCATGTTCTTTTTGTACCTTTCTTGACCTAGCCCAGTGCTGTAACCAGGGCTGATTGATGTGCACTATGGGAGCATGGTTGCACATTAGTTTGTGTGTGTGTGTGTACAGTGTGTGTGCATGGCTGCAGTAGCTGGGTGGCTACGGCCAGCTTGTTTATGGCTGTTGTGCAGTTATTAGTGGCAAAAGGGCCCTGCCAGAATAAAGGTGGCAATAGAAAACCATAAGAAAGGCAAACAAGTTCAGGAACAGGAAGCCTTCACTTGGCCAAGGAAGACTATGCTGAAGTGCTGAGGTTCATGCACCTTTATGGAGAAAGAAGGCCAAGGGGATCTGCACATCACACAGTGTTTGTGCAATGGGACCTTTCATCATGATACAAATAGCAGACAAGAGGGCAATCGAGGTTGGGACCTCAGTGGGAGGCAAAAAATTAAAGCCCCACCAGGTTCCCAATTTGGATTAGGCCCTCTGTGCCTGTTCTTTTTGCCTGTGCTTAAAAATATTATCATGCAATTGCTAATCATGTAAACAGTGCCACATCTAGTTTAGCCTCATTATTTCATTGTCCTGCCAAACTAGAAGTCCATTTCCACAGGGCTGGGCATCAAATTAACGAGCCCTATTTTCCCCCCAAGCACTGTGTGACATCATGCAAATCCATTTTGCTAGGCCAATCATGTTTTTCTTCAAATTTCTCAAAAGTCTCTAATAAGCAGGAACCTCAAAATTCACCTCAAAATTCCACTTCAGGTGAAACTTGTTGCAAGCTAGAAATGTGTGGATACATTTTGCTCATCTCATTGAAATGTCTTTGTTGTGCTTAAAATCCCATGGACGTCTTTCACCCAGGCAAACCCCTCTAGATTTGCCTTAGAAATTTTGCTTACACAAAATTCAGTGGCAACTGTTACAGTAATCTCTTGAAACTTCCTTTATAAACTGCTGTCATCAAGTACATGTACACATGTCATCATGTTACAAAATGCAAGAAATTAGCTATTTTGTTTCAGAATCTGAAATTATTTTTTTGTGGAAATCACGTTGGGTGGATGTTCTTTTTTCTTTGTGGTTTCCTACACATTTGCTCCTTGCAGTCTCTCTGTGTGCCCATTAGATGTCAGTAAAAGCCAGTTGCATCTACAGTAGGCATCTTCATACTTTATTTTCCCCTCTGACAGCAACAGCATGTTAAACATAGATTATCCTTGCACTTTAATCCCCAAATGTATCCATGTGTAAGCTGAGTCGCTGTAGCAGACAGCAGCTAGGAATGTCCTGTAATGAATGATACCGATAAAGCAGGTACAGTGCGGCAGTGCAGGAGAAGTCTGGAGTTGCATGCAAACTGTGTGGGCTGTGCCTGCAATGCAGCACTGTCTTGTATGAGAGATGTGAATGAACTGGCTTCAGCATTATACACAGCCATTGTAATGCAATCTTCTTTCCGCTATGTTCATCTGCCACCGCAAAACTAGATTAATCTAGTTTACAGGTTAATCTATGCAATTTCTTTCACTTTCATGCAGGGCAATCTCCCAGGTGCAAACTCTCTGGAGTGACTCCTTTTTAAAGGGGATCCAGAAATCTACATGTACACAATCCCAGAATGAACCCCAGAATCTGCCTCATTCACAGAATTTTACTTGGGTCCAGACAATATCATCTTACACTTGTCATCTTCCGTACTTTCCTTCCACTTCTGTCTTTTTTCTTACCATAAATAAATATGGATGGAAGGATGGAATAGCTGCATGGTGCCTATTGACTGTTAGTATTAGGAGCCCTCCATCTAGACCAGCCTTCCCCAACCTGGTACTTTCCAGATGTTTTGGACTTCAACTCCCAGCATCCCCCAGCAAACCACTCAGGGAGGCCTGATGCTTGTGTGTCCCTGACCCCAAAACTGCCACAGACCTGCAGGGGCATCTCATCTCACGCCAAAGGAGTCCCTGAAGCCTTTTCATGAGTCTCCAATTTTCTACACACCATCCCACAGTCTGGCGGAGGGGCAAAAAAGGAACAATGAATTTGATCCCTCCTCAATGTGATCACAAGCAACCAGGAATGGATGGTGAGGGGTCTGGAAACCAAGTCCTAGGAGGAGGAACAGATAAAAGAGCTGGATATGTTTAGGCTGGAGTAGAGAAAATTAAGGTGATACATGATAGCGGTCTTCAAAGATCAGAAAAGCTGTCATGCAGAATATGAAGCAGACTTGTTCTCTCTTCTTCCAGAGGGCAAGGCGAGAACCAGTGGTTGGAAGTTGCAGGGAAGCAGATTTTGGCTAAACATTAGGAGAAACTTCCTAAAAGTGTGGGCTGTTCAGCAGTGGAATATAGACTACCTTTGGAGGTGGTGGGTTCTTCACTTGAGGTACTTAAGCAGAGTCTGGATGGCCATTTGTCAGGGATGCTGTGTCTGCAACCTGCAATGCAGAGCCTGCAATGAGCAGGAGGTTGGAGTAGATGATCTCCAAGATCCCTCCCAATTTTCTACAGGTCCAGGAGACCCTGATGCAACAGACACACTGACAGCCCTTTCCTGTTCCCTATCAATCCCTATACCTGCCTGGTAGGTAGGGAACTCTAGATAGAGGCTGTGGGCTTCCCATAACTTCCACTTGGCATGGAGACTCCACACAGGTGTCTTCCACATCCACATGTGGGGGCTGTGTCCTGCCCATTAAAGGTAAAAGTCTCATCTGGAAGCACCCACAGTCTCCCATAAATCAGCTGCATCATCTTCTTTATTGTTGTGTGTTGTTGTTGTTCCTGAAGGGAACATTATTTGGTGAGAGACTGCATACAGGTGGGAAATATATGTAGATAAATGGTCAAAATTTGTGTGTATGAGTTATCTGGTAAGCACTGTGTCTGTTCTTACATTTGCAGAAAGCAGCCATTTATATGTGCAGACACACAAGATCTAGAATGGACCAGCTTTTAGGGTGTATGCACAGAAATATGTAGAAATAGTTGTGCTCCCTTTTTAAAAAATATGTTAGAAATTTGGGGTAGAAATAAGGAAATATTTTTACCAGGTATATCCCCGCTTACTCCAGTGGTGGTTATGGAGGATTTTCCCGAGAATGGTAGACATTTCAAACGAATTTTTAGAGAGAAAAAGGTGATAAGTTTAATGGATTGGCTGGAAAAAATGGAGACAAGACAGCAAATAATTGATAGGGTTGGGGCAGGAAGAATTTCGTGGTTAAATTTAATTCAGTTAGTACAATGGGGTAAGAAATGGAAGAGGAGACATGAGCATGAAAAGGATTTCACCGCATTTGAGCAGTTGGTTATGTCTAGAGAACTCATAGAAGGAAATGCATCAGCTAGGGGTCTTACAAAGATGTTATATAAAATGTTGCAGAAATCAGAAGAGCAAGCAGAAAATCTTAAAATAGTTTGGGATACAGAGTTTGAAGAGGAAATATCAAAGGATGAGTGGAACAAGATTTGGGATAGGCGAATATTGAAAAATATGTCTATAAGAATTAAAGAGAATTTTTATAAGTTAATTTGGAGATGGTATTTGACTCCGGTGAGATTAAATAGAATAGATAATAAATGTTCTCCAATGTGTTGGCGAGGATGTCAGGAGTTGGGTACATATGCTCATATGTGGTGGAGTTGTAAAAATGTAATGGATTTTTGGAAAATGATTTTTGAGGAAATATCAGAAATTGTTGGAGCTGATTTAGAGGTTTGTCCTAAACTAGCTCTGCTATCAATAACGGAAAAGGTGATCGGTCCTCAAAATGTTAAAGAATTAATTATAAATTTGTTAACGGCAGGTAGACTAATGATAGCAAGGAAATGGAAAATTCAGCAAGTTTTCACTATTACCGATTGGTATAAAGAAGTATGGGATATGGCATTGAATGATATGTTGACTTGTAATATCAAATGCAAAAGGGGTCAATTAAAGAAAAATATTTTCAAGGATATTTGGGGTTTATTTCTGGAATATGTGTTAAAAAGGGGGAAAGGGAGTTTACCCTGTCAAGATATGTTGTATTTTTGGAATAATGAACAATTATAGAGTCATTGTATTATTTGGTCCCATGGTGATGGGAGCACTATATTAGTTATATGTGTGTGTTATTTTCTTTGTATTGTTTAAAAATTTTTAAATAAAAAATATTAAAAAAAAAAAGAAAAGAAATAGTTGTGCATTGCTTCACACAATTTTCATCCATCTGTTACAATTGCCCTGGAGTAATTAGTCATGTAGTTTCTCATAGCCTTTGGGAGGTCCACCAGGATACCAGATACAGTCAAAGGAAATGGGAAAAACTGGAATCTGGATCTATGGAGGCAGTCAAGTAAAAGCAAATTAAGCAAGTCACAGAAAGAAGGAAGACTCTGAAAGGGGGTCGATTGACTATCAGCAAGAGAAGATGAATAAAAAGAAAGTTTTAAAAAGAATATGAAGAGCATCAAAGTATAAGGCCTGGCTACATAAAAACACATTATTATATTTTGAATTATTTATTGTAACTAAAGACTCCGTAAATTGAGTTTCTGTGAGAAAAGTGTGGTAAACAAACAGGGCCGGTGCTACCATTAGGCCAACTAGGCAGCTGCCTAGGGCGCAGGGCTAAAGGGGGTGCCAGAAATGCCTTGGGGGGGGGGGAAATATAGCCCTCTCAAGTGGGAAGGGGGGCACTAAATATCTGATCTTGCCTAGGGCACCAAACTGCCTTGCACCGTCACTGTAAACAAAAATACTCAGGCAGTGCAATCCTATATCTCTACTCATATCTGAGTTCAATCAGGACTTCCAAAGTAAGTATACCGGTATATAGGATTGCAGCTGCAATCTTATCCACTCTTATCTTGGAGTAAGAGCCCAATTAAACTCAATGGGACTTACGTCTGAGTCGACAGGCATACAGTTGCAATGTAGATTAAATTTAGAGTAATGCTATGTGTCTGGGAGAGGATAAAAGCAGCGCTAATGCAATTCTATTGTATTGTTTTAGGTAAACCACCCACTCTAGAACTCCGTTTGGCTTGAAGCCTGGTTAGAAATCAAATATAAATAAAATAAAATTAGTAAGATGCGCTGATGTAGGGCGAGGGGGAGGAGAAACCGTGCAGTCCCCTCCTGTGTTAAGTTCACACCGATGACAATGTTTATTATTTTGCTGAATGGGCAACCATGGGCAGGCAAGCCAGTTGCCGGTTGTAAATGAGTCTCTGTATGTCTATTGCAGAGAGAGATGAGTAAGGAAAACCTCAGCTCCTGTGTATTTCTTTGCACCTGCATGTTATGCAAGCCATCTGCGCCTATATGTGTGGACTGGGCGGGAGCAGCCTCTCGTTGCCACACTTGACAGGCATGGCGATCTGCTGTTTGTGTGTGAAAAATCCCTGGCATCTCTCCCCCCACACACACACACACACCCGGGGCCTCAAGTGTGCCCTGTCATCTCTTGACGTGCGTGTAAAGCCGAGTCGTGCGCGTCGCCTCCGCCTTGGCTGCGTAGCAGAAAGCTAAAGCGCCGCTCCCGAAGCCAAGGCAGTCTATGAATTAGCAACACGAGGAGGCTATTCTGGGCTGCAGTTCGCAGGAGTCGCGCTAGGGCTGTGTGCGTGTATCTATATCCATCTCTCGTCTATATATAGCACTCCCTCAGTGCAGCAGCGGGGGTATCCCTTCCCCCGTTTCATGTCTGTGACTGGGAAGAGCCGCGCTCCCCTCAGAGCGGTAGCGTAGCGATATCGCCTCTCCGCCTGTAGAGGGCGCTGAAGCGTCGCCTCTTCCGTTATAGCAAGAGTCCGCAGCGCGGCGGCGGCGGTAATTTAGGGAAAGAAAGAGAGCGAGCAAGAAGCGGGGGTTGTTCTCCCTTCACCAGACGTCACGTGACTCTGGAAAGCTCTCCCCCCCCCTTCTATTTTTTTTTAAAGCTCTCGCCAGCGGTGGGAGGGAGACTGCTGCCGTTGGCCTCGCGACTTCTTAGTACCGATAGGGGGCGCCGCCTCAGGGCAAGGACGGCCAGCTGGTGTGAGCGAGCGTTGTTGATCGAGCAGAAAGAAGGAAGGAAGGAGGCAGGCAGGCAGGCAGGCAGCGGCGGTTGGTGGCGCGAGACTTTCCGCGCGCCGTGCGTGACGCGGCATTCTGAGGGAAAAAGAAGGTCGGGGGAGGAGGAGGAACGAGGTGAAGGCGGGCGAGGAGCAGGCGGCGAAGTAGTAGTGTGCAACGCGGGTCCTGCTGCGGCGGCGGGGAGCTGCGTGAGGAGACGCGATGTGAAGCTTCCACACGGCCCGACAGGGCAGACGGCGGCGACGCCCGCGACGTGGCGAAAGGTGAGAGACCCGGCGGCGGCTTCGGCTTCTCTGAACTCCCTCCCTTTGGGCGAGCGGAACAACTCAGACGCGCTGCCCGTCTCGCCCGCCCCGAGAGGGGAGGCCCGCGGCAGTTCCGGGCCCAAAGCTCGTCGGTCTCCCGCTCCCTCCCCCAGCCGCACGGCTAGCTAGTGCCTGTGGCGCGCGGCTTATGTAAGCTCACCTGCTGGCGCCTGGCGAACGGCCGTCCCGGGTCAGGCAAGCCCGGCTGCCGCCCGCCCGCCGGCGATAGGTTGTGTGGTGTGCCCGTGTGTACATGTCACATGGGGCCTCTTCCTCCTCCTCCGTTGCTGCCGTCGCCGCTTCAGACGCTACACGCTCGCAGCCGCACCGGGACAGGGATGCAGTCGCTGCCGCTTCCCACGACTGCGTGCCTCTTTGCCCCCGTGCAGGAGCGGTCTCCTCACAGATGCCAAGGAGAGTGTTGCTGTCCTTAGCGTCGGATAATCGTCTGCACCCCGTACACGTTCCGGAAGCCATGGCGGTGTCTGTAGCTTTCCATCACTGCAGTTGTCTGTCTGCAGCTTACTACTAACCATGCTCGTTATGAACTATAGGCGCTGAGCAGTGGTGGGCAATTTGAGGATGTTGCAACGTAAGGAACTGGGGCTGCTGGGTTTTTAAGGACGCGGAGGGAAACGTTATTTTTGATGCTCCTCTCTCTCCCACCCCACGGCTTTGCTTTTGCTAGAATCATGACGTTAGTTATGCTACTGTAAAATAAAGCAATGGTCTCAGAATTAAAAGGGGTGGAGAGCAACAGTGAATGCCATATGATTGGTACAAGCTAGACGCAACAGGGTTCTACGACTGAATTTTTAAAAACAAATCAGGTGTCAAACTGTAAAGCAATTGACCAATTACTACTTCTAGGGGTTTATTTAAAAGCCATCCAGTTTGTATTTAAAAGCCATCCAGTTTGCACATTTAAGTTCTATAATTCTAGCAAGGGGGAAAGCTTCCCCATGCTAATTATGCTGTCCCAAAGGTTTAGAACAAAAAGGTCAAACAGGGATCTTAGTACATCTCTTTATTTGCTTAATCACTAGTGAGTACCAGAGGTTGTGGTTGAACAAAATCTTTATAGTAGATTTGTTAAACTCAAGGTAATTAACAGATTTCTGAGGACATTTCATTTGCTACCTTATTTGTTTATTTTCAACATTTATATACAGCTCCAAATCTAAACAGATTCTGGAGTGGTGAACAATAAAATATAAAGATAATAAAGCACTATATTAAAAGTTTTTTAAAAACAGAATTCCATTTTTTTTTTTTAAGTGGCTGGTCAATCAAGGAATCAAGGAAGGCTTCTTGAAATAAAGATATTTTCAGCAGGCCTCCTGACCTCCAGAGGCTAAACCTCCAGAGGTAGGGAGAACACACAAAGACAGTTTGATGATGGCATCATGTAAATACTTCATTAAAAGTGAGTGAACAAAGTGTAGCAATAGTAGAGAAAATGCCTAGTATGGAAGCATCCTTACGAAGAAGCTAATCCTGTGAATTGGTTCAGGAATAGAATAACAGTTGTTTCCTTGAAAGGTGTACTGTCCCATGTATATGACAGAAAGATGTGAAGTGGTGGTCATTGAGACCCAGGAAGGTTTTTATTGATCATCTAAAGGTAGCTGTTCTCCAAGGTCAGAATGAGAAGCCAATAGGTAGTTTTGAAAGTGGTTTATGGGCGGAAGTGCTGCCCATAGATGGTAGAAGCTGGTACCAATATTTGTGATGGTTTATTATAAAATCCTGGTGTTCTCTTATTTGCCTTAACTTTCCCATAACTAGTGATCACATCTTTGATGTAATATCTGGAATGCTGTAGTCTAGTTTTATTCAAAAGAGACTTATGAGATTTATGTTTTGGGGAGACTTTAATTTCTCAAACCAGCTTCATATTGTGCCAGTTTGCACTTAACTACAGCCCATGGTTTAAGCAACCCATGAGCTGTCAGGGATGACTAAGACAGAGTGCGTGCTGCCTGCAGCACGCCAGCCACATATGCTTTTAATCAATAACCTATGACTGGCCCATTTGTAGGTTGTTGAGCCTGATGTGTGAAGCTGGAGCACTGGGATTTTTAGGGGCCAAACAACCCAGCAGTTAACCCAAGAATAAATCATGGGTTAACCGCTGGGGTTAGCCCCTAAACAACCTGTGCTCTGGGTTCGCACACCACATGCAACAGCCAAGTGAGAGTGTGGGAGGCAGAACACCTGCTCATGCATGACAACCCATGGGTTGTTTAAACCCTGGGCTGTCGTTATGTGCGAACCAGGTTATTATCTCTCTTTTTCCCCCCCACTGATGAATTGCATAAGTATTGATTTCAATGCATTCCAAGACTTGTGGCAAAAATTGCCTTCCTGTATAAGTGACAGTTAACTAGTAGTTGAACCTGTCAAAGCAAGAGTTTTATTACTGAGCCTGTGTGGTATAATGGTTTGAGTGTTGGACTAGGGCTGAGGAGATCCAGTTTCAAGTTCTTGCTCATCCACAACATTTACTGGGGGTGCTTCCAGATGATTCTTTTATTGTGTAATTGCCCTGCCTCATTCACAGAATTTTACAGGGGTCCAGATATTATCATCTTCAATTTTTCAGTCTCCTGTGTTCTCCTACCATTTCTTCCATCTTGTATCAGAAAAAATCTGTCTGGAAGCACTGTGGGTGGGTGACCTTGGTCTAGTCACTATCTCTCAGCCTAACCTACCTCACAGTGTTGTGAGGATACAATGAGGAGAACCATGTATATCTCCCTGAGCTCCTTGAAGGAAAAGTAGGATAAAAATATGAATAAATATTTTGTTAAAGGTTCTTCTGAATCTGCTGAAATGATCTCATAAGGAAAACCATTAAGGATAGTTTTAGCAAGGATGGGCAACTTGTAACCCTCTAGATGTTTTGGTCTGTAACTCCCATCAGCCCTAGCCAGCATAGCCAATGGTAAGGGATTATGGGAGTTGTAGGCCAAAGCATCTAGAGGGCCAAAAGCTGCCAAATGCTGTGGGTCTTTGTGAAGCTTGTCATAATTTAAGTAGGAATTCAGTTCTTGTTTCAAGTGAGAGTAACCAATCAGTTCTCTTAATGCCAAAATCTGGGAGAAGGGAAAATAAATTATACTATTTTGAATGCTTCCACATGTACAGGTCAAGGTATATAGGCAGGCCCTATAAAAATGTTTTTTCTGCCTATTGTTGCTACTTACCGTATCTGTGGAAAAGTCAGAGTGTTGATTGCTGCTAAGAAGACTTAGGGCCAGTTCACACGGCCCAGGAGGTGAGCGGGGGAGGCACCACAGGGCCGTCTCCAGGGCCTGGTGGGGCGCTGCAGATGACCCATGCCCCGCATGCGTGGGCAGACCGCGGTGGAGCTGGCAGCCACAGCGGCGTGGTCCTCCCGGCACTAGCGGGCAGCAGCCCGGGAGGTCCAGCGGCCGCGCTGCTGCAAGCACGGTGCATGCAGGCAGCTGCAGCTCCAGCCACTCTGGGCTGCCATCTCTGTGCAGCCACGGGAGGTCCGCGCAGGGGGGGGCACCTGCTGTCCACACGGCACGGCAGGCACACACAGTAGGGGCTTATCCTCCCAGCACCCATGGTGGATTCCAGCGTGCAGCCATCCCACAGGGGCGTGCCGGGGCACCGTTCACACGACACGGGGACCGTGGGGGACAGCCACTCCCCCGTGGTTCCCATGTCGTGTGAACAGGCCCTATATCTGTGAGAAAGTTCACACAACACGGCAACCCACAACCATGACATTTACATATATTTCCCTCTCCCCAAAAATGCTCAAATTTGCCAGATAGGTTTAAAAGAAAGAACCCTTTCTTTTGACAGCTGTCAAAAGAAGGTGTTCGTGAAAAGGGGGTGGGATGTAGATCTCCCCTTTCTGGAGTACCTAGAGGGCCAGGGAAGTGGGAGGCACTGGAACTGTCAGGGCAATGCTTAAAAACTAGAGGATCACTGTTAAGTGGGAGATATACTAGCCACCCCGTTTGGGGGCAAAAATCCCCTTCGCCACTTTGCTTTTCAGCAGTCAGGTGGATGCAAATCAACCTATATGGAGCCTCGCTTGGTCAGTGTTTATGGATGTTACATACTGCACTTTGACAGACACTTACCAGGACATCGGCCAGACAAAACTCCACATATCCGGCAGCCGTAAGTCCACCTGCGCAAAACCAAACCCCGCACATTTTAATTATGCATATTTCTTCCACCCTCCCCACCCACCCCAAGAAAGAGTAACGAGCCAGTGACAGTCATTTCAAAGTGCTGCTTGGGCATAGATAGAGTGGTTGTTACTGGCAGTGGCACATGCAAGAGTGGCAAGGGCTTTTTGCCATTCTTGCTGAGTGGCTCACTCACTGCTTCCTGCAGCCCATGATGGGATCACTTTCCTGGGTTTTGATTACATGGCAGCCCATCATGGGTTGAACAATTCCTAGAACAAGCCATGGGTTGTCAGGGTGGCTTGTTGCCCCAAAACAAGCCACCATGCAGGAAGCACTCTAGGTTTGGATGATACGGTGACCCACTGTAGCTAGTTGCCCATGATGGACTGCCGTGTTGTGTGAGCCCAGTCTGTATGAGGTACCCTCACTACCAAGATGATGATGTGTGCTATTTATATAGTGCCATCAATGTGCACGATGCTTTGCGAAATAACAAAAAGGACAGCGGGGAGGAAGGATAAGCAATGGCTATAACAGAGTGGAAGAAGGAATGACAGTGGCAAGGGTTTCAAGGAATGAATGTGAGCGAACTTAGTTATATATAACCAGGCTTGGTCATGGTTGAGGATTAAGAGATTAAGCAAAAGGTTTCATGGAAACTGTGTTTTTAAGAGGGATTTGAGAGAAAGCAGTATGGTGGCAGTACATATATATTCTGGGAAAGAGGTTCAGGCATAATGAGACTGAAGTGTGACAAGGGAAGGCCAAAGAAGAGAAGGTTGCAATAATCAAGGCAGGAAATGACCATAAGATAAACCAAATTTTTAGCTATGGGGAACAGAAGAAGGGGTAGATATTAACCATGTGGTACAGGGAGAAGTGACAGATCAAATATGGGGGAACAAAGCCAAAGTAGAAATTGTCGCTACAGAGATGGCTTTGTACTGGGTTGAAAGGGTGGATGGAATACTGCCAGTCAATATGGAAAGTAACCAAGGAGAGAAGTTGAGCAGTGTAGTCTTTGAGATTTTCTGCTGCTTGTAGTTGGGCAGTATAATACCAAATGAGCAGTGATGTGTTCAGATGTGCTTCACAGTATTTCCCAATGTGTTGGTCAATACTTCTCAATCTTTTTGGGCCCATGGACACATTTGGAATTTTGGGAGAGTGCTGTGAGCACTGGCACAAAATGGTTGCTATGGGGTGTGTGGCCAATCATAAAATAGCTGCTGTGGCTCTGTGAGATCTTTCCCTGCACCCCTCCTGGCCTGCATGCTTCCTCCCCAGCTTTTTTGTGCACCCTCCTAGCAAAGCAGTGGAAGCTCCATGGTCCTTTCTCCACACTCCCCTCCTAGTCTGTTTTCCCCCAGCCCTTTCCTGGCTTCCTGCCCACCCCCTCACCACAGCAGAAGTGCTCCCTCTGCCTGGCTCACATGCCTGTCAAAAGTAGGGTCTGACTGTTTACCTGGCATAGAGAGAAGCAAGGATGTTTGCTGTGCCAGAGAGAAAAGAGGTGGCTAATTTGGCTAAAGGTTAAGGCAGTGTTCTCCTCCAACCTTGGGTCCCCAGATGTTTTTGGCCTACAACTCCCAGCATGCTCCAGCCAGCTACACTGGCTGGGGCATGCTGGGAGTTGTAGGCCAAAAACATCTGGGGACCCAAGGTTGGAGAACACTTGATTAAGGTAACGTGGTTAAGTTGGCTAAAAGAGTTGTGTGTGACATCTTTCTTCCTGCTCCTTTGCTGCCATTTGCCACTCGCTCCTCCTCCTGACCTCCCCCCAGCCCTAATGTTGCCAATCAAAGACAAATGTAGCTTCTCCTGCAGCCAATGCCTGACTTGCCAGGCACTCTCCAACCTGGGATGGTGGATGATAGCAAACCACAGCAGCATTGGGGAAGGAGTGAAGTGGAACTGAGAACCCATCCACTGCAGCAAAGGCTTTGTGAACTGTCTATATGCCTGGGACTACACTTATATGGCTGACCAACTGTGGACACAAGTTAAAAATGAGTGTTTTATGATTTGTTAGTGTGTGTTTTTCCTTGATGACTTTAGAAGGTTTTTTTTCCTGAGGGAACTAAAAAGGAAAAATTGGGCAAGGCTAGGATAAAGGAGTTTCAGATTCTTTCAGTCTAACCTGCTTCTTGAAGGAATTGTATAAATAAGAATTATGCATACTTCGAATAGTCTTTTAAATTATTTATAGTTTCCAATTGTAAAAATTAAACTAAGACTAATAAGGCAGGTTATTTGTTCTGGATATTTTAGAATGTAGGATATCAAAATTACTGGCATGGGTGGGGGTCTTGCTACCATCCAGTATTAGTAGTTGATTATGGATTACTGAAGAAAAGTAACTAAGAATATAATTATGTTCTTAATTAATGTTTATGTTACTCAGATAACTTGACTTCATAGGGGATTAATATCAGGCAGGCTGTGGCAGGACTGGTACGATTACTTACTTGTTTGGGTCCCTTGGAGAAAATAGTAATTGACTTATTTTCTAACTTGGTATCAGAAGTCATGAAGTTTGATTTATAGTGAAGTGATAAGGAGATGAGGCAACCCTCATCCCATCCTGCTTACCTGTGTGGAGTGCCATGCCCTAGCAGCCCTACTTGCAGCAGTGGGGTTAAGATTCCTGGTGGGTATTGTATCTAAAGTCTTGAGGTATTGCACCGAAGGGGTTCTGAGAAGACAATAATTCATGTGCCCTTTATTGTGGGGTCTAATTTTGCTTGCACTGTTAAGTGTTCTGCTGCCCTCAGGCAAAGTGCAGTGAGTCTTGGACTTCCTCCAGCCTTGGAGATAGAGGGAGGATTTCATAGATTTCATAGATCATAGAGTTGGAAGGAGCCTACAAGGCTATCAAGTCCAACCCCCTACTCAATGCAGGAAACTAGAGGAGGGGTCTCCCATCCAAGTAATAACCAGGCTTGACCCTGCTTAGCTTTCCACGCTCAGACAAGCTGAGCCAGCGTAAATTGTCTCTACAATTGTGCTGTCCTTTTAGAGAAGCTTAGTGCAGCTGGAGGGATGATCCCCTCTCTAATCCTAAAGTTGGAAAGAAACCTGAGATTTGTTTTGGTGCTGTACTTCTGAGGTGCTCAGAGTGCCTTGAAAACACAGAGCCAGTGCAAATCCCAGCCTCCTTCTCCAGCTTGTTTCCATACAACACAATTCCAAAAACAATTCCCCAGTCCCCAGCTCTAAGGTTAGTGCTTGGGAAGGGAGCAGGGGCTTGTCTCTGACCTGGTGTTGCATTTCAGAAATGCAGCATGAGGTCAGAAAGAAGACCCTGCCCCTTGGGGAAGGGAAGGGTCTTGCCAAACACCAGTTTTAGGTTATTATTTTATTATTTTATTAATTATATTTATACCCCGCCTTTTTTCCTGCAAGGAACCCAAGGCGGCTTACATAGTCCTCCTCCTCTCCATGTTATCCTCACAACAACCCTGTGTGGTAGGTTAGGCTGAGAGGTAGTGACTGGCCCAAAGTCACCCAGTGAGTTTCATGGCCGAGCGGGGACTAGAACCCGGATCTCCTGAGTCCCAGTCCAACACTCTAACCACTACGCCACACTGGCTCAAAATGTGTGGACCCCTGTCAGTTTTCTCAATCCCCGTTGTGTCAGCTATGGACAGTCCCTTCAAAGTGCCCCAGTGGCACCATGGAGGAATTGCCCATGGTTACCAAACTTTTTTTTTTTAATTTTCACAAATACTTGTGGAAAAGAATTAAATAGTTATTTATTAATAATAAATATTATTTAATATTTAATAATATTATTTATTATTATTTGGGTAAGACACTATACAGGTATGTAGACTCTATATACCAGTTTAGTGTCCTGCCCAATTTTTTTTTAACCCTTTCTCAATGGAGGGGTTTAAAAGGGGTTTTTTTAACCCTTTAAAAATGGAGCTCTGCCTTTGACAACTGTCAAAGGTAACTACTCCTGTAAATGGGGGGGGGCTCGTACTTTTGCATGTTCTCAGGGTGGTAGAATCTTGGGAAGAAGTACAAAAGTGAGGACACCCTTAGGACACATGAGTAAAAAAAATAAATACCATGAGGATCTTACCGCAAAGGGGGTGAATGAGATGCCACCCCCTTTTTGCAAGCTAAGGTTACCTGTGCCTTTGGTTACATTTGACAGCTCAAGACAGCTGTCAGATGTAGCCAGAGGGGGAAATAAACTTACCTGCAGCCTGAGGCTCCCCATTCCTGCACTTGTGCAACCGTGGGTAAAAATTAAAAAAAAAAAAAAAATTGCAAATATTTGCGAAAATTAGCATGGGACAAAACATTTTTTAAAAAAATGTTTGGCAACCATTGACAGCCCCTCCAAGGTGCTGCTGGGGCACTTTGAAGGGACTGCCCATAGCTGTCAAAACGGGGATTGCAAAAGCCGTCTTGATAGCCAGCTTTCATGATTTCAAGGGGGGGAAGTTTAAAGTGAAAGAAAGGCATGGCGAGCCCAAAATGGCTCGCAGTTGCAGCACGGTGCATGGGAAGCCATTGCCAGCTGCCCCCAAGTGCCTCTTGGGCACTTTTGAGGTGGCTGGCAATGGCGGTCACCCGAAGGCCACTTGGTAGGAGTGGGAAGGGGTTTTGCCACTCTTGCCAAATGCTCAGAAGCCAGTTCCTGGTACCCACAATGGCGTTGGTCACCCAGGTTCAGATGACATGTCAACCCATCGTGGGTACAACAACCCATGGGTTGCCCTTAAACAAGCCACCCTTTGGGAATTGGTTCCAGTTCACACAACACGACAACCTATCACAACACATAGCAACCCATGATCAGTTGTCATGTTGTGCGAACCCAGTCATTGTCAGCTGCTATTTTGTTGTGTTACAGCCAGGTGAAAAACTGTTTCTTCTTCGTGGTCTCTGTGCATCACACATATGGGCTCTGCGCGTGCGCAGAGCCCATATGTGTGACTGCACAGATGACCACTCGAAGAACCACAGTTACAGGTAAGCAACCTGTCTTTTGCAAGAATGTGCCAGTGTATTGGCAATTAGCACCTAGATATACTTAAGTCATGCAGTGAAACAGAGAGAAACATTAGTTTAAAGCAGCCTTCCCCAGCACTTGCCTTCCAGATGTGTTTTACTTCAACTCCCAATAGCCATCATCGCCAATAGTCAGGACTGCTGGGAGTCGTAGTACAAAACATGTGGAAGGCACCAGGTGAGGAACGCTGAGTTAAAGGTGCTTTCCCCCCCGCTGATTGATTGTAAACCACTCCAGGAGACTTTTTGGCTGAGGATCAGGATAAACATAGTGTAAATAAATAATTTGCATACATGTAAATTAATATTTTGTACAATGATAATTGATGCATCAATTGTATTGTCATATAAAGTCTTCCCAATGTAGCTATTTGTAGCTCCTACACTTATTTCTAGCTGTGCAATTTCAAATGTTATAGTAGCAGTACTGAAAATATTTTTTTTCCTCCTAAATTAGAAGCTTCAATATGAAGCAAGGTGGATGGAGAAAACGAGCCAATGACAGAGATGGCTGGGGAACATGGGTATGTTAAAGCTAAGAATACTTTAACTAAAAGTTTAAATAAAATAACTTTGGGGTGAGTTGCCTGCTTTTTGCTGGGGGTTTACTAGCTCTAATGAAACTATATTATTTCTATAATACAGCCAAACTGTATTCACCTCTGACATATTCGAAGAGTGAGGGTTAAGTTATGCTCTCCAATTCATTTGGCTAGGATAATTGCCCATGTTAATATTTATATGGTTTCAGAAGCATGTTAAACGTGTCATACTTTGCTTACAAAATGTACATGTGATTATTCTATTTATAATTTTTCCACACCACAAACTAACCTGATACCAAGTAGTTTCAAAAACAGTATATCATTATACTGTTTGCAGTCTCTTTGACCAATTTATATAGTTAGATACAAAATAGTCAAAGCGATTATAGACTTCTAACAGTCTATTTTATTTAAATTCAAGGGAGGATATATGTCTGCCAAGGTCCAGAAACTGGAGGATCAGTTCCGTTCTGAGGCAGCTATGCAACATCAAAAAGATGGAACTTTATCCAGTATCTTCAGTGGAGTTGCCATCTATGTCAATGGCTTTACAGGTGATGTTTTCATTCTTTTAAACCAGGGGTAGGTGACCTTTTTGTGCCCGCAGGCACAGTGACAATTTTTTTCAGGGCTGCAGGCACATGTGAATTTTTTTCAGGGCCTCGGGCACATTTTCTTGCTCCCTGCTTTCCTGCTATTCTTGCCCCCCTTCCTCCTCCCCCTCCCTGCTTGGGGTTTCCTTCCCCTGCTGCCTTTCCTTTCCCCCACCACTTCTCCTTTGTCTTTCTCCCTGCCCCCAATGGTTCTGCCTCCCACTAGCTTCTTTCTCACCCCTGTTGTTCCCTCCCACTCACCCCCACTTTTGCTTTTACCACTGCTTCTGCCTTCTGCTGTGCTCATCTGAGCAGCAAGGAAGCAGGAAGTTGGCAGATTGGGTGATAAGTTTCCCAGTCTGCTGACTTCCTTGCTGCTGGGTGTGGTGGCAGCAGTAGAATTGTCGTCAACAGGTCTGGCAGGTGCACTCAGGAGTCCTGACGGGTGTCAGGTTGCTGACCACTGTTTAACCTATTCAAAAGTCTCTTAAGACAGGTAATTTATTGAAGGAGCTGATTGTTGGCGAAGGGACAGAACTATCCTCCTGGCCAGAATTCTCTGAGCTATTTTTGCTGGAAGAACCATCCAGGCTGCCTGCGGTCAGGCTAGCTCCCCTAGCAAACTGAAAGTACTCCAGAATGCACTCCATAATCTTCAACATGTGAGATCTAAAGCATGCAGATATGTTTTAATGTGCACTCTCACTTCACCATGGTTGGTGGACAGGGTAGAAGTAGCTTGTCTGGCTCTCATCATTTGCTATCTGCTGTTGGGTGGTCAAAGAGATGATCTGAAAAACTAGGCCTAATCCCACAACCCACTCATCCAGTGGTAGCAGCCTGCTGATGCTGGAGCATGTGCAGGGCTCTGAATTGGGGGAAATACTTGTTTTTCCAATTTTTATTTCCCCAGCAATGAGATTTTGCCCAAGTGTTTATTCAGTTCTACTTTAAAGCAACTACTAATGTACCCCAAAAGAAAATGTTCATTTTTGAGGGGGGGGATATATTTATGAATGTCATGGTATAATGCAAGCTCTTCTGTGTATGAGCTACTTAGTGCAAGAGCTTCCTGTGTAAGACTGAGTTTAAATTCTCAGGGTTTGTTTGTTTTTTAAATTATATTTATAAAAATTATTTTAACTTTGGCCTTCAAAAGATTCCCTCCAAGGCTATTCACAGCATTGAAATGATCAAAATTAAAATATAAAAGCCAAAAAGCATTAAAACAAGTCAGTAAAACAGATTCACTAACAGGTTTGCCAGTGTTGACTTGCTGCCTCTACTAATGCCGCAGTGTATTGGGCTGCTGATAAATATTTCAGCAGTTGCTTAAAAAGAGATTGTGGTAGCTTTAAAAATACATATTTAGTACTTATGCAATGCAAAATACCTTACAACTTTAACCTTGTTTAACTCAAGAAGTTTGCTCATTAATAAGTTTAAATAAAGCAATTGCAGTGCAGACTTGTTCTAAAATCAGTATTGAAAATCCTAGCAATCTGTGTTTGGGATGAAGCATATTTTTCAGTTTATATTTTTAAAAGCTATTTGGCATTGGCTATCATCACTCCCTCTATTTCTGTTATTCAGGCATGAGTTCCATTGCTTCTGTAGCCAAAATGGCATCATCCTCACACAAGGGAGATATCATCAGGATTGGGGGAACTACCAAGCTTTGCAGAAGTACAGAAAAAAATGGGGGGGGGATCCCAAACGGGTGGAACTCGACAAATGGCCTGTTCAGTGGTTATGGTATGCCAGGGCTGGCCCTCCTCCCATGAGGCTTTAGTGAAGCCCCTGCCTCAAGCGGCCGAACAGGAGTGGCGAATTGCATGCTCCCTCCACCACACCCACCAGGCTCACCTGTCACCAGCTCCTCCAGCAGTTGCTCCGGACAGCTCCACCAGTCACTCTCCCACCATGGCATTTGCCACAGCAGGAGAACAGTGCTGGTGGGGCTCTTCAGAGCAGCCACCTTCTCAGCAATGTTTTCAGGTGCTCCAAAGGGCCCCGCTGGTCCCACTCTCCTGCTGTGGTGAATGCCACAGTGAGAAACCGGTTGGTGGGGCTCTCTGGAGCAGCTGCCCTCTGGCTCACACTGAGAATCTTCTCAGTGTGAGCCAGCAGGCAGGCAGGCTCTCTGGAGAGCCACGTTGGCTAAGGAATCCGCCAGCAGGTCTCTTCAGAGAGCCAGCCAGGCCAAAATGCCTGGCATTAAGGGGATCCTTTCTCAGAGTCAGGCATTGTGGGATGGGTCTCCTAGGGAGCTGAAATGCCTCAGAGCTTCTGAAGAGCCACACCGACTGCTTCCTGTGGCTGACGTGGCTCTCCAGAGAGCCCGCCTGTCCTCTCGCTCATCTGATATGATGATGGTAAGGGAGGGGCGATGTCACAGTGGGAAGTGGGGGCGGCAAGGGGAAGGGGGTGACACAGCTGCAGGAGGGGGGATGACGCAGCGGTAGCATGTGCTCTTCCACTTCTGGAGGTGGGAGAGCTTGTGCTAGAGCTGCGGTAGGCTGTGAAAAATTTTGGGTGGTGGGATGGAAAACCAGGTGGGATGGAAAATGGTGTATCATGGAAGAGGATTCCACACTGTATCGATTTGTTGCAGGTCCCACTTGTATATACTAATAGTGAACTCAATTTCTCAGAATTCTCACTATTTGTCTGCTCCTTATGTACCAAAACTTGCACCACCCACAAACAAGAGGGAGGTATTAGGCTGGGGGAACCTCAGCTACAAACAAATAAAAAATGAGAGGGAGGGAGAATAGAATGGAGTATCCTGGAAGAAGATGGCCTGACTGAATAGGAGAGCTCCATGCTGCAACATTTTGTTGCAAATGAAAAACAAAACATTAAAGGTGGTCTCACTAGGACCAATTGGTGGCAGTTTTGTAAAATATATATAGTTATCTTATTGAAGGAAGTGTATCTCGGGAACATACTTCTATTGAGATTTTGGCAACATGAATATTTAAATATATTATATCAGTTAACTGATTAAAAGGCATGTAATTAATTCCTTTGCAGTTCTATTTTATCTTCAGGTATTTTACACAAGTTAGTCTATGAGCAGCTCTTAAATGAAAAGCACTATACTGGATTTTTTTTTAGTTTGTGGTTTTGGTAGTTAAACATTTAAAAGCATTTTTCAGTGTTTTGTAAATCTATTACAGATCCTTCATCTGATGAACTGAGGCGGCTAATGATGTTGCATGGAGGGCAATATAATGTATACTATTCTAGATCCAAAACAACGCACATTATTGCTACAAATCTTCCAAATGCCAAAATAAAAGAACTCAAAGGGGAAAAAGTAGTTCGACCGGAATGGATAATGGACAGGTAAATACTGGACAATTATGACCAGGCTGATAATTCCATTTAAATGTTCCAGATGTAAGGACAGACATCTTCATTTAAAAAGGCATCAAACTTCATTGCATTCTGAAACACTATTCTTATTGAATGGCTTGGCTCCAGATTTAGGCACCTGCAACTAGGCTGGCAGAAGCAGACTTCCCTGCCTCTTTGTTTCTATGGCAGCCCTTCCAGCCCCCCGAAAATGTTACACAAAGTGTTAAGGGAGCCTCCTGTATGGGGGTAAACGGAGCCTGTGATGTGGGGGGAAGGGCATGATCTGTGGCATTTGCCCTGGTTCAGAGGTTCTTTCAAAATACATTACCAGTATGTAGGCAACCTTGAGCTACCTGTTTAACCACACATATTTAAAGCCCTCCCAAAACAAGAGCAAGCTTAATACTTCAGTCTTGATATGGGTGATACAGAATTCTTATTTCTAAGAAACACTCAGACAATTGTCTTTTTGTCATTTTACTACAAAAGTATCAGCATAACAGTACTAAATACAAAAGCTTGTGCATACATAAAAAACACATGAAACATTCAACATCATTCTAAACAAGGCTTTTAAGCAGAGTCAAGTACAATTGTTAGTTCTCAATGATAATATCAAGCTTGCCAGGCTGATTCTACCCGCAATATGGGAAGCTGATCTAAGAAGATAGCTCCCACTGTTGTGTGTACAGAGTCACCTTTATATACTTTTTGGATGCTGTAAAATAAGTTTAACTATTTTTACTAGTTATTTATGATTCTTATCTAACAATTTTAGGCATGCACTACTTCCTTACATTTTTATATGTCTAAATTTATTGAATTACCAAGCTTCTTATCAAGATAAATGACCATAACAACATACAGTTTAGCCTTCATTGACATGATATAGGTGTGTTTGTGACACAAAAATATTTCCTTGATTGCATACTATCTTGTAAGCTTGTTTTCTTATTTCACATCTGTTGTATTTCATGATCTGGAGTGAGCTTTCTGGTTATTTTATCAGATGGCTATCTGGCTTTGTTATGTCAGCCAGTCAGTCAGGCGATCACTCGTGACCGAGTAAGATTGTCTTCCAGGATAAAAAAAAAAGAAAATTTACAAAAAGGAGATTTTAAAAGGAGGAAAATTCTAAAGAAAATTGTGTAGACTCTAGCGATGGGTCCGTAAGTGACTGTGGAGGCCAATTCTAGATCCACATAGCTTCCCACAGTGAGGACACAGGTTACCAGATGGAAGATGGTCTTGTAAAGGATTCATTTGACGTGCTTTTCGCTTAGCACGTTTCTCCCTTTCACATTGCACTCGAGCTTCTTCAAAGTCCATAGAACCTTTGTGAAAGGCCATCCTCCAGTTAGATCGTTCATGGGCCAGAGCTTCCCAGTTTTTGATGTTTATATTGCATTTTTTTAGATTAGCCTTAAGAACATCTTTAAATCTCTTATATTGACCACCGATATTCCGCTTTCCATCCTTGAGTTGGGAATAAAGTAACTGCTTTGGGAGATGGCAGTCAGGCATTCGAACAACATGACCGGTCCACTGAAGTTGGCGTTGAAGGATCATTTTTTCAATTCTAGTAGTCTTTGCTTCTTCCAGTACACTGACATTTGTTCGCCTATCTTCCCAAGTAATTCGCAGGATTTTCCGGAGGCAACGTTGATGAAATCTTTCAAGGAGTTGTAGGTGACGTTTATAGGTAGTCCATGTTTCGCAGGCATACAATAAAGTTGGTAATACAATGGCTTCATAAACCAGTGTTTTGGTCTTCTTACAAATATCCCGATCCTCAAACACTCTATGTTTCATTCGAGAAAACACGGCACTTTGTTATGAAGCTAATTGTTTTATAGTACCCTTTTTTACAATGCTAAGAGGAAGACTTAGCTATGAATTTAACATAGGCCCCTCTCTGATGACCTGGCATTGCTGTTTCTCATCTGGTAAACCTCGGAGTTGAGACTCGTTTATTCGCTGGTCAGGAGGCCAAGGAGTGTTGCATTAGCTTTTATTTATTTATTTATTATATTTATGAATTTATATTTATTATATTTATGAATTTATTCTAATTTAGCTATTAGAATCCCATTTTTAATTTCAGAATTCTCTTGGAGGCATTTGAAAATAGAATTTCCTAATTGGGCAGCAGGGTTTAGATGATGCAAATATGAACGATTTGCCTGATCTGCCAAAGATCCCCCACCAAAATTGGGAGGAAGCACCTTCTGTGAATGGAGCTACCGTGGAGAGGAGGAGTTGGGAAGTCTGCTTCTGTGAGCCCAGTTGCACATGCTTAAATCTGGGTCTAACTCAATAAGTGAATAACAAATTTATAAACAGCTTCAACTAATAAAGCTAGATGACTAGCAGGATTCTTGATTAAAATTAATGTTCTAAAGCAGAATGTATGTGGTCAGAAAGAATCTTGACTGATCAACTTGCAATTTTTTTCTGAATTCATGATGAATTGTTAATTCAGGATTAGAGAGCAAAGGCAATGTTGAGCAATGTTCATATTGCTGGAAATATTGTTGGCTATGCACTTTGTAATACACAGACTTTTGAGACAATGGTAATGGAAATAATGTAATGGTTTTAATTATCTTAAAATCTCTCATCTGGAAATATTAAAAATGATGTATTGTGATTTATAATGCAAATAATTAGCTGCCCAGGTAAATATACCTTCCATATCTCTATTATATCTCACATGCATTAAACTTTATTGGATTATTTGTATTCTTTAGAAAGTAAAAATTATTTTACTGAAATGTCATTTGAATTGTACTGAACATATTGGGAAAACAAATGTTCTGTACTTGAGACTATCCCCATTGTAACAGATATATTTACATCATTCCCTTAGAAACCTGACCACATAAATGCTAACAAGTTCTTGGTTTGTTTTAATTGGGTAATCTGATCTTGCTGTAGTTTTCTTAATTGCAGTATATATTGGTTTTTGATCCTTTGCCAAGGGTCTTGTTAGTGTACAGATTGAAGATAGATGGGAAATACACCATAAAGAATAAAATGTTAGCAATATTACAGTTTACCCATGCATTTCCCTAGACCTTGCATGATTACACTCCTCTTATGCATAACAGGGACTTGGTTGTATTTATTGCAACATAACCCCTTGGAGAACACTGTGGTGTTTCAGGTGGGAGTTGTGGAAGAAGCTACATTTGAGTCCAAAACCTCAAGATTTAATAACATAGATGGAACAGTAATATTCTACTTGAAGGATTATCTAAGAGATAAGAATTTGGCAGCACTGCATGTAAAACAAAGACATTGAAAGTTCATAAACAAACTGTTAAACTCTTGTAACGTACTGTGTAAGAAAAGTCCTCAGCCTTCTTCCCTTCCCTAAATTAGAGAAAAATAAAGCCCTATTTGGGTGTTTACTCTCACACGATTAAAATTGCTTGGGTGGGCACATGGGGACATGCTCTGTCGCATCTCCATTGTCTAGCCCTCCTTCCTTCTACACACTGGAGGGGGAATATCTGAAGTGGGGCAGCTTCTCGGTACAAAAGGTTTCCTGCTTCAGATGTCCCTCCTACACTGTGTGGAATATGATGGGGCCGATGGGGATGTGATCAAGGGGGCTAGGCTGGCAAGAGTGACCCTGCTCTCCCTCTCATGCAACTGAAATTGCTTGAGTAGTTGAATAATAGAATAGTGTTTAATAAGAGCTGTTTTCTCTGGTTAGTTGCTTTTCTACAAAAGTATTGAAATATAATTAGCCATAATTTTATTCAGGAATAGTTTGAGCAGTTTTATTTTTTCCCAGGCAGATTTCTAATTTCATTGCAGCCCTACTTCTTTTTCTCTTAACCAAAACAACTTGGGTTAAGGGCCAAAGAGTTGTTCAGCTAGTACTGTGTGTCCAATGGCACCGTGAGCCCTATTTTTGGTGGAAAAGCAGGATATAAATTAAATGTAAGACTTGTGTTTCTCAAACAGTGGGCTCCCCACCAACACATGGCAAACCATTTCTGAAGTAGAACAGGCTTTCAGAAGTTGATTATGATATAGTGAGGGGAGTGGGTCTGATTTTCAGATGGGGTATGCCCAAGCCCATTGATGCTTCTAAAGCATTTATTTCATTTTTATCCTGCCCTTCAGCAATGCTCAGAGGGCAGCTCTTTGAATCCTAGCCTTAGAATAGACCAGTGATGGCGAACCTATGGCACGGGTGCCACAGCTGGCACGCAGAGACCTCTCTGTGGGCACTCGAGCCATTGGTCACCAGATCGCGAAAAGACTGTCCCCTTCTGAAAAACACTAATGATCTTGTTCTTTCTCACAGTGTGGAACAGAATGATTTTATTCTAGAATTCCTGTTACAGAATTCTTTTCTACATTGTTATCACATTTAAAAGATTTTGAAGAATGATGCACAGAGCATGGCTTGGATGTAAAGCCCTAACAGTTGACCTGAGTGCTGCATGTGTTGCTCTCAAACTAACGGAGTATGAGCCAAGGTTTGACAAATTATCAGCATGCATGCAATAGCAAAAATCACATTAATTGTGCAAAAGCATGCCCAATGCAAACTTTTACCTAATGCAGTGTTTGCAGTCCAAGACATCAAGTGTTTAAAATGTGTTAAGCACGTTTAGTTTTCTTGCTCATCCTAGTACAGGTTGACTTTTACTTTTACTAATCCGACACCTGTAGAAGCAGGGAAAGGACCCGGGGTAAAGCTTGCCCCATTCAATTTCAGTCTGGCATATAATCATATTACAAGTTGAGAATCCCTTATCCAAAAATACATGTGCCTAATTATTTAAAAAGTCTGTATAAATTCCCTTCAGGCTATGTGCACAATGCAGTACTATAATAATTTTTTGAGTTGATTTTTTTTCAACAAAAAACTGTTTGTATCATTGAATGCTCTGTTATTGTATTTTTCTTTTAAGACAAAAGATGTTAATTAATTCGGACAACTGTACGAGTTGTTTTTCTAAAACTAAAACCTCGGTATTCAGGTTTAATTGCAGTGCTGGCACTTTGAAATAAGTAAGTTGGTTTTGTGTTGCAGTTTGGGCACTCGGGCTCAAAAAGGTTCGCCATCACTGGAATAGACTTTCCCAACCTGGGTCCCTCCAGATGTTTTGAAGTACAACTCCCAACAGCCCCAGCAAGTCAGGGATGGTCAGGGATTATGCATGTTGTAGTCGAAAACTTCTGGAGGGACCTAGGAGGAGGAAGGCTGTCCTAGAATATCTACGAATTTTCCAATACAGTAACTGTTGTTTGCTATATGAAGTGACTGGATGAGGCCCCAGGCAAGATATTTTCCAGGAAGGGGGCTCTCCTTGCTTCCTGGCCAGCCAGTCAACCCAGCCTGTTTTGCTTTCTATCTGGGTGCAGTGGCAGCTCCTCCTGCCCCCATGCTGGTATGCCACTAAACAAAAGTGCCACAACACTAGCTGGTGAAGGCTGCAGCCCCATGTGCACCATTTTAAACTACAATATTTTTTCTGTAATAACTTTTGATTAGCAGCATGTTGAACCAATCAGACCCTGCCTTTGTGGGTGGGCAGCCCATGAGGGAACATAGCGGCAAGGGGGTGGTTCTCTTGCCACTCATTGGCTGAATCCCCCAAAAGCAGCATCTGATTGAGTGTGCTGCTAATAATAGGAAGAGGAAAAAAAATAGTAGTTTAAAATGGTGCGCATGGGGCTGCCACTTTCACTGGCTACTGCTGCAGCCACCCGTTAGGTCATTTGGGAGCCCTCCCAGATCACAGGACCCTAGACCTGTGCCCAACAGTTTGGCCCTAGCAGTGCCTCTGCTGGAAAGAAAAGAATCATGCTGGTAAATAGAAATATGCAATGCAATTGACAAATCCCTTCTCTCCTGCCATCCTGAATACAGTAGTGAAAGCAAGTCCTATAGAACTTTGGGATATCCCACCCACCCCCTTAATGCTTTAAGAGCTGGATAAAAACTATAAATACTATTTGTTCTGAAGTCCACGCTCAATTAAAATTCTCACATTTTGTTACAGCATAAAGGCTGGACGGCTCCTTTCATACATTCCATATCAGCTTTACACAAAACAGTCAAGTATTCAGAAAGGACTCTGGTTTAATACTATATGCAAACCTGAAGATCCTATCCCAGGTCCTAGCAATATCTCTGTGGAGCTCAACAGGGTGTAAGTAATTATCTTGATTTACTAATTCAGATTAAGTTGGAGATGGATAATTTTGTGTTGATAATGTTCAGCTCTTTAAATATCTCAAAGCACATCTCAAATTATACTTGTAAACTCAGTGCACTCAGTTTTAATCAATCATTCTTAGTCAACTTCTCATTTGTACTTTTGTTTTCCATATGAAGGTGCTTTCAAATAGATTGACGTAACAAAGAAGCCTTCCAAATAAGCATATGGGATGAGCAATCCTATGGTCCCTGGGAGAGCATCCCAGGGAACATAGGATTGTTTGGAGTCCCCTCCTGAGGCTATAGAGACTGCCATGACCTCGGGAGGGGGACTCTGAGATACGACACCCCCACCCCCCCATAGCCACCATGGAAAGAACTGCTGGCTGCTTTCCTAGCCACATTCCAGAAAAGGGGGCATTCCAGAGGGAGGGGAGAGGAGAGACTGGGATATGAGAAATCTTATGGCCTCTCCAGCCCTGGCCCAACCCCCACCAGCATGCTGCCTCTAGATGAGCTCAAAGGCCCATCTAGTGGGGGGAAATGTAAAAAGGAGGATGGAGAGGTGAAACTCAGCTCTATGCAGCAAAAGCCTGGCAAGGCATTGGATACTTGGAAGCCTCTGAGATTGGAGGCTTCTGTCTAACAAGAGTGCAACCCTGTATTAATAAAGGGGAAGGGGAGTATGCCTTGTCAGGATATGTTATATTTTTGGAATTTGGAATTAATTTGATCAAGGGGATGGAAGCATATTAATTGGTCCCTAGGAGGATGGGGGGTGCACTTAATGATTTATTGTATGTAGTTTTAGTTAAATCTTTGTGTTATTGTTGTATTTTGTTTTGAAAATTAAATTAAAACATTTTTTTAAAGAGTGCAACCCATAGGATTGTGCTCTTTGAATGCAATCCTATATTGAATGCAATCCTTTATCCACTTACTTGAGACTAAGATCCATTGAACTAAATGGTGCTTACTTCTGAGTAGACATGTATAGAATTACGCAGTTAAGAATGTAACCTTTCATTCCAATCTTGTAGATGTGTGTAGCTGGGTCCTTCCTCCAGTGATCTAAGTCTGTTACAATGGTATTATAATAAGTTTGTATCCAATACAGAGCACCTATATACAGAGTAGGCCTTTGGTGACCTACTTGGCAAGTAGGATGAATTGCACAATCCCCCCCCCCCTACCACTGTCATGTCCTGTCTACCCATTTCTCTTGCCATTTAGCAGCTTTATATAATTCTGCTGTACCATCTATGCCAGTGATAGCTGTTTCTAGCATAGTAGCACCAGTTTAGACTGTATTGTTAACATGGTTCTGTTTGTAACTTCTTTGGGATGCCACAGGTCTTCCTTACACTGGGACACGAATGCACATTTTTTCTTACACTATGCATCATCGTGTCACTCCTGAAATGTATTGATTGTATTTAAGTCAATGTTTATTCCACCTTCTCACTTAAAGTGCTCAAGGCAGCTTGAAATCAGTTAAAAATGTAAAACTCATCATTAAAATAAAATCAGCCTGAGACAGGAAGACAGATAACAGCATGAATTAACCAGTTAAATTAAATACCTGCCAGAATAAAAATGTCCTGAGGTGACAAAAAGATAATAATGAGCAGCCAGACATATTTTACAGGGTGCAGCCTGGGTGCAGCCACAGAAAAGGCCCTCATGCACCCTCATCAAACATACTTCAGATACAAGTGGGAAGTCCAACAGAGGGTGCTTCCAGAGGGATTGCTCCTAGTACTACCATTTAGAAGGCATTGTGCAGTTTTATTTATTTATTACATTTCTGTGCTGCCCAATAGCGGAAGCTCTCTGGGTGGTTCACAACAATTAAAACCATAAAATACATCTTTAAAAGTTTAAAGCTACAGTGTAAAATAGAAGTGAAAGCTGAGGTAAAAGCTAGCAGAAATGCAAAGACTGTAATAGAGTAGCATGCTCCAGATCAAAACCCTTGCTGCAGCATTTTGCACCAGCTGCTGTTTCCAGACACTTTACAGTAGAGCATTGTTGCAGTACAACATGTTAGAGAAATCCAGGTAGAAGGTAACTGAGGTGTTTGTCATTATGGTCAGTTCCCCATTCTCTAGGAGTAGGTGCAGTTGGTGTACCACCCTAATCTGGGCAAAGGCACTCCTAGCCACAGCTATCACTTGAAGATCCAGTAGCAAAGCTGGGTCAAAGAGCACCCCCAAACTGTGAAGCTGTCTTCAAGGGAGAGTACAACCCCATCCAAGACAGGGGAAACCCTATTCCCTGATCCACATCTACTGTACTGGGATTAAGCCTCAATTTGTTGGTGCACAAACTGTCCTTCATTAATATCAGACACTGGTTCAGGAGGACCTACACAATTTCTCTGAAGTCTGGTGGAAAGGAAGAAAGAACCAGGTATCATTAGCATGTTGATGACACCAAATTCCAAATCTCCAGATGATCTTTCCTGGCAGTTTCATGTAGGTGTTAAACATCAAAGGAGGTAAGATGAAACCTTTTGTAAGCCAGTGGACAGTGTCAAGCAGAAATCCCCCAGCACCACCATAAAACTGCCCGCAAGACCCATTCCACATGAGCAGTCCAGAAGAATACTGGTATCAAAAGCTTACAGTATACATGTCTACTCAGACGTAAGTCCTATTGGGTTCAATGGGTCCTACTTCCATGGATATAGGATTGCAGCCAGGCTTAGGCATGTGCTTGAATATCAAACTGCATATGCAGGGTTGCTCCATTCATCTCTGTAAAACATTGATGTGTATGATTTAAAGTACAAAAGAGATGGACGGGTGGGGTATAAGCCTATTTCAGAGAAAAGCAGTTGTGGGTGGGACTGTGTGGGAAGAGTGACAGATGTAGGAAGTTTCAACCTATTCTATCTCTGTGCCCCCTTTGTACCTTAAATTTCACCCCAGCTCTGTTTTTACACATGACTGGGCCAGACACCGGTCTATCATCATCATCATCATCATCATCATCATCTATAGTGTGGCCTTTATTCTCCCTTTAAAGTCCACAGGATGTAGAGGTGCTTAATTTGGGCTGGATGATACTGTTCAGTTTCCTGTCTATATAACTCTGATGGCTATAAAACGTATAATTAAAACCTCTTGAGAGTGACTCCTGAGTGTAATAAATACTCTTAACAGTATGATCTTATACATGTCTACTCAGAAGCTAGTCCCATTGAGTTCAGTGTGCCTTAGTCCCAGCCCCGTATGTAAAGATTTGCACCCAAAAAGTAGAAAATGTTGTTTAAATGCTGTTTTTCTATTTTATTTCTGTATTATGAATTTTCTCTCTTTTAGAAATTGTCTAGTAAAGAAGTATGAAGTAGAGAATGAAATCAAAGCCAATGGAATGAGTGAATTGAACCAGGAAGATGAGACTGAAGACATAGGATTCTTGGAGTTGGAGCAAACCTTTTCTGGTAGCAAAGAGAATGGCATTCATCATAGAGACAACATTTCCATTTTTAATGGACACACTCATAGTTCCAACAGTGCCTTAAAGACACAGGATAGCTTGGTGCACCCTGGCAACAATGTTACAAGCAGACTGTCTCCAGGTCCTGTGCAGGAAGAGGAAAGGAGAGAAATCACTGAATTTAGAGACTGCTCTATGCAGCTTTTGCAAAAAAGCAACAAAAATACAGAACTTTTACGGAATGTGCATAGGACTATGAGTAACTCATCTTTTTCATCTTTGCACAGTAATATTAAAATAAATGGTGCTCACCACTCTACTGTTCAGGGGCCTTCAAGCACAAAAAGCACTACTTCAGTACCTGCTCCTAGTAAGGTAGATTCTTCATCTCTTTCCAAACCTTCTAACTACAATTTCATTTCTGACTTTTATTCTCGTTCAAGATTGCATCATATAGCTACCTGGAAGTGTGAATTTACAGAGTTTGTTAACACACTGCAGAGACAAAACCATGCTATCTTCCCAGGAAGGGAAAAGTTAAAAAAACTGAAAGCAGGCCAATCTACACTTAATAAAGCTGGCTCAGGTAAATACTTTTTAAAGTTATATAAAAAGACGCTATTCACTCTTGCTATTTGAAGCAGCTTATATTTTGACTAATTGTATCTTCTATGTAACCCAGTGGTGGGCAGCTTGGACCTATGAGATAATTTGACAAGGATATGTAAGAGAAAGCACCATTCTTCTCCTGTCTTGGTTAGATGCCTGTTTGTGGTCAGTGTCTCATGGTTGAGGGAACTGGAGTGCATGCCATGAGATTATTCCTCCTTCCTTTTCATAGTCATAAAGGACTTGAGGGTGTTTTGTTGCTTACAACACAATGGTCACAATCCTTTTATATGCACTTTTACTTATCAAAGCCAGTTGACCACTTTCAGACATTTTTGAGTGTTCATGATCTTCCCCTTGCTTCACTTTGAAGAAAGCAGAGTTCCAAACTCTAGTAAAAGCAGGAACCCAGCCCCGCCCTCTGCACTAGGCAACATCAGCTATAAGTGCTGCTGTTGTTTGCTGTCAGTTGAGCCTCTGAGCATGTCAGCTGTTTTTCACAATACCCTTTTTCAAAGTCCCAAGAACCCTTCCTTCCCTAGCACTGACACAAAGTTACATTAACTCTTCTGGCTTTTGAAAGGCACCTGGTGATTGTCTTTTATTGGATACCACTTTAGCTGAAAACCTGTTTCCCATTACAGGTAAAGCAGCAGCATTGAATCAGGCTGCTAATTGATATAGATTAACATTCATTTGTGGGCAGTATCCAGTGCTACATACGCACCTCCGCTGATTATGTTGCACCACTGGGACCCACCAGTGCAACAGGAAGCTAGCTCTTCCTAGAGCAACTCTGGAAATGAGCCAAAACATTTGTTACCAGAACAGGGCAAGGCAGCGGAGCTCCCTTGTGCGAGTTCCACTGACCTGTTCCGTTCCAGAAACTAGTGTTTCACTTCATTTCTGGTTGCTTTTTGAAGTGCTAGCTTCCCGTTGTACCAGCAGTGAGTCCCATTGGCCCACAGCAGCATTGGATACTGCCTGTTGTATCTGCTGTAGTGAAGAATAGTATATGAAGTATTTTTACCTTTTAAACTTGAAGCCACGTTAGACTAATAGAACTATGTGGTGTCATACATATTTTAAGAATAGTTTAAATAGTTGTGAACAAAGATCAGGGTGATAACTTCTAGAATAACAGGAATAATATAAAAATGATTCAGCCTAGATTAAATTTTCTGTTTTTCTGTTATACTAGATAATGCATCCATCTTGAGCTCAACCAAACACCAGAGCTATATAATGCATGTGGATATGGACTGTTTCTTTGTATCAGTGGGTATCAGAAATAAACCAGACCTGAAAGGTTAGTATTCATACCTATTTAAATGTCACAACTTTATAGTAATAAAAGCATGTCCATTAAATACACACCTTTTGGCATGAAAAAGCTTTTAATTTGAAAACTCATATATGGATATTATCATACTTTGCAAATATTACCAGATTTTTTTCATTCAGTACTCCATGTTAAAAAGACACAGATGGGAGTTCTCCTTTACTCTCCACAGTTAAGGAAGAAAGCACATTTGTACTTTTATCACCCTGTTCTCTTTTCCTCTCCGCAGTTAAGGAAGAGAGCACATTTGTACTTTTATCACCCTTAACCATTAAAATAGCAAAATTTATTTTTGTGACAATTTTTTTTAGCACTTTTTATGGGGGGAAAACGTATACAACCTACTTAGAAAAATCAAAGAATATGAACGTACCCATATTAAAGTAACACATAAAATAGGCTAGCAAGAAGACAAAAACAGCAGGAGCATCATTTCCAATTAAAGCCAGAGACTCGGTTCACATGACATGACATCCCGTCATGGGTAACTAGCCATGGTGAGTTGTCTTGTCATCTGAATTAAGACTGTTTCCCGCAGGGTAGTTTATTTTTGGCAACAAGTCACCCTGAAAACCCATGGCTTGTTTTAGGGGTTGTTCAACTCATTATGGGTTGTCGTGTCATCTGAACCCAGCAGACTGATTCCATTGTGGATTGCAGGGATCAGCTAGCAAGCCATTCAGTAAGAGCGGCCAAAACCCTACTGTTCTTCGCAGTCTCATCCTTGCCAACACCAGAATATTATAATAATATAATATTATATATAATACAATATAATATTATAATATTTATTATTGTTGTTGTTGTTGTCAGTTTTGCAGGTGCACAAGTACACAGTTACAGCTGTCCGTAATGGGTTGACAAGGTAAGACTGCATATAGGCTAATTTGTGCACAGTTACCAGCTGTCAATTGCCTAGCTGTCAATTGAAAAGTAAAGGGGAAAAAGCAGTGAAAGTAGGTGCACCAAAAGGAGGTGGCAACAATACCACTCCCTTAGCAATGCAATCCTCTGGCTTTTAAGTATTGAACTGACAGTTCTCAGTGCCCTCCACCTTTTCAACACTTCCCCAAGTCCCCAGCTGCTCCAGAAAGGGGAGATATTAACTCCCCACCCTTTCGAGTCTCCTTTTTGGAGCATTTACTGCTGCGGTTACTGTGGTTCCCTGACAGTCCTAAAATCAAGAATGGTAAGACACAACTTCTGTTGCTATGCAAGTTGAAGTATCTGTTGCATTTGTGTAAAACTGCATTGCAAGATGACTTACAACCTAATTATGTTTCACAGGGAAACCAGTGGCTGTTACAAGTAACAGAGGATCAGGAAAAGCATTGTTTCGTCCTGGTGTAAACCCTCAACTGGAATGGCAATATTACCAGAATAAATTATTGAATGGCAAAGCAGGTACAAATCTGCAATTTCTTGAAATTGCAAAAAAAATTGTATTTTTCATGGGACTGTCACTTGTAACAATCTCATTCTGTAGTGCTACGATAGTATCTTCAGATTTAATGAATCATGTTTTATATAATTACTGTGTATCTATGAATAAGGTTTCTATTTTGGGAAAGAAACTTGGTAGATGTGGAAGCATTTTAATTAGTTTCCTGCATTGAGCAGGGGGTTGGACTCGATAGCCTTGTAGGCTCCTTCCAACTCTGTGATCTATGAAATCTATCTATGAAACTTCTGTTAATGAGTATATGAAAGATGCTTCTTTTAGGCTGAAATGAGATCAGGGTGTCACCTTCCAGTGACAACATAGCAGCTACACTCCAAACAAAAATCACAATCTATAAAGGGTATCTTTCTCACGGTAATAGTTGGTTGTTCTTACTCCTTAAAATTACATAGATAGGCTTTGGCCCACAGCTTCCCACATGGCTACACACAGATCCAGCAGGAAAATACCTGCATCTGACAGGTGAATGCCATTAGCCGTATAAAGTTCCACACTTGAATGTTTGATCTCAGGATGAATTGCAATTTCACCCATTTGATCTTGTGTCAATTGAGTCTCCCTATTCACCTTTTTCCTAGCCCTATTTAATCCCCAAGGGTCCCCTCTCTCCACATATGTCGTAGCAGTATATTGGACCATAAGATATAAACCCCATGCCAGAAAAACCAAATTCTTTCACAATCCATCCTTGCCTGCAGTATAGGAGCCTTTTCCTTCAACACACTCAACTAGTTCTTCACAAGGCAGACCACTAACACCTGCAGGGGGAAATCAACTAAACTAGGCTGAAATAGTGTGTGGAGGAGAAAGTCTGGTCACATGCCACACCTACCAACTGATTGAATTGTGGCCAAAAAGGTGGAGGCCCCATGCTCCCCAAAGCCTGCATCCAGTGGTGAACGCTAGGCGCAGCAAAAGACCACTAAGCCCTTTCTCCCACGCCCTCCAAACCACTAGGCCCAAAGCCCTGGAATGGTTCGGTGACCATCCTTCTAGGCAGATGGAAGAAAAAGAGGCCTGAAGAGGAGAAAAGCCAACTTATATAAGCCCAGGTGCCGCCCCTCCCTATGACCCTGCATGGTGTGCAGTTGCACACACACTAGGGTGGTCTCGCCTCTTCTTCCCCAGGCTGCAAACCCATCCCCCACTTGAACTGTTCCAGCTGGAGCTGGAGGAACATGGTTATTAGAGAATAGATTGAAAATTAAAAATAGTATTGATACCTTTCTATAAATCTATGGGGCAGCCGCATTTGGAATACTGTGTACGGTTCTGATTGCCCCATCTCAAAATATGTCTTGCATCTGGAAAAAGTACAGAAAAAGAAACCAAGATGAGCAAAGGAAAGACTAATGCAATTGAAGCTTTTTAGTTTGAAGACTTCTAGTTTGGAGGTGGAGGGTGGTGCTGGGAGGAGAACAAACTGATAGAGGCTTATAAAATTATGAATGGTGTGGAGAGAAGATAATGAATAGAGAGCTTTTCCTTCCTCTCATATAATATTAGAATTTGAATACAGTCATGCCTTGGATTGAGAGCATAATTCGTTCCGGAAACGTGCTTGTAATCCAAAACACTTATATCAAAACGAAATCCCCCCAAAAAAATTTGTACAGAGATTTTTAATTTGAGCCATACTACAGTACTTGTATTGCAAGACGTCACTCGTATATCAAGTGAAAAAAAATTAAATAAATATTTAAAAATTTGCTTGTCTTGCAAAACGCTCTCAAACCAAGTTACTTGCAATCCAAGGTATTACTGTAAATTGGTTGGCAGTAGATTCAGAACAGGCAAGTATTTGAGATAAGTTTATTGAATTTGCTGCCAGAAGATGTGGTGATGACCGCTAGTTTAGATAGATTTAAGAGAGGATTAGACAAATTCCTGGAAGATGGGTCTGTCAGTGGCTATTAACCAAGATAGTTAATGTTCAGAGGCAGTATACCTCTGAATACCAGATACTAGCAACAAACAATTTGGTGGAAATGTTGTCTTCATACTGTTCTTGAAGCATCTTACTGCCTGTTGTTGAAAATGGAGTACTGGACTAGATGGACCTTTGGTCTGATCTAGCATTGCTGCTTCAGTGTTTTTAAACAATGTAATTTTGTATGTAGTTTTGTTTGTTTTCATTTGGGTTGTTTGCCATTGGATTACACAGTATGTAATCCCAGGAAAGCCACACGTTCGTTTTTCTGGTACATTTCTCAAGGCTTTGACAGTTGTTATTTTTTTAGTTTAGGAAGGCTCCCCTTGACCCAAGATCAGAGATTGATCTAAGCAGAGGTTTTCAGTTCCTCTCAGTGCAATAAACATTTAGGCAAGCCTACAGGAAAAAGGTTTCTTGCAATTTTTTTTTTGCTATTGTCACTTCATTCCAAGGTTGTGTTGTCTGAGATCTTCTAGTTCTTCAACAGGTTAAAAAGTGCTGTTCTTATTAAAGCTGATACTGAAATGATATCGCATAAAAATGAAATGACTGTTTAAAATATTACATATTTGGTGTGTACTACACAGTGAAATGTTAAGTATGGGATACTGGCAATAAAATAAATGTGTGTTCATTTATACCCTGTTAAGCTAGATTGGCTCCCAAAGTTGTTTATAATGATTAAAACCTATCGAAGATACAATCTAAGATATTGAGGATATGTGAGTGTGTATGTGGCAAGACTATTTCAGCCCATGGCAGTTAATGATATAGCCCAGGTTTCAAGCTCTTAACTCAGAGGGAGGGGGCAAAAGGAACTGCAGGTGAGGTGGTCTCAAAGGTTCATAGGATCATAGAGTTGGAAGGGGGGGCCTACAAGGCCATCGAGTCCAACCCCCTGCTCAGTGCAGGAAAGTAAAGGAGGGGTCTCCCATCCAAGTAATAACAGAGCGGCTAACCTACTGTTGATCCGCAGAGTCTTCTGGTCCCTGTGGTGATGTGATATGTCATCATTTAATTTTCAGTTTCGTTTGTATCCAACATGGTTCTTTTAAAGATCCAAACAGACATTTCTAGGGATTTTCCATGTAATTTTTTGTAATTACAACCTGAATCAGGAAGAATGTGTCAAATTAGCTTTCCAGATTTAGCCATTATTATTGGGGGTCAAATAGATAACATATATTTGGCTTTGTCATAAATACAGCTGATTGTGGAGTAGAAAAAGAAGGTAAATAGGGGTATAGAAGTTGATCTGCTTTCATGGTTTTCACTTCTTTTCAGAGTATTCAGAAGTTATAGTCATTCATAGTACTAGCCACCTTAGGAGCCTGTTTGGGCTGTTAGGTGAGATTTAAAATACCTAAATAAAAATATTTTTAACATTTTATTTATAACATGTAACTATTGTTTGCCTGTGCCCAGTAAATTGGTAGCACAGCATGATGCTTTAACACTTTCTATACCAATGTTTTTCAATGAACATTGTCGTCATACATGACGCTAAAAGCACAGCATGGACGCTTTTAACACTTCAGCTTTTGAGGCATATACAGTAATACCTTGGATTACAAGCATAATTCATTCCGGAACCGTGCTTGTAATCCAAAACACTCTTATATCAAAGTGAGTCTCTGGCGGGCGTGCTACGCCCACTCGAGGCGAGCGGTTACATCCCTACAGTTGTCTTGCAAAACGCTCTCAGACCAAGTTACTTGCAATCCAAGGTATTACATTTGTATAATGCAAATGTAAAATCTTTTTTTTTTTTTTAATATTTTATTTTAAAATTTTTCAACAATACAAAGAAAATAACACACATATAACCTATATAGTGCTCCCATCACCTCTGGACCCAATAATACAATATCTCTATAATTGTTCATTATTCCAAAAATACAACATATCTTGACAGGGCATACTCCCTTTCCCCTTTTTTAACACATATTCCAAAAATAAACCCCAAATATCCTTAAAAATATTTTTCTTTAATTGACCCCTTTTGCATTTGATATTACAAGTCAACATATCATTTAATGCCATATCCCATACTTCTTTATACCAATTGGTAATAGTGAAAACTTGCTGAATTTTCCATTTCCTTGCTATCATTAATCTACCTGCCGTTAACAAATTTATAATTAATTCTTTAACATTTTGAGGACCGGGCACCTTTTCAATTATTGATAACAAAGCTAATTTAGGACAAACCTCTAGATCAACTCCAACAATTTCTGATATTTCTTCAAAAATCATTTTCCAAAAATCCATTACATTTTTACAACTCCACTACATGTGAGCATATGTACCCAGCTCCTGACACCCTGGCCAACACATTGGAGAACAATTGTTATCTATTCTATTTAATCTCACCGGAGTCAAATACCATCTCCAAATTAACTTATAAAAATTATCTTTAATTCTTATTCAAATGTAAAATCTTTATAGCTAGAATTTACACTCTGTTTTTAAATGGCTATCTTCTGCTGTATCCTTACCATGCACATAAATAGCATGAGAGTGGGTCAGAGCCACTTCTAGAGTAGTGAGAAAAATGACCAAGTATGAGGTGTGCCTCAGTAGGAATCTTAAGAGAGTTGTATCTGGCCCTGCTGTCTGTTCTCTTAAAATGGATACCTTCTCCTCCCTTCTCAGTGGCCTTATAGTACTTTTATTGAGTATTCTCTTTTTGTCATAGGTTATTGCGTTGTATGTTAGATCATTTATTATACTCTTGTCTGGCACAATATGGTGTAGCTGCCACTGTGCCATAAAAGCCTCAGTCTACATATGTACCCCCTCTTTCTTTTCCTCACTCCTTTGCTTTTCTTGCTGACAAGATTGAGCTGAACAGTGTAGGGACACAAATAGTATGCATCTTGACTTAGCAGTGCTGACTGTGGTGAGGGATGAGGTCTCCATCCTATACCATTGTGCCTTTGGAAACAAGTTCTTTGACACTGTAAACCATAATGTTGTCTTGCAATACATGCTGCTTTAAGGTTTTATAAATCATATGAGGCTTCCATGGCCAAGAATGGGAGAGAGAACATTCAAACACGAAGAGTATCTTTCTCTTCACATAGCGGAGAATAGAACTTACGCTACTGAATTACATCTACTATTCCTTACCTTGGCAAAAGTATGTTTCTTGGTATACACACATGGAGTTTTAACCTTGTTTCTGCTTTGCTGATCGGTAATTAGGTTTTTCGACACAACTTAATGCATACTTTTTAATTTGTGTATTTTCCCAATAATATTTTCACCTATACCTTAACAACAGTTTGTTGACTTGCAGATTATTTGATCAACAAGCAAATATAATGAATAAGTTGCAGAGAGACAGTGTTGAGATTGACCTTAATGTCTAATGTTTGATTAAAGGGTGGCAGACAAAGTTTTAAAAGATACTGGGAAAATATATGTTGAACATTCCAGTATGAATTACCTTGGCAATATATGCTGTATATAAATTATCTAATATGATAGGCATTGAAACAACATTAAAACTTTGGATAGACAGATATGAGTGTGGTATAATTCTATAATATGCTGGTGAATTCTGTTCTAGTAATCCTTGTGCAGACAATAGAGATTGTCCATCTGTGAGTGTGAACAAAATCTAACCCCAATTTATGACTATGTTCTGACATAAAACAAACATCATTTGTTCAATACCTCACATTCTCCATTCTGTGTTCTGCTCTTTCCTCCTCTGTGATCTATTAGACACCATTGTTTTAAGTATCTGTGACTCTCTTAGCTTGACCAGATATAGGTACCAACAACATCAGCCCCATCTTTTACAAACTGCTTGTTCATTGATAATTGTTCCTACTTTTATTGTCTCTCTTACTAGACAAATTTTTAGGAGCAGCTGAATCTTGGATCTCTTACAAAATCGATTTTTAATTTTATTCATCCACAATTGTGTTAGTTTACATTTGATGTCATTCTTAATTCTGTATCTCCATTTTAGAACATTTTCTTGGGAGCAGATAATTACTGTTCTGTGGAGAGAACTTATCTGACCCAAAGAGATAGGGAATTATGGGTTAGGGTACTCTCCTTCATCTGCCAGCATTCTCAAGATGTGAATATTTTTAGCCTTCCTTTCCCTCAATCCCAATATCTTCAATTTTCATTCAAAAGAGCAACAAATTTTTATCATCACTTTAGATACAGATTTATTCTCAGCGATTTCTTTTTCACAGACTTGGGTCCTGGCCTCAGATTTCTCCATCCGTTGCGCCACATTCACCATGCGCCTGTCTAGTTTCCCAACTTTTGATGAGAGGTTCTCTACCTTGCCTTCCAATGAGGACAATGTGTCTTGCATTGCCCTGAATTTACATGAAGTGACTTCATCAGCTTAAGGGGGGATCTGCTGTGCTACACTGTGGAGGAGCCCATCGAACTCGTGAAGATAGACAAGATGATGACATCATCTAATGCCAGGGCAGAGGAACAAATGGACTAAAGACATTGTTCTTGTTGTTTGGGGCATAATTTGCTCTAACTTGCAGTTGCAGATGTATTGGGTAACTTGAATGAGCCCATCAAAATGACAATGGTGAACTATCAGGATAGCAGCTTGTCCATGTTCTGTCTCCCACATCTCTCTTCCACTACATTCTTTGTCTTGATAATAATTTATGTAAAGACTGCATCATAATTTCGAATGCAAATTGTTCATCAACTGGGTAGCATCATTCAATACAGGAGAGTGCACCACTGCGAAGGCATAATTCTTCATGCTATATAAACTAGACTACAGAAACAAAAACCAAATCTAAGTTACTATACTCCTCCTTCAAAGCAAGCATTAGTGTATTAGGGTAGGTCTCTAGTTGTACTTCTACATTTTTTGGAATGTGTTTGCATCCATTTTGTTTTTCTATCAACAAATGATGTAGAGTTTGTGTATGCTTCTGAAAGTGTTCAGATAGCATAGGGTTCTGCATAGTATAGCAGTCTGTGCTTACATGCTTCTAACAACTTTAAGATAACATAGGAATAGATATTTTTTTAGGAATAGATTTTTATTATAAATAAATCATACTACTAAAAACAATATTTACAACCCGCCGCAAAAACGCATTACAAATTCACCACCAAAATTTCAAGATTTTCTAACTAATTTTCTAACTAATTTTCTAACTTAAACTAATACATTCACTTAAGGTATACACAATATAACAATCTGTGCAGATCAGAGACTTTGCCTGCTTATGTTTACTGAAGTTCTGTACCATATGTCTTTGCTCATAGCTGGTATGCCGTTAGTAGGTAAGGGCCAGTTTTCTAACATCATTCTGGCTGACTCAGGCTACGTAGGTTAGCTAGTTTGTCTCTTCTTGTTTGGTAATCTGAAATGCCACTATATGGTGGAGAAGTAATGGTCAAAAGAAAGTTGGTACATTTGGAGTGATATAAGTATAGCAGTTGTTGAGCATCAAAGAAAAGTAATTTAAACAGTTCTTCTGTTTAATAGTATTTCAGTGAACCATATATTGCATATAAAATTGCCATATTTTTATTTCCGTGCTTCTATTTTAATAAGAGGAAAGTAGGAATAACTTTTATTTTCAGACATGAAATTAAGTCATGGCAGATCAGATTAATGTTCATTTCATTAAGTCTCTTTTAAATATGCTTTAAGAATGTGCAAGTATCACTTTACAGTCAAGAGGAGAAGGAGAAAATTTTCTCATTTCATAGCAAAGTTAGAAAAACGGTCAGGCAGAATATAGCCTTGTTCATAAAAAGCTCCATGCTTCTGTAAATGTTTGCTGTATTAAGTGTTTAAAATCAAGACCACGATTGAGTAAGTTCACACAACCACTTTTTTCTCTCTAAAAATAAACTATGTAATAACCAATTTGTGGGAAATGAATCCTTGTGAAAAGTGCAGCATTACTGGCTCTCTGGCCACCATGAAAATTGCAAATTCAGAACTGAAGCTTGCCATTTTGCAGGGTTGGGTGAGGAATCAAACACATGCTAGATACTTTCATGAGACTGAATTCTACTTCCTCTTGCCAGCATCAACATGCAAGAGTGAAGCATTTATCCCTCATAAATAATAAAAGAAAGACAATGCTAAAAGCAATTCTTGTTTTTAAAATTAACATATGCAAGGGCATGTTACTGTTGAACTTCTCACAATAAGATTGGCCCAGCTGTAGCTTATAAGACTAATGTATAGACCAATATCAAAGACCACCAAGTTGTGATCTCTGTTCCAATGTTATCATGTCTCTTTTGTGTTGGTCTTGGTATTGGCCTATAAATTTTGGACTACACTTATTAAAAGTAATATTTGAATTGTTACTTCCCTTCTTAATTATCACTGCGGAATACAGACTTTAAATATATTATCATATCTCTTCCAGATCACTATATAATCTAAAGTAGTAATCTTATTTAATAACAGAATTTTAAATAAATATTTATTTTATTGTGAATGGAATTCATTTTTTTTAACCATTAACAGTAACATAGTTAAAATATTTTCCAAGCAGAAATTGGTGAACTGGACTCAACAGATGAGGAAAATCTAGATTCTGCACAAGTGAATGGTATTGACTGTGAAATTTCTGTTTCGTCAATGGCTGAAATTGCATCTTGCAGTTATGAAGCCAGGTAAGAAAACACTGTATTTTTTGTAGGTCATCTGGAGGTTGCAGCTTTTTTCTCTTCTCTGCATAGCTGTCTGTCTCATACACATGAGAGGGGTCAAGAAAAAGGAGGAGGGGGACCTCTCTTGCTGCAGTTCTTGAAAGAGTAAACTACTACTGCAAATCTCAAGCAAACTGGGCCCCTATTCCCTTGCAGCTCTGTGTCACCTGAATACCCTTCCACATGATATCTGATAGTTTTCCTCTGTTTTCTATTCAAGCACTTCCTTAAAACAGCTGTTGACTGCTGCTTATCTCTATTAGCCCTCTCCTACTTTACTGTCCTTTCCCTTTCTTTGTAATTTATCCTCTTTATCTTAAATTATAAGTCTCAGACAGGGTCTATATTTTAATTATGGAAGTATGCCTAAGAATTTTAAGTGCTTCATTAATAATAATAATAATAATAATAATAATAATAATAATAATCTGAAGTATATAGTTTTTCCCTTTAAAAATAACAAGATAAACACCCCTTAGTTACAGGTTGTGACAGCAACAAAGTAGAAAATGATTACTGGAAAAAAGTAAAGAATAAAACAAATATACAGGTTAAACAAACAGTAAATTTCTCCATACCTTAAATATATAATAGCTGGGTCTCCATTTCAGAGCTTTGTGACAAAAATGTCCTTTTGTAATCAGCTCTTTAAAATGCTTTCACCAGTGTTCTCCCACAAAAATGAGCAATGTCCTGGCTGAAAAGGAGCCATCCTTGCTTAATTTTCTAAAGACAAGAGTCTCCTTGAAGTTGGTTCACATCTAATTTGTAAGTTGTATTTGCACTGGTGGGCTTGACAGTAGCCAACAAAGGGTATATTGTGAGATTTCAGTCCAGAATAATTGCAGGAAAACTTGTACTGTCCTTGTATAAGTTATGATGTGAAAAAGTGGCAAACTAATTAGTGGCAGTACTTGGGCTGTGGTGTGAACTTTGCCACCATTTTGTGCTACTATCAGTAGGAAGTGTAATGAAAACAACAGGTCTCAACTAGACATACTTACTGTAATCTTTTATTATGCCCAGGTGCAAGAGCAATAACAATTTCTAGACTAGTAGTTGTTTTTTCATCGTCATTGATTGGTGATATTAAACCAAGATGGTGGTGGTTGCTGTTGTTTTGTTAGGCAAGCTGGTATAAAGAATGGAATGTTCTTTGGACAAGCAAAACGATTGTGTCCAAATCTCCAAGCTGTCCCATATGACTTTCAGGCATACAAAGAAGTTGCACAAACCATGTATGAAACCTTGGCAAGGTAAATATTATCATATGAAGTATTAGAGAATTTTAGGGTATGGGGGGTGTTTCTTTTTGTCACAGTCTCAGATGTTTATGAAAAGTCCGGAGGCACATGTATTTCTGTTGTAATTTAGGAATAGTCTGTGAGTTTATATTGAGACTAATCTCTTGTAATGTTGCATGTATTGGATAGGGGAGGTGGCCTGTGTATTCGTGTTTCTCAGCACTGCACTCTGCCCACCCCCCAGCCCCAGAGGTTGCCCACCAAGGCACTTTGAAAACTGAGATGACTTTCAAAAGCAGTTTGTGATACGGTATTTGTAGACAAAAGAGAAAAAGGCAAAAATCCCAGTGGATTTGGGGATTCTGGCGAATTTTGAATGCCATAAAAGATCGGTGTTTGCCTGGAATTCTAAAGGCCAAACTAGACCTGACACAGGCAGCCTCACTTCTTAGTCAAGTGTCCTTTGTGTAAAAAGTAGAACCCCCCCACACACACCTCCATCTGAATATGTGAGCAGAGGAAACATGGGTATAAACAACCATGGCAGTTCCCATCACATTAGATTAGACGTAAGGCATCTAATTTTGTGTTGATACAGACTGCCTTATAAAATTTGGCATGTGCCTTAGCTAGTGCCAGTTGAGTAGGTAGCAACTCTTCTCAATATCTTAAAATCCTTGTTAGAAAGCAAAACAAAAAATACCAACCCAACACCACATGCTATCTTTTGACAAACTGACCAATTTGTACCATTTTTAACAGTTCAACTGTAAAATATTTTTAACTTATTCAACTTATATGGTGGAATCCAATTCTTTATTTTTTATTTATTTAAAGCATTTTTACCCCGCTCTTCAGACAGAAAGGCTCCCAGAGAGGCTTAGAGATCAATTAAAAACCATGACAATCCCTGCCGTGAAGCTTACAATCTAAAAGACACAACGCAAAAGAAAAAAACGAATAGGGAGGAGGGAAAAAAGCAAATCGGACACCAGTTCTTCAAGTTACCATTCTTGTAACAATCTGGGATGGAAATACTTACTTCAGGTAGCATAATAGAATGGTTACTGCTAGGGAGAAGAAGGCAGCTGGCTTCTCAGCAGAGCTAATGGAATAACTCTATGTCTGCTACAGCCTAATGGATTGGCTACTGCAGGTGACAGCTGTGCCCTTCCATTTAGAGAAGGGCTTTTGATCCAATGGACACATCTGCTAATGGAAGAGGGGGCAAAGCAATTTTTAACCGATTCCCCCATGCCCCCCCGAAACCTGCTCCACAGGGTTGAGGAACCCTCTGGAATAGCATGGGAAGGTAGCGTTAGGGACTGCAGTGGGAACAGAAGCACACAATTAAATTCAAGCCAAATGAATCAGTCCTAGAAAAGAAGATAGTATTAGCTATACATTTTCCAGTGCGATGTTATAATCCTTTGTAACTTACCGTAAATATATAAGAGAAAACAATCAGGGAAATTACTCCACATAGGGAAGCTTTACTTGCTACAGGTTTGTTTTTAATAGACAGTGAGCTATTTCTGCTGTTTCACATCACTTCCTTTACTTTGTGTTGATAGCTATACTCATAACATTGAAGCGGTCAGTTGTGATGAAGCACTAGTAGATATCACTGAAATCCTTACAGAGACTGGTTTAACATCTGAAGAACTAGCAAATGTTATCCGTATTGAAATAAAAAATAAGACCAAGTGTCCTGCTTCCATTGGAATAGGTTGGTACATTATTTATAATTATTTATGTGTAAGTAATATGAGTTATTCAATGTGAATTAAGTAAAAATAACACATCCATTAACATGCAACATTAAAATCCCATTCTCGTACTATGAAGTAGGCAGTGTATGGGCTACATCCAGACAATTTGTCATGTCATCCTACCTGCTCCCTCAGCTTCTCCTGGAACCTAGATGATAATTGTAGGGAAAATAAATAAACTTTTGTGCATTCAGGGGAAGAAACCAAGCCCTCACCTTGGCTACTATCCCCCCAAACTCAGCTCCCCCCCAGAGCTTGGGCTGAAAGCTAATACCACCACCATAGGGCACTCTTTGTCTCACCCAGGCGAACCTACAACATAAAAAACATTCACTCTACAGGGGGATGTGCATTTGGTGTGGTTGGCAGAGTGATAGCTCCTTGGAAGCAGGGGACCAGATGTACTCAATCCCAGCTCCTTCAGTATACCACTGTGCTTTCTGTTCTGCTTCCCGCCCTTCGGCTCATGCCTTTGTCTAGGCTCAAGCTTTATATTACCTGGATGGAAGGGAGATGAAACAGCCTGAAATCAGGAGTCTCAGGTGAAGTAAGGTGACCTCCTTACTCCCCTCCTCCCTGCATTCAGTATAGTATGTGAAAAATGTTCATCCTTTAATAGCTATATATATGTACCAGCATGAATTGTATTGCTCCTGTTTGTAAAAATTATCAGGTGTAAAGCTGAATATCACCACTGCCTGTAACTGTAACCTCCAATCCTAAATAGGCTGACAGATTAGATGTTCCTTCCTGTGCCTGTAAGCCTAGGGACTTAAACCTTACAAGCCACCTGCCTTATTTTCTTCTCTAGGGTGTGTGTGTGTGTGCATAGGAATGATATATACTCTTTCAAAGTGTGAAATATTATTTAATATCGGCATGAACAACATCAGTTGCAGTCTACTGTATTTGTGACTTCTATAGGTTCAAACATTTTACTGGCCAGAATGGCAACTCGCCGAGCAAAGCCAGATGGACAGTATCATTTAAAGCCAGAAGAAGTAGATGACTTTATCAGAAGCCAGCTAATTATTCATCTTCCAGGTACGTTTTTGTTAGTATAACTCACTCCTGGTTTTGTAGGGACTTTATCAAAAGTTCCCTCCCGATACTCTACTGTATGGAAGTCAACTTTGTGAAAGTGATTTGTCCTTAGTAAATTGCTGTGTTTTTTTCTTTATGATTAAGGTGGGAGAGAAATACACACAATGCTCTCCAAAATTTAAGTAATAACTCAGTGTGTTCCAGCACATTAGGTAGCCACAGATCTTGTGTCCTAGGGCTAAAACAATTTCATTTTGAGCTATTTTTCTTTTATAAAATGTACAAAAGTGCAAATAATCAGCATATACCAATAGGAATCTAGTAATGTTTAGGTATTTAGTCACTTGTGGTCAATTGTATTATTGTTATACTTCAGTAAGAGTTCAGAATTATTTTAGATCCTGTAACATTTAGTGTTCCTATACAGTAGTAGATAAGCCTCTGACTGAAATGTGAAATGCCAAAAAATTGCCATCACATTTGCTATATGCTGGCTCAGCTTGTCTGAGCGTGGAAAGCTAAGCAGGGTCAAGCCTGGTTATTACTTGGATGGGAGACCCCTCCTCTAGTTTCCTGCATTGAGCAGGGGGTTGGACTCGATAGCCTTGTAGGCTCCTTCCAACTCTTATGATCTATGAAATCATAGCATGCCTGGCAGTCATCTGTATTTTACATTGGATTTAAATGTTATTTACAATATTACGCATTGAATTTAAACAGTATACCAATGCTTTCTAAGTAAATGACATTTCCCAGTTGTAGACTTCAAATACAACAATGTATTTTTCTTGTCAGGAGTTGGTAGGACAATGGAATCTAAGTTGTTATCCTTGGGAATAAAAACTTGTGGAGATCTACAGTGTGTCATGATGTCAACACTTCAGAAAGAATTTGGTCCCAAAACAGGACAAATGCTTTATAGATTCTGCCGTGGTTTGGATGATAGGCCTGTTCAAAGAGAGAAAAAGAGAAAATCTGTTTCAGCCGAAATCAACTACGGTATAAGATTTACCCAGGTAAAAGAGATCTTAACTTCTGTACAGTAATAAAATCATTGTCTCCCAATTTTTTTAAATATAAAACTACTCTTGTTTTAATTCTTGTCCTCTGTTAATGCTAGAATAATGGATGATCTCGTATATATTGGGTAAACTTTACTTGAATGTAAGTGATGTGTAACAGTGGTTGTCCATACTGTATTCATGGGAACCCAGGCATTCTTTGGGAGCTCATTAGAGACTTGTTAATGAGAAAATCAGTAGCTCAGTCTTATGCATGTCTACTCAGAAGTAGTGAAGTGGGTTTTCTAGAAAAAATTGAATTGGGAAATCTTCCAGAAAATGTTCCAACTTGCTTTGGAAAATTTTCAGTTTGTATTAGAATTTTTTTGGATGTCCTAGAGAGTGTCTAATGCAGTATGTTTATATTACTTGTATTTAATAAACAACAAAGCTAAAAAAGTACCCCATATTGTTTTTTTGTCCCAGTACACCACACACATTTGATTTGACATATTTAATGATGAAAATGAAAGCAAACCTAACGTGATTTAAATGTTATATTATGTAGATTTTTTACTGGAATATTTGTAAAAATTTAAAGACAATAGCATGTACTTCCCTTACATTGTTTAAATTTAAGGGGGGGGGGGCGACAAAGGTACTGAGAACTGTTGACATACTAATAAATATTAATGTGTTTTATTGTTTTAATTTATTTTAGATTATTTGTAAGCTGCCTTGAGTGCCATTTTTTGGTAGAAAAATAGGGTGTAAATCAAATAAATAAATAAATTTTAGCAACCCAAAGAACTATGCATGGTATGCTGACAACCGCTCAACTCTCTTCCACTGAGGTTGTTAGGATACCTACGTATTCTCTCACATACTTGCTAGGGATAATCACCTGGAAAAAAATAATTACAACTTTGAAACTGCCACGCTTGCCTAATATTGTATTTGCTGTTCGTATCCATTGTTACTAATGAATTTACAAAATGGAAAATTTTCTGCAGAAAAATTAAGCACTGTAAAAATTTCCACTCCACATCACTGTTCACAAGTAACTCCCATTGATCTCAGTGAGACTTACTCCTAGGTAAGTGTGTATAGGATTGCTGCCTAGTAGTGGAAAAAAATTCTTTGAAAGATGGCTTACTCACCACTGCTGATCCTCTCTGTAGTGTGTAGCCACAGAAGAATGTTGGATGTGTATTAATCACTGTCACGTGTAAGTGTATACTCTGCAACGTGCTGGTGTTTTTCAGCAGAAAAGTTGATGCAGAAAGGGTTCCCTGAAGGTAGAAAGTACGAAACTATTGGTGTGTACACAATTGCCAAACTGATCCAATGTGAATTAGTTTTACAAGTTTTTAAAAAGTAATAATATGATTCATAAATACTGTGAACTAATTCTGTCCATACTATGTCAGCATTAATGCTGAAAAGACAAAACACAATAAGGTTTGTGTACCATTAAAATTAAAAAAGCAACAGTTGGTGAAATCAACATAGAAAAGTAGCACAATTTTGGACTGATCAGAAAACAATCACATCTTCCATTTTTAGATGTGTATCCTTTTGAACTGAAACTCATTTTGTAGGAAACATCCATGCATCATACTGTTGCACAAATATTTTTACAACAATACGTGTGTGTGTGTGTGTGTGATGAGAGCTGGTGCTGTGTGGCTAAGAATATGAGCTGGGTAGTCTCTGGTTCAAATCTCACCTCCGTCTGAGGCGCCTTAGTGAGTTCATGGCTATCTTTTTAGTTTAAACTTTCCACCTGCAATGTGTGTATAATACAAGGTTGTTGTAAGACTTCTTCAGATGATGTATGTGAAGTGCTTTGAATACTCAAAAATCATTTTGTAAATGCTAAATATGTGGCATAGTGGTGAGAGTGTTGGACTGGGACTCGGGAGATGAAACTCACTGAGTGACTTTGGGCCAATCACTGACTCTCAGCCTAACCTACCTCACAGGGTTGTTGTGAGGATAAAATGGAGAGAAGGAGGAGGATTGTGTAAGCCGCCTTGGGTTCCTTGCAGGAAAAAAGGCGGGGTATAAATATAATTAATAAATAAATAAATTTGGGGAGAAACAAGAAAATCATTTTGTTTATTAGGCAGAAATAGTTGGTAGGAAAAAATGGAACCTCCACAAACTGCGTGAATTAGAAATTATATTGTTCCCCCCACCTTATCTATGAACAACCCATTTTATCTATTTCTAGCCAAAAGAAGCAGAAGCTTTCCTTTTGAGTCTTTCAGAAGAGATCCAATGTAGATTGGAAACTGCTGGTATGAAAGGCAAACGCCTAACACTCAAAATCATGGTCAGAAAAGCTGGTGCCCCAGTAGAACCTGCAAAATTTGGAGGCCATGGAATCTGTGACAATATTGCCAGGTAAATTATTTGTTAAATAAATTTGTTAAATAAAATAAATAATTGTAGACATATGTTTGAAAAATATTGAGAACTTGGACATGATCTTAATAGCTTAATTGTTCAGTATCATGTACTTGATTTCTTTTAGCGGATGTTCTTCTTTTGTGTTATATGTCTTAATAGTACTTGAGAAACTAACAGTTCTTGACTATGTATGGCAGCCTACCAAACTCAATAAAACTCCTGGTTTTGGTTGCCTAAAGTATGGAATTGTCAAGCTAGCCATGATTCATGCCTGGGAGATCATAAGTTCCTCAAGCAGCAAACAGGACAATTAAAACAAGCAAACAAAAATTTGTATCTTTAGTGACAAGCACAGTTGCTTGAATTCAGACAACCCATGCAGAAGTTAATTTATTATTTTTATTTATTATTAACATTTATACCACCTTATCTTCTAAAAAGCCATCAAGGTGGTGTACAACGATTTAAAACAATAAAGACAAGAACATTAAAACATTAAACTGCACCTTTTAAAAGACTAAATTGAAACAAAGATGCGTCTTCACAGCCTTTCTAAAGGGCAAGAGAGTACTTGCCAATCGTTTTGAGGAAGCACATTCCATAGTTTGGAGGCAACACAGAAGAAAGCCCTTTCATGTGTGCCCAACAAATGGCCCTCCAGGCAATGATACCCTCAAAAGGGCCTGCTGCAGGTCTTCATACCCGGGCAAGTTCTTAGCAAGACAAGTGATCCTTTAGATAGCCAGGTCGTAAGCTGTTTAGGGCTTTAAAGGTTAAAACCAACACCTTGAATTGCTCCCGAAAGCAATTGGCAGTGCAGGTCTTTCAGGACAGGTGTAATATGGTCCTAATACCTTGCACTGGTTAGCAGCCTAGCTGCCACATTTTGACATTCTGCAGGGATATCCCCATGTAGAACACATTGCAATAGTCTAAACATGATGTAACCAAGGTGTGAATGACTGTTGCCAAGTCAGGAAGGGGCGCAGCTGGCTCACCAAGCATAATCATGCAAACACACGCCTTGCCACCTCTACCACCTTAAGACCTATGGACAGTGTAGAATCAAGGAGCACTCCCAAGCTATGAACCTGATCTTTCAGAGGGATCAAATTACACCATCAAGTTATGCCATTTTTTGTATTTCAAAATCTGTCAGTTTATTTTGAGGGAGAACTAAATAACTTCTAGATTAGGGGTGGGCAATTTTGATGGGTTGGGGGGGGTCTGCATTGCCCCCACCTGCAACCCACCATGGGCTGCATCCTTCCTCTGCTGCCACCAGAAATGGCTACGCTGCCACTGGAAGTGACTGCATGGCCAGATTCCCAATGGTTCTGCTAGGGAACAAGGCATGTGATCCCCGTGCACCCTGCTTCCCAGAAGAATTGCTGGGAATCTGGTGGTGTGGCAGCAGTCAGAGCAGCAGGGACTACCAAAAAAAAAAAACCCATGGGGGACCACATGTGGCCTGTGGGCTGCATGTTGCCCACCTCTGTTCTATATGTATTAAACTGACAGTGGCCATGTTCACATGGAACAGTAAACCAGGATTCTAGGGAATCTTGGCTTACTGTGAACTGACTGCATGCTGGTTCATGCAACCTATCCACTCCCTCTTGATTCATCTCACTAGCTGCTATGGGTGTTCCAGAGTGAGTGAGAGAGAGAAAGAGGTTAGGGGAATGAGTTGGCTGGTGGGGTGAGGAGAAAAAGAGTTTTACTTGCTGTGAAATAGATCACTGACGCTGTAAAGTGTGGGTTCAAAGGAGTTGTTTATTGTGTTGGTACTCAGACCCCACCTCTGCCATGTACTCAGTCTTTGGGGCAGGTTACTTGTACTTTGTGACTATCTACACTACTTATGGCAGCCATTTTGTGGTGGTGCCCATGACAGTTTCTCAAATTGCCAAATGTGCCCACAAGCCCAAAAACATTGCCTACCCCTGCATTAGCACTAGTGGATAAACAAACCAGAAATGGTTTGTTCAGTGTGTCAGCCAAACTATAGATCCTGGCTTGTTGCGCCCTTTACAAGCCATGATTCATAAGCCAAATAAAACTTTGGTTTATGATCCTGGCTTGTAACGGAAGGAACAAGTCAGGATCCCAGATTCCAACAACACGCTAAATAAACAATCTCTGGTTTATTTAGCTGCTTGCGCTAGCAGGGGGAGAGAAGTTGGGTGTGAATGGGCTGTATGCACCAGCATGCAGCTTCTTCATAATAAGTCAGGATTCCCCAGAATCTTGGCTTACCATTTTGTGTGAATATCACCAGTAAGACAGGGCCTAAAAATTTAACACTTGCTTAAGGAATACAGCCTTCTGTATAACACTGCAGGAAACAAGCCTAGAACAAACATCTCTCCCTTTGCAATAAAAAGGAATAAAGAAGTTGTAGGACTGCAGGAGAGTAAAGCCTAGAAAAAATTATACTTTCCAAAGGGTTAAAGTCTCCTTCAATGTTCCTGGATTAGGAAACTTGGGTTCACTGTTTTTGTTCTGCCACTGGCTGTACTAAACTTAATTGCAACAAATCTTGAATATTTATTTATTTATTTATTAACAATATGTATATACTAATACTCATTTGAAACAAATCCCAAGGTGGTTTACAAAAGAATGAAAACAAACAAAAATGACCACACATACACACACTGATATCATGAGGGTGCTACAAAGATAACTCATGGCTGGGGCAAAGCCAAAGCAAATAGTTATGTTTTCAGTAAATGCCTAAACCACACCAGCGTTGAGGCCTGATGTACCTGAGAAGGGAGATCATTCTGCAGGCTGAGTACCACTGCAGAGAATATCCGTCTCTGTCATCACCAAACAGAAATCTGGAATATATACGTGTGTATTGGGTGTTGAGCCTCAGACCCGTGGGCCAAATCCGACCCACCTGGAGTCTGGCCCTTTGGAGTTTCCCTTTCACACAACTGCTGATAGTTTGATGGCTTTCTAGTTTTTGCCATTTCTTTTACCATTTTAAATAGTCCATGGGTCAGAAGGGTTGGTCATTACTATCAAGAGTAAATAAACAAGGTAGCCTTTTTTGATAGCCTATGACCCTAGTAAAATTATTGGGTATGATGGCCATCTGATATAATGATGAGTAGCTTTCACTGAAAAAACACTTTCTATTAGGTAAAAAATATAGAGCCAAACATACATAATACTTGTTTGGGACTCTAGGTTTGACACCTTTTGCCCAATTAGGGACCAGAGGGGCTCAAACTGAATGGAAAATATGTTGTACTTCAACCTTGCTGTTTTTGTGGATTTGTGAATGGAGGTGTGGTATTAACATATTAGCATAATACAAAGTATTGCCATAGAATCAATTTCTGATTTATTTTCACATTTTCTGACTTTTATTTCATCTAGAATATGTTGCATTTGTCACCTTGTGCTCAGATTTGAGTATAATATATTTCTAGCTTTTTTTAAAAAATCACTCCTGATGGTGATGATTAGCCCTTTTTCAGATCCCTGGGCCATTGCCTCTCAGAAGGCTTAGTTACTAGCAGTAAGAGCTCTAAATTAAAATATGCTGGTATTCTGGTCTCGCCCCTTTTGCCCACCCCCATTGCCTTCATCCCACCCACCGTTGGCATTTGGACCCCAAGAGCTTCTCAGAAATTGAATTCTGCCCTCAGGCTGAAAGAGGTTCAGCACCCCTTATAAATAGAATACTAGCACTTGAACTACAATTTTGAACACAGTTTTGTTCTATTGGCTTCTATGAGTAGCCTCCTGCATATGAAATGGCATTTGCGAAAGTCTTCCAGTCCAACAGAGCATTTCCTCTGATGGAATGGAGGAGGAGCCAATCTTCAATCCCCATCCCACCTGCAATCCACTACAGCTCCGAAGGTCTGGAGGATTGTGGGACCCTTTGGAACTATGAGGAGGGTGGTGCTGCTGGGGACTGCAGAGGGAGAGGAAATTGGCAGAAAAAGTCTCCCCTCCGCTTTTCTGCTGGCAGGAGTGAATCTCCACTTGGGATGCTCCTGCCTGCATGATGTAATATTGGATCAAATGTTATATCAACTCTTATTCAACACTATATGTCAGGGAGGGCAACCAAAATTGGATGGGGGGGGCAGATGATCCCCCAACCAGCCTTCCATTGGCTGAATGACATGGGGGGGGGGGGATAGCCATGCTCCCAACATCATTTCATTCCTGGTGGACATGTTGAAATCCTTTTGACATGTCTGCCAGGAACTCGCTTCACTACCCTGTGCCTTCTCCCATGAGGGAGAAGCGTCCCTCCAGCCATCGGTTCAGTTCCAGAAGCTTTGCTTGCACAGTGGCTTCCCCAGTGGAGAAGGTGCTATGTGAGTGAGTCCCCTGCTGTTATCACCCATCAGAGAATCAGGAATCCCTGCTTTTGGAAGCAGGGAATCCTAGAAGGCTCCATGGACTAGATGGGCAACCTCTGCAGGCCAGACGCTCTACATGTATCTGACAAAATTCTGAAGCTGAGCTTGTCAACAGGCAGGGGAAGGCTAGTAAGATTCCAACTGCTTTGAGAATATAAAAAATACTGTACCATAAATTAGAAGCTTAAGTTGGTGGTTTAGGGTAATATCATGTGACAATTTACCACATGGTGAATGTGTAAAATCTCACTACATGATGTTCAGCAAAGGAATACTGCACTTCCACAGATACTGGAAAATCTGGACAGGTGAGGGAGAGGGGAACACTCAACATTCATTCTCTGGGCCAACCCCCAATGGCAGCTTATTCTATGGAAAAGCAGGTTTGAGGCAGTTTTCAGCAGAGAAGCCACTTGGGGTAAGGAGTGCTGCTAACCTGTTCCTGCCCTGCCCACTGTATTCAGCTACTCCCTCCCAAGCAGGATCAGTCTAAAGGCCTATATCAGAGGTGGGCAATACACAGCCCCCCATGGCCTTGATTGTGGCCCCTGCCACCACCTGTGCTGCTGAAATTCAGCAGTGGCAGGGGAAAAAAATTGGCTGTTCACCACCAAAACAGCAGCCCTAAATATGGCCCTTTTGAGTCTCTTTAGTGTTTTGCTGCTGAATTTTGGAGGTAAACCACGGGGGGGTTTGCCAGCAGCAGCAAGAGTGCAACCTCTGGGAGAATCTGAAGGTGGAAATTGGCACCCAGGCTGCCTAAAGTTACCTACCCCTGGCCTATATTGTCAAGCATCCTTTTTCACACAGTGGCCAGCCGGATTCCTATGGGCAGCCCATAAGCAGGACTGAAGGCAATAACCCTCTCCTGCTGTTTCCCAGCAGCAATGTTCAAAGGCATTCTACCTCTGATCCTGGAGGTAGCATAAAGCCAACATGACTGGTAGCCATTGAGCAAGATCTTGATGCATTTTTAAATGTGTGTTCTTTACAGGACTGTGACTCTCAACCATGCAACAGATAGTGCCAAAGTGATTGGGAAAGAAATGTTGAATATGTTTCACACAATGAAATTAAATATCTCTGATATGAGAGGCGTAAGTTTTTAAATCACTGCAAGTTTAAAGCTCTCTCTTATTTTTCTCTTTTACATAAGTATCTACTGCTTTATTAAGTTTTAAACTGCCATTAAGGTTTTCAGTACAGGAGGACTAACAAAATTACAAATCAACATCATTGAAAGCAGGTCAGGTATTTCATTTGTATAAAATGTGTGACTTCAAATATTTGAGAGACTAGAGGCCCAATGATGGTGCAGAGTTTTGTTTTGTTTTAAATGGGGACAAGACAGCTCTCAAGATCTCAGAACACTCCTGCTGGAAAATGGCCTTTATTTTAAATAGACCAACATCTCCATTTTTAGACTTGGTTGATCTTTCCATGCACATGCTTAGTTCCATGCTCTTGGTCACCATAGACATAAAGATCTCCGTGTATACTGTTTACTTGTTACATTAGAATTTAAATACTCTCCTATATTAGAAATGTTTAAAAGATAACGTTGAGTTAGATTTTGTTCACCATCATATCTACAGTTTCTTAAACATTTTTTCTGTTTAGAAATAAGGCATTCTTGTTGTTTTTTTAGGTTGGAATTCAAGTACATCAGTTAGTTCCAGTTAATAAAACAACTTCAGCATTTTCCTCTAGCTCATCATTACAGTCTGGATTCTTGCCCGGTGGATCCAATTCTATTATTGATCTTCTGCAAGTTCCAAAAACTATAAAGAATTCAGAAGAAGAACGCAAGGAAGGTCAGTAAAGTAAATAACAATTGTGTTTCCTTTTCTAATAGCTACTTCTAGCCAATATAGTTTGTCTGTGAAATTTTTACAGATTATTCTCAGAAAACAGTTCCCTTATGGCTAACTGTTCCGCATTGCATTACTAACTTTAAATTTTGCAATAGAAGATAGTAAAACAGGGTAGTCCGGCTATATTCATAGTATAAGTATGGTATTTCAGAATGATTTGTTTTGTCTTGTTTTCTGCATTGATAGTATTTGTGGCTGCTGTGGATGTCGAAATATCTTCCACATCAAAAGCATGTACAGTGTTACCATCTCAGACATCTAATGTCAATCATGTCACCAGCAAATCCGAGTCTGAAGTCAGTTTGAATGGTTTGCACCCACCTATCAATATAAAATCAAGAATTAATTTAAGTATTGAGGTACCATCACCTTCCCAGGTAAAATTTCCTTTCTGGTATGAACAATGTAAAGAGAGGTCTGAGGGTTTTTTCTTTTTTCTTTTTCTTTCTTAATACAAAGGAATTGACCAATAAGATTTATGTTTTTTGTCTCTTCCCTTTACTTCCCATGAGTCTTTGGAATAGCTCAAGTGACAAATGTAAATATGTTGTTACATTTAAGCAGTAATGTTGGCAGGATGAACTAGAGGATGAAGATTTTTTAAGGGAAACTTAGTGGTTGGGTTTCACTTTTTTGTTTGTGGTCTCATAACATTTTGGTGAGTTAGGAAATATTTTGCCCATGCAGTCAGTGCTTTCAATTTTCCCTTTGTAGTGCCTGAATGCAGTGCAGAAGTCTCATTCATAGTTTCTCTTTTGTCCAAACTGAGAAACTATGGTTACCGGCTTCAGAACTAGCCAGAATCTAAACCAGCTTCAAACCATGGTTTAGGATCCTAGCTTGTACTGAAGCTGATAACCATAGCTTCCTGGTTTGGATGAAATGAGAAACCATGGTTAGAGACTTCCTGGCTTAATCACAGCTTGCATGGGCAGAAGCTTGTTCTTATCACAGCTTATTAATACAACCATAGTTTGAATTGTTATGTACATTGGGCTGTGCTGGCTGACTTCCCCATCCTTTCCATGGCAGCCCCTGCAGCGTCCTGAAAATTGTACACAGGGGGTTGTGGCTGAATGGGTGTGGGCAGGGGAGAGGGGAGATCTCTGAAAATTAGGCAGAGACACTTCCCTGAGTGGGGCCCTTCTGTCCACGGAAGGCAGATCCTGGATCCAATGCTGAATATATATATATGGTGAATCTAAATTAGTTAATTCAGCTTTTTTCCAGTTGAGTGGAAACTATGTTGTAAAATGATAAAATATTAATTAAAATAAAACAACCATTATTAAATAATGTTTTATTTAGACGTTCAAAGCCTATGAGGGAGACAGTGACATACCAAACTTATGCTATTGATGGGTGAGCTTGCAGATCTTAATAGCTTCTATGTGGATTTCCACACAAAAGCACTTTTCTGTCACTCACATGAGAGCCTTAACGTTTAAACTGGCCTTGAAACTGGCTATATCAGCACAACAGTGCATAGGAAGTGGCATACCTATAGCTATGCCAGCATTGTAGCAACAATATACTACATCACACAAATTCAAATATTTATGATTAGGGCATAAATAAATGGTACAAGAGAAGAAACAGCCTCTTCTAATTAAGTTTTCTTCATTTTGTACCTGTCTTATTTATATTCAGTTAAAAACCAAACAGTAAAATATATTTTTGGTGACAAACATACATTGAAAAGATGTTAGGTTTTTCATTTCTTCTTTAACTGAAATATATTTAACATTTTTTGTTCATAGCTGGATCAGTCTGTTCTGGAAGCACTCCCTTCTGATCTTCGAGAACAGATAGAACAAATGTATTCTCTTCAACAAGCAGAGATGTGCAGTAGTAGCAAGAAAGAGACGGTAAACGGATACAACACTAGCTTTCCATCACAGCCAGTTGGAGCTCTTCTCTTACAAATACCAGATCTCAAAGAATTAAGTAATGACACAGGAATTAATGTAATAGCACTGCCAGCATTTTCACAGGTGAATGACAATAGTGTTTGCTTAATTACATGCTAGTAGACCTTTGCATAGTAGTAATTAATGTGTTAAGAATTTACTATAGTAACGAACTTGTTAGATTTCTAGTTTCTCATTCCTTTGAAGATATTTGTACTCTACAAACAGTGTGAGGCCTTATGTATTTTAAATAACAAAGTCTTGTGGCACCTTAAAGACTAACAAGTTTATTCTAGCATAAGCTTGAATTGGCACTGTCCATTCCGGCAGATGCATGAAGTGTTAACCTTGAACACGTCATGCATTGGATGAAGTGTACAGTGTCCATGAAAGCTTTTGCTGGAATAAATTTGTTAAGTCTTTAAGGTGCCTCAAGACTATGTTTTGTTTGCTTCTTTTGCTGTAACAAATTAACATTGCTACCCTTCTGGAAATTGTACTTTTAAACATATTCAGTTAAAAACACAGAGTATAAATCTATTTCTTACACTTGAGACAGGAAGTCAGAAATGTAAACATCAATGTTTTACATCAGTGGTGTAATCACAGATGGATGTTTCATTGCTTAGGTGGACCCTGAAGTTTTTGCTGCATTACCTTCAGAGTTGCAGGAAGAGCTTAGACAGGCATATGATCAAAGGCAAAAACATATAGAGACGGTTTTCCAGCAAACAAGTACCACTGGTAAGTCTGTGGCTGGAGTCCTGTCAAATAATGGGATGATTTAACAGTCTTATCAATAACTATGTTGTCCATTGAGGAGCTTTAATGGAAATAGCTCTGTCAGGGTCATCTCTTTAGTCATAAAATACTAGATAACACTCCTTTTCCCCACAGTATCAAAGAATCCTTTGCTGAACTTGAAACCAGTTTCAAGAAGTAAGAAAAAAAGTAAAAAAAAACACCAAGTCAGCCCAGTAAAAAAGAACCATAATCCTTTGAACAACAAACTCATTGGAAGTCCTGCAAAGAGTTTGGTTATTTCTGTTGGAAGCCCACAGAAGTTAATGGATGACTTCTTGAAACAGGAAGGAGGGGCCACTGACAACTCTCAGGTAACATTTATCACAAGTTAATCCAGCCTTCAAATATTTAAAACACATATTTGATTTTCTTGTCTGTCATGGTGTTTTAGTGCTTGGACTGCTTTCCTAAGGTTCACAGTTGGGCAGATATGCAAGAAAAAACTCCACCTAAGAAATAACATTTGTATTATTTTTTTTCTGAATAGGTGGAATTAGTGCAAACCACTGCAAATACTTCCAGCCCATCCATCTCACAGCCATTATTGTCTGCCACTACTAGGCCTCGAGCCCCTAATCTAGCTGGAGCTGTTGAGTTCAATGATGTAAAGGCCTTACTCAAGGAATGGATTACAACCATATCAGGTAATCTTGCAGTTTCACAAAAAAAAAATTAATGCAAGGGTTTAGCTGCGTTGTGTTCACAAGTGAAAGTTTTTCATCAGAAGATTTTTTTTAATCATTTAAAAATTTGGACTGCAAGGTTTCATGTCACTATTAAATGTCACCAATTGCAATTTAACAGAAAGTATTGCATTCTAGGGACCACTATTTTTTTCCTTTTGAATAGAACGTATTTCTATCCTTGTAATGGGGAAAGAGGGTAATATTTTAGAAATGTTATGCTCAGCCGGGCTCTACCTTGAGTGGAATTATTTGGTGGAAAGGCAGAATATAAATTTAATAAACAGATAAATTCATAATCAGCAAAAAATCTACCATTGGTTGATATTATCTCTTCTGTAATGTTCATGTCTGAAAGCACGTGATAAATATGCCTTGGACAATCGTGTCTCCTAGTAGCATGATTTCAAATTGCACAATGTTCCAAGATTGTAGAGAAGAGATGGTTACTGCTTGTGTGAAGCATCACAGTGGGAAGTATTCAGTGTTAGTCCTACATAGAGTAGACCCATAACTAATGTCAGTCCCATTTACTTCAGTGGGACTACTCTATGTAAGACTAACATTGGATACTACCCAGTGGCTCCCTAAGTATATTAGATCCCAAAGCCATTTCACCAGCATGTCAAGTTTAACAGTATCGAAGGCTGATCTGATCACCAAGGTGCAATGTCCCCTTTTGATCTGTGGGTGAGAATTGTTGCTCAGAACTGCAGGTCCAATCTTAGTGCCATAGCCAATTCAAAACCCAGGCTGACCATGGTATAAAGATAAGGTTTGCCTGGGGTTGAAGAGAAGGATGGAAACAGGACTATACTTGACTGGGGAATCTACTTTCAGCAGCAAACAATTGGTACCCTACCATTTGAATGAGGCATTTTAATAATCCTGTATGTCCATATGATTTCACAGATCCCATGGAGGAAGACATCCTACAAGTTGTGAAGTATTGTACTGATCTGATAGAAGAGAAGGATTTAGAAAAGTTGGATCTGGTCATAAAGTATATGAAAAGGTAGCTTAATTTTGGATCTTAATTTACACTTTTCCTATAAAAATCTCTTGTCACTGAAAAAGGTAATCATGGAAAGCTTGATTGAAAAAAATATCAAAATGGTGATTCTCACTTCATACCTACATGTATTCATTCTCTAAAGGGTTTTCAACATCTTTTTTCACATAATGGGTTGGCTCTAGATATAGTCATACTTATAGTAGACCTGTTGAAATCAATGGGACTTAAGTTAGTCATGATTAAGCCCCCTTGATTTTAGTGTGTCTACTCAAAGTATGACTGTATCTAGATCCAACCCAATGAACATGCAGAACCTGGTCACTAGTTGTTGCATTCAGTCCAGACATCTTTTAAAGTAGCATTTTGGTTTGTGGTTATTGCATTTTTTAGCTCTCAAACTGCCATGGTAGATGTGCTCACCTGAACATCAGCAATGTCCTGCCCTTGGTGAACCTTTGGCCTTGGGTTTCTTGACTTATAAAGTGACAAATGCTTGTGACCCCAATTCAGCAAAGATCCCATTTGAACCTACTTCATAGGATCATAGAGTTGGAAGGGGCCTACAAGTCCATCAAGTCCAACATCCTGCTCAATGCAGGAAACTAGAGGAGGGGTCTCCCATCCAAGTAATAACCAGACCTGACCCTGCTTAGCTTTCCACACTCAAACAAGCTGAGCCAGCATAAGCCACAGGCCTGTAAGCTATGTCTAAAGTCCCTTGATTCCAGTAGCCAATTCCAAGTGCATCATAAACGCCAGTGTGGCGTAGTGGTGAGAGTGTTGGACTGGGACTCGGGAGATCCGGGTTCTAGTTCCCGCTCGGCCATGAAACTCACTGGGTGACTTTGGGCCAGTCACTAACTCTCAGCCTAACCTACCTCACAGGGTTGTTGAGGATAAAATGGAGAGGAGGAGGAGGATTATATAAGCCGCCTTGAGTTCCTTGCAGGAAAAAAGGCGAGGTATAAATATAATAAATAAATAAACTGATTTTTGTACGTCTTTTGTCAGCACTGTTGTGCATTTACATTTTAGTATCTTATCCCTTACATTTTTTAAAATCTTACATGGGAAATTTGGCCCTGTGTGCAAACTTGTATCAAGGACAAGATTCAGTGTTGCTGTCTCAGCTCCTGTACAGAAATCAGTTTTAAAAACAAGAAAATAAAAATTTCCAAAGTTGTAACTGCCTGCTCAACATCCCACCATGGAAAATTATAAAAATGTGTTGTAATAAGGGTTGGTTACTTCTGTTTCTAAAAGTGGATCCTTTTCTTCCCTGCAGGCTAATGCAACAGTCTGTGGAATCAGTTTGGAACATGGCATTTGACTTCATTCTCGACAATGTTCAAGTGGTTTTGCAACAAACTTATGGAAGCACATTAAAAGTTATCTGAACTGATCTTGTAGGAAAGGGTGTGGTGAGAGCCTGGAGCTCTCTGGTAGCTGTGCCATAAGTGCTTGTGAGGTATTTGCAAAGTGCATGATAGTAAAACTAAGTTTTTATAAGTTGAAATTTTTTTTAAAGAAGAAAGTGTTTTGTACATTTCCTTTCAAGAAAGTGCCAAAATTTGTCAGTATTGCATGTAAATAATTGTGTTCAAATTCTTTTATTGTAGTATAGAATCTATTTACAAAATGTTTGTTTATAAAGGTTTTCTGGATTTTTACAGTGAAGTGTTTACAGTTGTTTAATAAAGAACTGTATGTAATTTGTACAGATTCTGTTGTTTCAGTGCTCCACCTCTAAACTCTTGGCTAAATGCTATAGTTTTGAGAAGTTATGCAAATGTTAACTCAGATTGTGAAAAAGCTATAGTTTTTAATATTTTTATTTGTTAGACTTGTATTCCACTTCTAGCCAAAGACAGTATGCAGTGGCAAACATCTCTTTAAAGGGGTCGTCTGAGTGAGCCAATTTTTTAAATACTCTCTATCCCTAGGCTTGTCCAAAGTATGTAGATGCTGATTGTGGTTGGACAAGCCTGGGGATATAGAAGTGTTGCTACAACTGTTCTTGCCATGGACTAAGCGCAGCACAATCTATTCCATAGTTTTACGCAAGTACAGATGAGTATTTGCAGCAAAATTCACTATCCTGACAATTGTAGCTTCCTTCTATTTAAAGATCCCAGTGAAATCATTGACGTCTAGGGGTGAGAGAGAAGAGGATTAGTGTTCCAATAGAGTAGGGCATTCAGTGCATTGCCCTAGCTTATTGTCTTCTGCGACTTATTAGGGCAAAGGGAACAAGTGGGAAATTCTTTCTTTTCCTTCAGTGTGAGTGGCTTCATGCTCACCTGACCCTCAAAGCTTAGAGTCCTCAGATCCCAGTAAATCCCTCCTCCAGGACATTTAGCTTTAAAATGTGTAGCATGCTAGACTTGGGGGGTGACTAAACTGTGAAAGTTGTACAGTGCTTAAGCAGGCCAGTTGCTGAACATTTCATGGCTCCCGCTGGTCAACGAGCATGCTCTGCCTTTGTTGGGCTAGTTTGGCTTACAAATTAATATTTTGCTGCGTACCTAGGCAATACAAGTAGGCAGAAACTCCTTTGTGGATGGCCACATTTTATAACCAGCATTCCTGCAATCTTCCAGGAGTGCACATTTCAGACACTATAGTATTCATGAGAGAAAACTTGTGTGAGTGGTTAATTTACAAGTATTAGCCAGCTGCAGTATTAATCTCACTCTCATACAACCTGCAGAAAATCAGCTTTTCTGCCTATACACAGCTGTGATATTGCTATTTATGGAAGGGTGGTAGTGGATGTTGCGGAGGGTACAACCAAGTGCCTGGTGGTATTGTTGCCAAGGGCACAGCCAGGCTGCAGTGCTGTATATGTTGGGGTGGTGGTGTCATAGCAATAGTGTTAAGAGCTCCTGTGGATGCTCTGCCTATAACTGTGCTTGACATTGTGCTGCTGGCTGTGTATAGACTCCTACCTAGCTTTCACCACCCTTAAGGTGATTTAATATGTTAGCCACTTAGGCCCTGGGCTTCGGCTATATAACTATACAGTTCCAGTGTCGCACTGCTTGCACATCAATACTACCTTATCTGCACAAGATAGAATTCATCAGCAATAGTTACATTTGAAACACCTGCATAGGTGATTTTTAAAGTGTTTTTATCCCACCTTTCTACAGCAAAGTGTACTCAATGGCACTATATGAAATGTTAGGAGCAGACACTCATAACTAAACTTTGACAGTTAAACATGTGCATGCTGTGCTGCCTTTATTAGGAATTAAATTAACAGGATAAAGTCCATTTCCTTTATTTTCAGCTCAGCATTAATGATTACATTTTGTCAAATTTCATGAACTGTACAAGCAATAAAAGGCAGCCAACTATGCTTTACATCATTGTTTCACAAAGCAAATACAGATGCCCAGTTACCTAATTTTTTTCTATCTTAAATTTCTATAGGCACAAAGCAGAAGGTTGTTGTAAAATCAATAGGGAAAGAGGTATGCATAAATAAAGAAGTCCAAGAATCACAAAGTCTGCAGGGGGTTGGTTAATCAAAGACTGCAGTACTGATCTTAGTAGTATAAAAGTGAAAGCTGAGTTTGTAATAAAAAATTTAATCTTTCTATTTTGGGGGTGTGAGTTGGGAAGGGCAAACTTTAAAACAGTAGCCAGTATAAAGGGAAGGACCATGGGGAAGGTACACGGGCACATTGGAACCACAGGGACATGTAAATTGACCACTGTCAAACCAGTGTAAGTTACTTGGTTTCTCATGGAAAACATTATCCACATTTTTCCCCAGATGTTAATTAAATCCAACAGCATATTTATTATAAGCTGTTGGTGATTTTTGTAATAGGAATCGTGGGTTTATGCTAGCCATTGCCCATTGCTTAACAGAACTCAGATGATTTCAAATACTTTCTTTAGCTCCACAATAAGCTGCCAGTCAGACTTCTGCATTTCATCTCTGAACCAGTCCTTCAAGGCATCAATGGACTGACGGCTAATCTGTAGACAGAACACAAAGATACATTAACACTAAATAGTTGCATGATCAATTTCACTCCCCATCCAGCTCCCTGGCTGTAAGGACTTTAGTTTTCACCCGCCTACCACAAAGATGTGTGCTCTTCTGCTTTTAATTTAAAAAACAACAACAAATAGAGCAAGAAATGTGGTTTTTCAAGCATGTATCTCACACCTAATGCGTCAAGTGTAAAAAAATTAGTAGTATGTTAAATATAGGGGGATTTGAGCAAACCAATTTTAGTTCTTTCAAGAGATGCCCAATCCTTCAAAAACAGATATTTTATTTATTTATTTATTTATTTATTATATTTATACCCCGCCTTTTTTCCTGCAAGGAGGAGCATTATGTAAGGCGGCTTACATAATGCTCCTCCTCCTCTCCAATTTACCCTCACAACAACCCTGTGAGGTAGGTTAGACTGAGAGTCAGTGACTGGCCCAAAGTCACCCAGTGAGTTTCATGGCCGAGTGGGGATTTGAACCCGGATCTCCCGAGTCCCAGTCTAACACTCTCACCACTACGCCACACTGGCTAGTGTGATCCAACCAAAAGGCAGGCTACAATTCTGTACCTTTACTTTTGAGTAGACATGATAGGATTGTCTCATTGACTTCAGTAGTCGAGGAACAGAAAATCATGTGCTCAACTCTTCATAGAAATAAGGCTGAAAACTGCTTAACTGGCTGCTTAACTGGCTGGATCCTTCAATCTTTTCCTTTCAATGCAAAAAGCAGGCTGAATACAAGCTGGTAGCAGCAGTAGTTTAACTTGTTAAGTCATTGACCCAGTTCGCACAATCAAAATGGTGGCTTGTTTTGAGCTACGGTGCATGCTAACATACTCAATCTGCATAATCACCACCCAGCCGTGGGTTATGTCATCTGAACCTGGGCAGCATAGCTTGTTGAAGGGTTCAACAACCTGCAAATAACCCTTCAACAGCCCATGGGTTTAAGCCACAGTAGCTTGTTTTAATTTTACAAACCGGCTCATTAAATATTTCAGTGTAGAATAACACATAGGCAAACCCAGACTTTTGTGAGAAATTAATGTGTCATGGTTTGCTTCCATGGAGAAACAAATGAATGTGGAAGTATTTCAGTAGAATGCCAAAGCCCCTTAGACTCTGCATGCCAACAAGGTGTTTTGTGCAGTTGCTCCATGTGTGTAACTGCACAGAGAAGTTATATAAGAATCAATACTGTATATGCAAAACATGATTAGTGATCTACCTTTAGTATTTATGCAATGCAAATATCAATCATAAAATGATTTTTATTAAATTATGTTTATCCCACATTTTGGAGTAATTTTTCAAAGTCTAATAGCTGTCTTGTAGATTGTTTTAGAGTCTAAAGCAATCTACAAGACAACTAATAGTTTAAAAATCCATAATAGAAACACAGGAAAATGGAGAGCCTAACAAGAAACTGATAATCACCTAGATTCAATAGCAAGAAACACCCAATAGGAGCAGCAAGCCAAGAAAATGTCAACAGAGACTCTCTGAAAAAGCACTGACTTTACTTGGTGTCTGAAGATCAGGGGTGGGGGGACGTTGCAGAGCATATCTCCCTCTGGAGAGAGTCCCACAGCTATACCACTGACGGAGAGTCCACCACCATATTCCTACTGATGGGGAGTTGTGAACCAGCGACTCTGAGGAAGATCTTAAACCATGGGCAGATTCATATGAGAGAAGGCAGCCCTAAAGTATTCTGGACTCAGACTACTTATACCCTTAAAGATCAAAACCAAAACTTTGGGACCAAATGAACTTGTTCAAAATTTGGCATAAATTGCCTGAAGCCTCTAGTGGCATCCATAAGCACCAGTGGGGCCAAGAGCATGCCCAAGCTGTGAATCTGAGTCTCCAAAGTGAGTGTAACCCCATTCCAAAACAGGTTGAACATCTACTACAGATTTATGCAATAAAAAAAGCAAAGCAAAAGCACTTACTTTACTGACAAGTATATCTGTTGCTTCAAAATGTCGCCCAAACATTTTAGGTGCCTCACCAGGAATAGGTTCTATTTTCACACAGACTTCTTGGCCTTTTTTTGCAACATCCACTTGTTTATGATTTATTTCAATACTTGTAACTATTCCAATATCAATGAACTGTAACAGAAACAGAATTTATAGCATACATTGCTTTTTCTTAACATCTAATTTGCAGAAGCTTATGAGGATTTGAGCAGGCAAAGTAAAGAAACTGTTTCGAAATTGGTTAGATTGCAAACAGCAACAGATTCCCAATTTAAGATCTTAAGAAACTTATATGGCAATCTTCTATTAAGCTACAGTGCCTAGGAAAAGTATTCACCCCCTTTGACTTTTCCACATTTTGTTGTGTTACAGCCTGGAATTGAAATGGATTTATTTGGCATTGTTACCACTTGATGTACACAAGATACACAGCACTGTGAAGGTGCAAAATATTTTTATTGTGGCACAAAAGTTAAGTAAACAAAAGCAAACTGGCACTTGTTGGTTGCATAAATATTCACCCCCTTTGCTGTGACATGCCTAAATAAGCTCTGGTGCAACCCACTGCCTCCAGAAATCACATGCTGTAGTTGACTGGAGTCCACCAGTGTGCAATTCCAGTGCCACGTGATCTCAGATTAAATACACCTGCTTCTGGAAGGCCCCAAGAGTTCGTCAGAGAGCATATCTAAACAAACAGCATCATGAAGACCAAGGAGCTATCAAAACAACTCCAGGATAAAGATGTGCAGAAGCACCAATCAGGGTTGGGTTATAAAAAAATATCCCAAACTATTAACATCCCCTGGACCACTGTTAAATCCATTATTACAAAATGGGAAGAATTTGGCTCAACCCAGGAGGGCATTAGAGAAGCAACCAACAGGCCAATGGTAACTCTGAAAGAGCTGGAGAGATCCACAGCTGAGATGGGAGAAACTGTCCATGGGACAACTATCACCCAGATGCTGCACAAAGCTGGGCTTTATGGAAGAGTGACAAGAAGAAAGCCATTGCTGAAACAAACCCATCTCAAAGCCTGTCTGGAGTTTGCAAAAAGGCAGGTGGGAGATACAGCAAACATGTGGGGAAAGGTTCTCTGGTCTGATGAGACCAAAACTGAACTTTTGGGCCTTGCCACAAAACGCTGTGTGTGGCCCAAAGCAGACAGTGCTCATTGCCCTGAGAACACCATCCCCACGGACGGTGAAGCGTGGCAGCAGCATCATGTTGTGGGGATGCTTTTCCTCAGCAGGGACTGGGAAACAGGTCAGGATGGAGGACAAGACGGATGGAGCCAAATACAGGGCAATTCTAGAGGAAACCCTATTTCAGTCTGCAAGGGACCTGGGACGGGTGGAGGTTCACCTAGCAGGACAATGACCCTAAATACACAGCCAAAGTAACACTGGAATGGTTTAAAAACAAGAACCTGGAAGTCTCAGAATGGCCCAGTCAGAGCCCAGACCTCAATCCAATTGAGAATCTGTAGCAAGACGTGAAAGTTGCTGTTCACCAACGGTCTCCATCCAACCTGACAGAGCTGGAGCAATTTTGCCAGGAAGACTGGGCAAACATTGCAGGATCCAGATGCGCAAGAAAACTCGCAGCTGTAATGGCTGCCAAAGGTGCTTCTACCAAGTACTGACTCGTGGATGAATACTTTTGCAACCAACAAGTGCCAGTTTGTTTTGGTTTACTTACCTTTTGTGCCACGATAAAAATATTTTGCACCTTCACAATGTTGAGTATTTTGTGTACATCAAGTGGTAACAATGCCGATTAAATCCATTTCAATTCCATGTTGTAACACAGCAAAATGTGGAAAAGTCAAAGGGGGGCCACAGCAATTCTACTCATGTCCACCTTGCCAAGTAACACGAGCAGCCAGGAACATGTTGTAGCACTAGCAGCCTATATTGAGGTGCCTCCCCACACAAGTATTAATCCAGTTCTTGAGGACAGAGGCTGGCAAGGGGAGTATCTATAGTATGGACTCCTCCCAGGCATCTTGAGTCACCTGGTGGCATGGGAAGGAGCAGCACTGCTACAGCTACCAGGCTATAGGCCTATAATTCTGCTGTTGCTGCATCTATATTTTAATGCAAGTTCATTAAAATGCATTTTATATATATTTTAATGCAAGTTCATTAAAATGCATCTATATTTTAATGCAAGAGCCAGCGTGGCGTAGTGGTTAGAGTACTGGACTGGGACTCAGGAGATCCGGGTTCTAGTCCCCGCTCAGCCATGAAACTCACTGGGTGACTTTGGGCCAGTCACTGACTCTCAGCCTAACCTACCTCACAGGGCTGTTGTGAGGATAAAATGGAGAGAAGGAGGAGGATTATGTAAGCCACCTTGGGTTCCTTGCAGGAAAAAAGGTGGGGTATAAATATAATAAATAAATAAAATAAATTATCAGAGCTCAGAAAATGTCCAAGGTTATTACAGCTATTAGTATATTTTATTTATGGCACATAAATCTCCCAGTTATGTGGAAAATAATTGAGTTAATTTATACAGTAACACTTTCTAAAACTTTAAAAGTTTTTAGTCAGTCAGTTTTAGATTACCAATATCATTAAATCTTCATAGGACAGGATTTGGAATTTCAGATCAGAAAATACACTTCTGTCAAATTTAGGACTCAAAATTACAAGGCTAAATTAGATCCAGGAACAAGGCCAATATTCTGCTATCACACAGAAGTCATGATTCATCATATAACCCAAGCTTTTAATCTAGTCGTGGTTCACTACACAGACTGCTATTTGTTTTTACTACTGTTAACAGCAGAGGTTACTATGCACAACAGTTCCTCCATCGTTATTCCCCAAAACTATCCTATCCTTAAGAGGACAAGTGGATCTGGCCAGTACACAGCCTGACATCTGTTAAGACCCCCTTTAAAAAAACAGAAATACTCACATTTTTACTAGGTACACACATGGGAGTTCCTTGTTTTACCTGACCTGCTTCCACAATGACTCCCATCACTATGGGATCTCGAGAATTAAAAATAAACTGAGGAAGTATTTTCATCTTACAAGGGAATACTGCTATATGCCTAAGGGGGGAAAATAATAGTTTAACATAGGATCTGAAAATCACTTGTAAACATGCATATTCAAATACCTATTTTATTTTAGCTGTGTCCAACTTCAAGTAACCCAGACTAATAGGAACTCTTACTCATGATTTTATCTCTAGTTTAACAGTTTCCACAGAATACCCCCAGAACTGCCAATATTTTTGTTAAGATAAACTATGGATGGATACAGACAGCTATTTACCAAGCAGTAACTTTCCACAATGCAAATGTAGTCATTTGATAATTTACTCTTAGTATTTTATCCATACTTTATCAAATCTAGCACACACAAGGTACAAAATCCTCCTTACCATTTGGCAGGATACCAAACTATCCCCTGATAACTTAGTCTGCTGTATGGGTTACCTGTAATATTCTGCGGAGTGGTAAGGAGAATTTTGCCATGCATTGTGGCAAATATTTTCCTACAACCACCCCACTATAGGTAACATTCTACAAACCAGTCACTGCTTGTAAGCTCATTTTGGCAGCTTCCCCGATCCAATAAGGAGATTCATACACAAAAGCAGGCTTCCATGAGTACGTATACTGATTGCCAGATAGGAAGCAAGCAGGCATACATTGATGTGCATAGGAATGCACACCTGAATGACACCCGTCTACCATCTATTGCTTTCAGTGGGGTGTGCATCTTTGTTCTGGCACTAGTTGTATTTAAATATTCAACTAGAGCTGAACTGGGGTAAGAGAAGTAACAGTCTTACAAGAATGTGGCATTTTGGTACTAATGTTAGTAACTTAAATTATGACAAGGCAACAAAATCTCATTTTGAATGAATGAATCCTGGCCAACAGAAAAATATCTTGCACAGCTCCATAACATTAATGAATGAATATTTATTACGGTCATTGACCAGAACAATAACATTAAAAACAAGGAAACAATCAATCAATGAAACATGCATTACTACTATACACCAGCATACATCTCAGGTTCACAACAAAATTTTATATCAAAATTATAACAGACAAGCAAGGCCAGAGTCAGAGGTCAAAAAGGTGCGGCATGTTATGGCAGTTGCACAAAATTTAGCCACTCTTATTAGTGATATGAGGAACTGTATCAGCTAGTAGCAGGGAAATACAGAATTTTTCAGTTCTACCCGGGCAATTATATAAGAAAGGAAGAATAAGCTCTTCACGAAGATCTCAGTAGAAGGGGCAATATAAAAGTACATGCCCCCATAACATGATAAGCCAGGGTATAATCTGAATTACAAGGAGCAAGTGAACAACTATGGCAAAGATCAAAACAACAATTCACATTTAAGTATAGAAATGGTAAATAAAGACTCAGATTTCCAACAGTGTTTTAAAAGTGTGGTGGTCTTCATCGTCAGTGTTTTTATATAATGAATAGTAAAGCTAAGTGTTCCACAATACAAATGAAGAAGTTCAGGTTTACATTCATCAACTTGTGTGTTCTTTAAAATGGAAGGTGTATTCCAGTCATTTTGCATGGGAACTATATTAAAGATCTTTTACTCTATAGAATCTCTTAAATCTAGATACATAGATCCAAACAAGGTTTATATTTGCCCTTTAGACAAAACATATTTTCTCATGCAGAGAGAGAGAATATATAATTATGTTCTGATATCACTTGGGATGGGGGAATATTTTTTAACATTACTGTTCATTATATCTAAGCCACTGAAGAAACCACAAGGTTGCAATGCATTCGGTGATCCAAGCCTTTGGCCCAGTTTGCATGATCACCGCAGGACATGGGTTATTTGAGGGTTGTATCCCCCTCAAACAAGCCATGCCACTCATGATTTGGATGACACAACAAACTGCCAGGTAGGTCATTAGGCAGACGGCGCCCAGCACACAGTTATTTAAGCCACAGTGATTGTGCGAACTGGGTCTTTATCAACCATTTCTGTGCTTTGTGTGAATTGTTGGATTGTTTAGAAAGCGTAGACTTCCTGAATATGTTGTAGGCAAACAATGTGAAGATCTTATTTTTGCATTTATAAATATTTTAGTATTGCTCAATTTAAATAAGAGCCAGAGCCATAGCATTTTAAACATTTTTCTACCCTGACTCTTTATATATATTTCTTTTGGGGCGCAATCATATGGCACTCTGACCTCGCCCGGGGGTACACAGGAGAAGTCAGACTCTACCCTGCAACCTCGGAAAACCCTTCTGAGGTTGCAGTGGGCAATCTGCCCGCGGAGCACCCTCCTCCCCATACCTTGCAGCCAGCGTGGTTCTTTCTGTGCCAGCTGGGAACCGAAGCTGGAAGACTGACTTCGGTGCTGGCGTGCAGGGGGAGGGGAGGAGTGAGGCACCACCGGCTTCCAAGGAATCCAGGCTGAGGCTTTGCTGGATTCCTCAGCAATCCTTTCTGCCGCACTCCTCCCGCCCTCAACTGGATGCCCGTAATCCTCCTGGTTCGGAGGTTACAGGCACCCACATAGGGTGGGGCTGCCCTTGCGGTTAGGAATTATTTTTCTTTTCACATATTACAAACCCCAATAGCTTCATGTATGCATTGAAGTACACTGACTTATTAAAAAATTAAAGGTAGCCCTGGAAAGGCATTTTAAAATTCCTCTCCGTTTCAGATGCAAACAAATCCTTTTCATGATTTTTGCATATATTTTATAACAGAGCAAAGATTAAGCATGAGAACACTACTTACTTGAATTCTTCCTGCTTCTGTTTTTTGTAGTCTTGTCTGTATTTTGTGAAGGCATCAAATAAGTGATAGATAATTTCTGCGCTAAAGATTCTAACTCCTAAACTATCAGCCATTTCCTGGGCTTCTCGTTCAATCCTCACATCAAATGCCAAGATTACTGCATACCTAGAAAATAAAAATAAGGTTAAGAGATGCATAGCTGCAGTATGTGAGAACTCTGGAGAAAAACGACAGGGAAGCTTATTACACAAGAAATAACATAGAATAACAGTAACATACTTTTTAAAAGGTACTTACTGAGGATCATGTTCCAGCATAACCGATGCCTTCATAACATCTTTTTTATGAACAGGGCCTATATTAATTCCAGCATACTGTCAGGAGAGAGGGAGGAAAAGCAGTCTGTAACTTTTTTTTGTTTTTGTTTCACCAATATACAGTAGTATCTTGGATTACGAGCATAATTCGTTCCAGAACCATGCTCGTAATCCAAAAAACTCACATATCAAAGCGAGTTTCCCCGTTAGAAATAATGGGAACTCAGATGATTCGTTCCACAACCATTTAATCTCTGCTTTGCCGGCTCCCTGGTAGGGAGCCCCATGGAGGGAGCAAGCAAAGCAGTGATTAAATGCTTGTGGAATGAATTCCCGGGAGCCAGCACAGCAGCGCAAGGCGCTTGCAGAGCAAGCAACCGCGCTGCGCCGCACCTCCACTCGCTCTGCGGGCGCCTCCCGCACTGCCATGCCAGTTCCCAGGCAGGAAAGCGGCACCGCAGCACGAGAGGCCAGCAGAGCGAGCGCCCACGCCTGGCCTCTGCGGCTCCCTACCAGGGAGCTGGCAAAGCACTGCCGGCTCCATGCGTGGAGCCGCTCCTGCCGCTCCCCACCTTTTCTTTTCCAGCGGCGGCTCGCCTCTCTGCGGCGAGCCGCCCGCACTGCCATACCCGGTCCCGTCGCATCCTGAAGCAGCTCCCTTTTCTCTAACCATGTGGCTCCCTTTTCTTTTCCAGCGGTGGCTTGCCTCTCCGCGGCGAGCCGCCTGTGCTGCCATCGTCGGTCCCATCGCATCCGGAAGTGACGGGACGGGACCGGCGCTGGCAGTGTGGGCGGCTCGCCGCGGAGAGGAGAGCCACCACTGGAAAAGCGGCTCCCTTTTCTCTTCCATGTGGCTCCCTTTTCTTTTCCAGCGGCGGCTCACCTCCCCTCAGCGAGCCGCCCGCGCTGCCATCGCCGGTCCCATCGCGTCACTTCTGGATGTGATGGGACCAGCGATGGCAGCGCGGGCGGCTCGCCGCGGAGAGGCAAGCCGCCGCTGGAAAAGAAAAGGGAGCCACATGGTTAGAGAAAAGGGAGTCGCTTCAGGATGCGACGGGACCGAGTATGGCAGCGCGGGCGGCTCGCCACAGAGAGGCGAGCCGCCGCTGGAAAAGAAAAGGTGGGGAGCGGCGGGAGCACCTCCACGCATGGAGCCGGCAGTACTTTACCGGCTCCCTGGCAGGGAGCTGCGGAAGCCAGGCGCGGGCGCTCGCTCTGCGCTTACTCCCGGGCGGCTCCACATAGCGTGGAGCTGCCCAGAGCCGGCAGCGAGTAACCCGGTGTGCTCGTTTTGCAAGACCTCGCTCATTTAGCAAGTCAAAATTTTTGCAAAATTTTTGCTCATCTTTCAAAATGCTCGCACACCGGGTTACTCGTAATCCAAGGTATTACTGTACTACAATTTGGGGTATAATAATTTATGTCAGTCCAGTGGAAAACTAGGTACTTACTGGCACTTCAGATGTTTTCAGAAATTCAAGTAATGCCTCCAAAGAACCCAGAGTAGATGCCTGGACATAAACACCTTTTTCTTCTAACTTTATGGCATTTAGTGTTTGCTTCAATTCATGTATTAATTCATCCTTTTAATATAAAAGAAAAGAGTATTTTAAAGATTCGCCAGGTTTGGAATTTCTCTGGACGTTCAGTAGAATTCCATTACCTTCATCAGCATAATGTACAGTGGGGTTGGATCCAGGTTTAGGTGTGAGAAACTGGGCTGATGGGGATGGACTTTCCCACCCTCTGCTCCCCACAGTAGCTCCTCCAGCCATAAGAAAATGCTACCCAGAAAGTCAGGGGACCCTGCTGAATGGGGCAAGCTGTGGGGAGATATGCAAAAATAGGCAAACCTTCCCTGAGTGAAGCCCTTCTGTCAACAGAAGACAGCTCCTGGATCCAACCCAATATACCTACGAACAGTCTGTATCATGGAGACAACTTATAGCTTCATACCTGTGGGTCACAGTGCTGGAAGCTCAAACTATGAAGAAAGGTTTAAGCCAATGGCAGTATTTGAAGCAAGACAGCAATAGGGCTAACTCTCACATCGCTTTATATGGAAACACTGCATGTCAGGTTCTAAGCTACCACTATCAAAGCTCTTCTACCCCTATACCAAACAGTTTATTGCCAACACTCATTATCACTATGGCCAAGTGAAAAAAAACAGATATAAGCAACTGGGGAACTGCAATAGTTTAATAAATGAATTCAGGTAGCTTCTTTTGGTTTCACTAAAAGGACTAAACCTTTGAAAGCAAAGAATCTAAATCAGGCTGATTTGGACAGATTTGGGAGATGTCCAAATCGAAGCAGGCCTCCTCTGAAGTGGAACAAATCCGAATCTGAACACTCAGATTTGGGATTCGGAGGGACGGGAATATTGTGTCTCCAAAAATTGATGACATTTCTCCACAAGTTCTAGTCCTCCTCGATCTCTCAGTGGCTTTTGATACCGTTGACCATGGTATCCTCCTGGACCGCCTGGAGGGGTTGGGCATGGGAGGCACTGTACTGCAGTGATTCTGGTCCTTCCCCTCTGGAAGGTACCAGACGGTAGTTCTTGGGGAGGAGGCTTCGGACCCTCGGCCGCTCACTTGTGGGGTGCCACAGGGTTCCATCCTCTCCCCGATGTTATTTAACATCTACCTGAAGCCGCTGGGAGCTATCATCAGGAGGTTTGGGGTGCGCTGTCATCAATATGCGGATGACACGCAGCTCTACCTCTCCTTCAAGTCCTCACCAAGGTTGGCTGTTGAAACCCTGTCCAAGTGCCTGAAGGCAGTGGGTGGCTGGATGGGAAGGAACATGCTGAAACTGAACCCCGACAAGACTGAGGTACTTCTGGTGGGAGATAAGGAAAGGTTAGGGGATGTTGACCTGGTGCTGAATGGGGCACATCTACCCCTGAAGGACCAGGGGTCTGCAGCTTGGGAGTCATTCTAGACTCCCAGCTGTCCATGAAGGCTCAGGTGTCAGCTGTGGGCCGGCCGGCGCTGTATCAGCTCCATCTGATACGGCAGTTGCGCCCCTACCTTCCTAATCATCTGCTCCCATCAGTGGTTCATGCCTTGGTCTCCTCTCGCCTAGACTACTGTAATGCGCTCTACGTGGGGTCACCCTGGAAGACGGTAAGGAACTAGGAGGAGGGCCTTTTCTGTGGCAGCCCCCAATTTGCAGCTGGTACAGAATGCAGCGGCTCGCCTGGTTAAAGGCTGCCGCCAGCATGGTCACATCACTCCAGTGCTCAAAGAGTTGCACTGGCTACCAGTTGTTTGCCAAGCCGAATTCAAGGTGTTGGCGTTGACCTTTAAAACCCTGTATGGCTCCGGTCCAGTTTATCTCAAGGAGCGCCTCCAGCAACATCAAGTAGGCTGCTCAACAAGATCTGCCACGGACGGCCTTCTCCCTGTCCCATCAGCCAGAGAAACCAGGCTGGTGGGGACTAGGAGGAGGGCCTTTTCTGTGGCAGCCCCCAATTTATGGAACTCCCTCCCCAGTGACCTCCAACATGCCCCTTCCTTGATTAGCTTCCGCCAGGCATTAAAAACGTGGCTTTTCAGGCGGGAATATGGGGTGGGTTAGGATTTTTAAGTTTTGTACTGTTTCTAAGTGTTTTAAACTGTGTGTGTGTGTGTGTGTGCGTGCGTCGTCGTCCCCCCCCCCCGTATTTTATTGGACTGTACATCGCTCAGAGTGGCCGGATGTCTGGCCAGATGGGCGATTCATAAATATAATAAATAAATAAATAAATATAAGGAAAACACCAGGGTGGGGAGAGGGAGAGGAGGGGGTGTAAGTTCTGTGACTGACAGCTCTTGCTCCTCATCACAAGGGCTGTTTAATCCCAATGCTTTGGGAGAGTGATGCTGAAGTAATACACTGAAGAATTGATTCACTGTTCAGTGTTCTTTGCTAGTTCTCTTTCCCAGGAGCAGGAACATTAGAAGAGTTTTGGTGGTGTCTGTGGGATATGGGAGAGTGTAACATTGGATACTTGCTTGGAAAATGCGGGATGTTTAAGTCTGTCTGCCTCTGCCACTGTATGCTTCACATCCATCACCCACCCACCCCATCCTATTGCACTTTCTGTGACTTTGGTACCAACTGAGCAGAAAACCAAAAAAGTCAAACGTTTTCATTAATCATAACTCTCTGGCCCCTGCATATATCCTTCTGAAATGTTGCAGTTTTCATAATTGCTCACAACAAACATAGGGGATAAGCACATCCTTCTTTGGAAACCCCCAAACTGTAAAGGCTGTTCTTGCACAAAGCTCCCTGCACTATGGCATGTATACAGTAATACCCTGGATTGCAAGTAACTTGGTTTGAGAGTATTTTGCAAGACAAGCAAATTTTTAAATATTTATTTATTTATTTATTACTTGATGTACAAGCGACGTCTTGCAATACAAGTACTGCAGTACGGCTTAAATTAAAAATCTCTGTACAATTTTTTTGGGGGGGATTTCATTTTGATATAAGAGTGTTTTGGATTACAAGCACATTTCCGGAACAAATTATGCTCTCAATCCAAGGCATGACTGTATATGTGTGTGTGTGTGTGTGTGTGTATATATATATATATACACACACACACACACACACACACACACACATATATATATATATATGTACTGCTATGCCTGAAAATTTCATCTAATTCTGGCAAACAGAAAACACCTTATAGCCGTTTGTTGATTTCTAATTATACTTAATGGGAAGCATGAACATTTGGATTTCTGAATCAAGATTCAGACGCAAGTCAAAGTGGGTAGCCTCCAAATTGGTCCGAGTTGAAGCAGGCTGTTCTTCAAATCTCTGAATTGGGCTCCAAACTGAATCTTGTGATTGAAGCACGCCTGTGCGTGTGTGTGAAATGTGTGTGTGTGTACACAAAATTATCTTGGTCTGTTTATTGCCACCGTCTCAAACGAATGAATTAATCTGAGCATAGTTTGCAAAGAAATTAAGCATGGATACTACATCCTTCAAACAGGTTTATCTCCATATCCTATTAAAAGATCCAGCTCCATGGTAGTGAATGCTACAGGTTAGCTTTCATACACAGACAGGCTGCAATATCTAAAACCTCAGCACTGATTTTAGTTTAACTCAATTCTTACACAGTTCTAAAGGAAGCATAATCAAGTCTGAAGAATAATTTTGTAACAGACCTTTTTAAATTCTATATGCAAGCTGAATCCTAGTAGTTTATCCAAAAGGCACAGAAGTGTATCTATGGATCTTACTACTATCCACGGCTCAAACAATGATATTACAACTATATTAGAACAATCATTACTTTAAAATTAATCAGGTAATCCTGCTGCCTACAAGTTTAAAATATAAGAAGACTTATTATTAAGAATGGTTACTTTTTAATTATTTTTTAAGATCTATCTGGGTTGTAAAGGTAAGTTTTCAAACTGGAAATAAAATTATATTCTGATCATTCCTCTTGAAAATATTCTTCCATTGCTGAAATGTCAAACAATTTATTCCTGATTATTCTGATTGTTCAGTTAAGTTGTTCACACTAGGATTTTCTGGCTACTGATATTATATTATGTTCATATATGCCTTACTTTAAGAACTGGAATTTCATCTTCTTTGTAGGCTACAAGCAGAGGTAAACCAGCCAATGTTTTCTCCAAGTCCTTTCCAAGAATCTTTACTCCTTGCGCAGCAATAACTTCTTTGTGTTTTTCATACTGATTCTAAGGAGAAAGAAAGATGCATTTAAAGGCCTACAAAGTTATTTTTAATACTTCTCTAATATATGGTATCTGTCTTGGTTGTTCTATTCTACTAAGTACAGCCAGGAATCCTTAGCATTTTAATTCTGCCAGTCACTTGGATGTTTACCTAGAGTGAATACCTGTTATTAATCGAAACTGGACTGTATGGATGATTGATATTCAATCAAAAGTCACTCAAATGGCAGTATATGAAGTGACACCTTCCAAATGGGGTGACTCCTTCAATAAAAAATATCCATTCAAGTGTGCTTGCTTTTAGAATACTTAATATATTCCTTGAAAAGGTTATCCGGACTCACCTGTGTTTACTTATTATTGGCTGCTGTTGGCAGTAATCTGTCGCTCGTAATCATACACATTACAGGCATACATACAAGTTGTTTCAGGAGGCTTAAACCCTTATTTATAGAGAGTACTGTAGCCTTATAGTAAGAAAGTTCAGTAAAAAAAAAACCCATAATGTGTAAAGCTGCTTGAGTCTTAACAGCAACAATAGATATTTAACTGGTCAGCCACCTCTTCTACAAATGGTACCATAGCCAACTTCCAACATAATGGGATGAGGCGGCTCAGGTTTGACTCCCACTGTGCATCACCATATCAAATAGTGATGCAAATAGATAACAGCAGAATATGCTGCCACATCAGGAATAATGGAAAGTCCAGCTGTTCTGCTGTACAACAAAATTCCAAATTCTATCAGGAATTATAAGCTCCATTATGCAATTCAATACTAAAGTATAAAAGCAGCATGAAATCTGCTTAACAAAATATACCTTGGAACATTTAGCTCTTTAAAACAACAGCAAAAATTAGTGTCAGGCAGAAGTGGGGCCTTGCCATAAAGGTAATAAACACTGCAAAAATTATATGGAGTATATTTATTAGAAAGATATGACATTATAATATATTCAAGTCTGTATAGTGTATTTACATCCCATCCTTCACAAGCTCAAAATGGCTAGCAGCATAAAACATTACAACAATTGAATATATTCTCAATTTTGCATGCCTTATTCTGGACTTAGAATTTCAGTTTTGTTATTTTTGATAAGAGCAGTACAGTGACAAGCAGCAAGGGTAAAAGTATTTAAGCAACTGGAGGCCATTGGGGCTGGGCAGTATTAATTCAAGATACAAAAGCTCCATCTCCCAAGCACTACCGTCTTTCACAAGCAATGGCTCTGATCCTGCAAAGGGCAATTTGTGTGAAAAAATAGTCCAGTTATTATGAATTAATTTCCAGAGGACCGGGGGTGGGGGTGGGGTGAGGAGCATGATCTTCCAGCAGCAGCGTCAAATAATGTTAGGTACCAATAGTTTATTTCAAGGACACACTTCCACATATTGCTTTCTTACCTTCACTCGCAGTTCTTTCATGGGTGGAGGTAGCAGAAGACCTCTTATCTGTGTTACTATAGGACCTTCTACTCCAGGGACTATAATGGTATCGCCTTCTCTCAGACGTCCATTAATTAAAATTACATCTATTGTAGTCCCCATACCAGGAAGTGCTTTGACCTAAGAGACAGAAGACACACACCATAAATGCGCAATCCAGATTGTTAGCCAAGTAGTGTATCAGAATATTTGATATACCAAACAAATTACCTCCATAACCTGAGCTCTCAGCTCTTCACAATGTGCCAATCTCTTATTTAACATGGTTTGTGTCAATTCAACAAGGAGAGCTATTAGACTTCCCATGCCATCTCCAGTGTGCGCAGAGGTAGGAACCAGAGAAACAAATGTGCGGGGATCCTTATTTTCATAGTACAAGGCAGCATTCAGGCCCTAAAATCACAAGTACAGCATTAGTGAAAGGAGCAAGAGGCAAAAAGCCTTAATTATACTCAACATAGAAAGATGGGGTAGAAATGTTGGTAGAAATAAAATATTGAAAGGACAGAAAAACAGAACATGTTTATCTAATGTGCAATGTTCCCTAACTCGTTACCATTAGTCCAAAAATCTCAAGTTTCAAAATAAAAGCCATATTATATGAGAAGACCTACAAAGATTATACACATTCACTACCATCTATATATAAATACCTGGAACTCACATCCAGAACATCTACAATACATAGTATCAACTCTTGATTTAAATCTCTTAAAATTCACCTTTTTCATGAATCCCTTCCTTAACCCACAAGTCTTCTCCAACCACAAACTAAGTATATATAATTAAAGTTCAACAATCTTGCTTAATCTCCTTGCCATGGTGAGGGAGGTAACCAGACTTGGTCGAGTGAGACGAGCCCAAGGCTTCTTCCAAACCCTAGAGCTGCAGAAAAGAGAGAATTTACCCTGCCCTCTCCACAGTCCACACGTTTAGCTGAAACGGTGGATTTGTTTTAGCTCTGTACTTGCCAGGTGCAAGTACAGAGTCATAACAAGCCTCTACCGCCCATCTCCAGACCACCATGAAAGAGGGAGGCAGAGGTGCATCGGCTTGCCTCTGCGCCCAACAGGTGTTCTGAGCTCCAGTCAAGCACAGAAATGGAACAAGGCAACGCATTTAGGCTTGCCTCTATGTCCAACAGGTGCCTGGAGTGCCCGTCAGGTGCAGAGACAAGCCCATGTGTGTCTGCCTCTCATCTCCAATTCCAAGCTCAGAGCAGAATTCCTCCCTCCCACCTCAAAGCTTTGATTTAGAAAGAACAGAGCTTTTTCCCTTGCACTATGTTTCAGAGGCGTAGCACGAGGTAAGGGACAAGACCCTTCGGGGGCGGGGGGTGACAACAGATTTTTTGTTGGCTGGTAAAACCAGCAAAAAATTGTCAACCCCTACATTCACCCACGCCTCCCCTGTTCTCTCCCTGCTACCAAATCTTTTATTATAAGCTCCTTGGACCGTAGCCAGCAGGAGCACTTGCAGTTTGTTTTTGCTTTAAAGTCTCACGTACACTAATGCCTTGGATTGCAAGTAACTTGGTTTGAGAGTGTTTTGCAAGACAAGCAATTTTTTAAATATTTATTTATTTATTTTTTACTTGATATACAAGCGACGTCTTGCAATACAAGTACTGTAGTACGGCTTAAATTAAAAATCTCTGTACAAATTTTTTTGGGGGGATTTCGTTTTGATACAAGAGTGTTTTGGATTACAAGCACGTTTCCAGAATGAATATGCTCTCAATCCAAGGCATGACTGTACTCTGATGATGCTTAAAAAAAATAGCCAAAATTAACAAAGCAGCCAACCTGCTGAGCAAACTCGACTATGATAGCTTTTGCACGCTCCTCAAATTCATCCTTGGTGTTTTTTTTCTGCTTCTTCAAAGTGGCAGCTACATCTGTATCAGGACTCTTTTTCCAGTCATATAACCTATCAATCTTGAAGAGACAGAATTACAAATATCATTACTATTTACTATCACATTATTCCGTTAGATCCATGTAATCAACAGCAGTTGTAAGGAATAAACAAGCAAATCAATTAGCATACAGTATCTAGCACACTCATATCCCCGAGCAGGGCTTTTTTTCTGGTGGAACTCACCAGAACTAAGTTCCAGCACCTTTTATTCTATTAATTTCATTACAATTTAATCGCCATCTACTCCCGAGGAAACATAATCCAAGAGTTCCGGTACCTTTTTCTCCAGAAAAAAAGCACTGTCCCCGAGTATCTCAGTTATCTCACTCAGCAAGCCATCTGCACTTAAACACTCACACAGCTCTCTTGCATAGGCAAGACTCCCCACTCTTTTCAATGTAGGAAGTGGCTCTCCTCAAGGAAAGGAATACTAATGTGAATCCCTTCAAATTCATGGAAATGCCACTCAAGATGGCGAATCTCACTGAAATTGTTTCAGTGAGATTCGTCATCTCACTCAGCCATCACCTGATCATAATTGTTTCCCATGCCCAGGGAAACAATTATGATCAGGGCAATACATTTCTAGGATTTGAAGGGACAGAGTCCCCTCCCTAATAATGTCTTTATCTATACATTCAAGTGACAAGACTTGTACCAGATAATCTTCCATAGACCTTTTGACCTCAGAATTATGATGAACATTACAGGAAGATATGACAGACAGATGCGCTTGTGCACGCAGCTGCTGCCACTTCTTGTAACTACAACAAACCTAAGGGGACAATCCTAAACATAACATTAAAAAAAATTCAAATGAATTTACTTCACTTACTTCTACATAAATATAATTTGAAATGGAGTGCCAAATTACCTTCTAGAATAAAAGTAAGTTGTATCTAGAGACGCGCGAACAAGGGGATTTTCCCATCTCCTCCTCCCCACACCCAAGCCCCCTGAAAAGCCACTCATGAGGTTTGGGGAATTTTTTGAAATGGTTTGGGGAGGAAGGGGAAGCAAATTCCCCTTGCATAAGCGTCCTTAAGCTCGTGCTCAACTTGCTACAACAACACAGTATTGATTTTCCATACACAAAATGTATGAAAATGTGTTTATATTAGGTTTTAAACTTAGTCACATATACTCTCCTCTAAAGACACAGGATTCATGAGAATGCTCTCTTGCACAACCTGGACAGGAATCTTCCTAATTACAATACTATCATTTTACTTTCAAATATGTGTAAGTACAGCTCCCATTATTAGAACTTGATTATGGTATTTGAATTCATTCTGCGTCCATATAGATGTGCGGTTTCCCTACAAAATTAGACCTCCCATTTATCCAAATAACTACCCAAAGCTTTGCACATGCCATATTACATAAGTTAAATGTACAAGATTTTACTATATTGGGGGGGGGGGGGGAGCCACAAAGACCATCTAATATGCAGAAGGAATATTATGTGGTAACATAGATTTGATGAAAGCTTTACAAGAGGAATGAAGTGAGAATTAAAGCCCTTCTCTTTCTATAATTCAAGGTTATCTGCAAAGAAACCCATATTAGAGGACTTGCTTGGATTATTGAACCCGAATCACTTGACAGAAAGAAACCTATGAACAAGCGTTTTAGCACTTGATTTGTTCAAATATTTTTAAATATAGTTAAAACAACTAAAAGCAGCACTTGGCAGTGACTACTAGACATGATGACTATATGCTACCACCTGGATCAGAAGCAGCATGCCTTTCAATGCCAGCCACTGGGGAACAGCAGGAGAGGGCTACTGTCTTTGTGTCTTGCTTATGGATTTCCCACTGCAGGAAAAGGAATGCTGAACTAGATAGCCCTTTGGATTGACCCAGCAAGGCTTTTCTTAGGTTCTTATGGCAGAATCAATACGACCATGAAAAGCCATCTTACCTTGTTGAGGGCAACTACAAATGGACATTTTTTAGCTTTCAGCAGGTTTATAGATTCAATAGTCTGAGGCTCCAGACCATGCATGATGTCAACTACCAGAATTGCAATGTCACATAGTGAGCTTCCTCGATTTCGAAGATTGCTGCAACATTGGGGAAAAGGTATAATCAACATATATAATGGCAAAAGATGGTCAGAGAGCTGTGATTAATGGCTTGCCAAGGATAAGCAGCCCTTCTAAAGAAAATCCTATCAAACAGAAGGGCTAGTATCTTTGGTCAGAAACACAAATACAAGACGTGCAGCACATTATCTAGAACACCTATGATTAATTTCTGCTTCTGTAGATATTTTTAACATTATAAGGTACAAAATGAAACCCGCAGATATAAATAATGGAATGTTACCTGAAAGATTCGTGTCCTGGAGTATCAATGATCAGCATTCCTGGAATCTTGACAGTTTCTCTGTCAAACTAATATTGCAAAAATATTAGCAATCTTGACACTTAAGCAAGCCAAACCTTTTATAACAGTGTATATCCTCAGCAATAATCATTTATTTCAAATATTTAACTCTAGTCTCTTTCAAAAATACATAAGCATAGTACTTTTAATATAGCATTATGTCAAGATAAATATGGAGTCAAATGACCAAGGCCCATGTATGAAAACTTGTATCACTCAGGCTTCAATAACTTGATACAGACCTTCTTCTAGATCAGAGGTTAGCAGATTTTGGCGCAGTGTAATGCAATGGAAATATTAACAGAGGATAAGGCCTGATCTGCATTTGGCCATCGTGGACCTTTCCAGCTGTGCTCTTAGCAAAATAATACATGGGGGCACAGGAAATAAGAGAAGATTGGAAGCCCACAACCTTCCAGAAATGCCTATGGCTCTGGTACAGGAGGAGATTCTGGCTTGCTAGAATGATTCAATTCTACATGAGCATCAGAAGAGCGAACTCTGCCTCTCAGCTTTACTGCATTCATATGGAAATGTAGAGATTTCAAGCCAATAAAGGTATTCATAAAAATAGTTATATTCACAATACAGGACAAATAAATACAAGCCCAACTGTGCCTATTTGCATCAGTGATGAAGAACAGAGGCCAGATTATTTAAAAGAATAATAATTTAATGGTTCCTTTTTGAAGCACATATAGAGTCCTGAGAAAGATCTTACTTACAGACTTCACCATCTTTGCTTGTTCATTAATGGCTTCAAGGGGAACATTAGTTGCCCCAATCTGCTGAGTGATGCCACCTGCTTCACTGTCTTGCACATGTGTATGACGGAGCTGCATGAAACAAAAAGCAGAATTATTGGGTGGAAGGAAGGACGGTGGCCTTGATAAGCTGATTAATACACACTTTGAAACAGAGTGAACACTCATCAGTTTTGCATTACATAATTTTAAATAGTTCCCAATTACTACATGTTTTCAATTTAACTTGAAAGTTAGCTAATTAGTATAGAAAGCTGGCAATTTTGTGTCACACACTTGGGGCTTACCTTATCTAGGATTTTTGTCTTCCCTGTATCTACATGTCCAAGCACACAGATAACAGGTGCTCGTAGCTTCTCAGTATTTATGTTTTTATTGTTTTCAATACGACGTTTCTAGAATTAAAAATTGACAGTGCATGTTAAACCCATAAGAAAAAAATGGAAGCTAGAATAGGAGAATAACTCAGATTTAAGTGTTCAAAATTCTCTTGAACAATACTATCCCTGGTATCCATTGGAGAATCCCTGGCCCTTTTCTTACTCCAGCACTCTAAAGGTCAGTTGGTAAACTGGACTAAGAGTGCCACTAGTTATTCTAGGTTTATTGCTGGGACTACCACCACCATAAAACGTACAATATCACTAGTAGCCATCACCTACTGAGGAAGCAATAGGAATTTTCACTATCAAGAGTAAGTGCTTTCATTAATAGATTTAACTGGGGGTACTGAGTTATGACTCTGCCAGCTTTTACTTTCTAACTTCCCAACTCAAAGGGATTATATACTCTTAGGGCACAATCCAATGCATATTTAGACAGAACAAAGTCCTACCTACAACTTCCTGCATCCCTTTAGCCAGCTATGCTGGTTGTGGCATGCTGGGAATTGTAGGACTTTTCTCTGTCTTAATATTCATAGGATTGCGCCTTTAGTAACTTAAGTAGAAGAATAAAGGCATTCGTGTGGAGTGTCCCCCAGATTGGTACATATATCGCATTCTTCGCTCCATAAGACGCACCGGACCATAAGACGCACTTACCGTATGGTACAAAAAAAAAAATTTTTTTTTTTTTAAATCATCTGTTCCGTGGGGAATCAGCTGAGAGGCGGGGATTCCCCGCCCTGCCCAGGAGTCCTCCGCTCTTCCGGACCAGCAGAGGAAAGTAAAAAAATAAAAATAAATAAAATAATACTACTAATAATAATATATATATTTTTTTAATCAGCTGTTCCACGGGGAATCAGCAAAGAAGCGGGGGCTTCCCCTGCCCTGCCCAGGAGTCCTCCGCTCTTCCGGACCAGCAGAGGAAAGTAAAAATAAATAAATAAATAAATTGATTTTTTTTAAAAATAAATCAGCTGTTCCGCGGGAATCAGCTGAGAGGCGGGGGCTTCCCCCGCCCTGCCCAGGAATCCTCCGCTCTTCCAGACCAGCAGAGGAAAGTAAAAAAACAAAAACAAAAACAAAAATTTTTTTTACTGTATTCACTCCATAGGACACACAGACATTTCCACCTAGTTTTTTTTTTTTTTTTGGGGGGGGGGGGGGGAGTGCGTCTTATGGAGCGAAAAATACGGTATGTTTACATAATCAAGAAGTAATAAACACACAAAGCAGAACACAAAATTGCAGTCAGAGAAATTAAGCATTAAATACTGTTTCTAGCTTAATACTTGTTCCTAGATGACATTTGTAGCTTACTTGGTTACAGAAGATCTATACCAAAGGCAATAGCCATACACTGAAATCCAGACTCCTCTCTATCTCATGACCAAACTGGAAAAACATGGAAATCAGATTTTGCCAGCTCCATAACAGAAGCCCATAACCTTGGTTTGCATACTTATAGGAAAGCATGGCTTGTCTTCATAGGCAGTATAAATGGCTGGGTATTCTGAAACTGTCTAGAACACTGTCTAGACACTGTCACTGTCTTGACACTGTCTTTGAACTATTAGAAACAAAATCCTTGAGCAGGCAGCAGCTATGTATAGCCTGACCCCTAAGAAATGGAAGAAACTCTGGCTAATGACAGCAAAGACTCTATTCAGGGTAGAGGTCCACTCTGAAAATTCATCAGAAGCTACACATTTTGGTAGTGTCTAATGTTATTCAGACTGAATCTATAAACTGTCTGGGAAAGATGGTGCCCAAATACCTCAAGTCGCCGTTTAGCTTTGTCATAAGAACGTTCTTCTTTAGTACGATCATCATCTGAATCATATTCTGAATCAGAGCTTATTTCTTTGTTTAGCTTTTTCTCTACAGATGGTTTTCCAGCAGCCTGAGGTTCTGTTTCTCTTTCATCTGAAGTCTTCTCATCTTCACTTCCCTCACTTTCCCCATCTTCATACTCCTCACTGTCATCCTCATCCTCATCTTCATCCTCATCCTCTTCATTTTGTTCCTTGACTTCAATATGAACCGTTTTCCTCTCTGACAAGAGTAGATACCAGAGCTAAATACTACTTAATAGGGTTGTAATCTTACACAGCTAGCTGTGCATAACAGTTTCATGTTTCTCAAAAGGACATGGACACAGGTAACTATGTGTAGAAGTGCAGTCTCACCTACTTTGACTCAGAATGTTAAAAAAAAAAGAAAAAGGGGGACACAATGAACTAAAAACTCACAATACATTTCACTCCATTCTTGACTTTACATCTATTACCAAAGTTCTTTTTCACAACATTAACGTGGCACGTGGCAAGTATTTCATCCAACAAGTCCCACAAGCCTTTCTTATCTACAGCCATATTGTTAAGCAACACAAAAAACAAAGGTTGGCAATAAGAAAAATTCCAAAATCCATATTGGTGTAATACCTTTGTTAGGCCAACCAAAAGATCACAAAAGATATGCAAGCTTTCAAGATCTCAAGATCTCTTAATCAGGCAAGATGCTACAAAAAGCAGTGGGGGAGGAGGTGGAATAGGGGAGGAAAAAAGTGACAATGGTGAAGTTACAGTGTCTGCATGTTCAGAGTCCCAAGATGAAGAGGGGGAGAAGGGGTCTGTAGACATTCAAATTAGGCTCTAGCAAGTAATGTGAAAGTTAAAGGTTGGACCTGGAGCTGCCTCTAGAGTTGCTGGAAGCAAGAAAGGGAGAAATATTGGATTCCCCCATTGTTGAAAATATAAAATTCAGCTGTTACTCAGAACTGGGCAAAGCACAAAGGCTTTTATGAGTTAAGCAAGATTAAGTTACCAAGGACTATTGGTTTCAACTTTGTTTTTATAGGCTGACTGTAAGGTCTCATGTGCTTTAGGTTTTAAATGTATAGGGCACTGGATGTGAATGGGATAACAAATGCAAAACCTGAAAATACAAAAACTAAGTGGAGCACACAGCAGTTTAAAATATGTAGGCAGGCTGAAACACATTTCTATTCACATTCTCCACTGTTTACTCACTCCGTTTTCACCACTTTAAACAAAAAGAAGCAGAAGCAGAGGCCTCAGAACAATATGGTGTTCTATTCCTTTTACAAAAGACACTTACCCTTCTCTCTCTCTTCATCGCTGGCCATAGCTTCCCAATCATCTAATCCTGTATCTTCGGGTTCCTCTTCCTCCTTCTCTTCTGAAACTAAACAGCAATAGGGATAGGATCTCTAAATGTACTTGATAAGATAATTTTTCAACATGATTACTGAGGTAGTATGGGCAGAAAACTGAATCAGCCACATGTATGTTACTGGCTTAAAATAAAATTTGAGTAGCTTCAAAGACAGCTCCTAAAGCTGGTTGAATTAGCCTCACATTAGACTAAGGAAAAGGAAATAAAGACTCCTCAGAGGCTTGGTTCTATGATTTAGAAAAAGCAACACGGACTGCCTAATTTACTACTGACCTGGTTCTGCTGGAAAAGTAATCTCCTCTTTTACTGGTGTAACTTGTTCTACAGTTTCTTCAGTTGGGGAAGTCAACTCCATAATTTCTAGAATTGCAAGAGAAAATCACTACAGCTCTGCTGAAAAGTATTTAAAAGAGGATATAATCTATTTTAAATACATTTTGCCTAGAACAAACCTAACCATATTAAGTAGTCTAGTGGCACCTTAAAGTCTTACACATTTGCTGCAGTCTTCCCCAACCTGATGCCCTACAAAATGCAAAAAGTAAAGTCTGACAATTACAAGAAAGCTAAACTGTATATAAAATTGTTACTAACAATACACAAAGCAGTGGTATTGATAACACAAATGGCCTGGCATTTGTAAGCTAATTAATACCTGTAGGGAGATAAAAACCTGTGGTCTCAATTCAGGCTATAGGCCAGAAAGTTTACATGTCGTAAGTTTGTCAGTCTTTTTAAGGTGCCACAAGACTCTTCATTGTTTTTCCTACAACAGACTACCCCTCTGGTAACTGTCATAACTACACTAACATTAACTACACTAACATTCCTGTAAACTTCAGGTTTCTCATACAAATATATAGGATTCTTACTGATAATATGCCTCCCAGTCTTCAATGCATATGATACTGAAGTAGATAAGGAACCATCCACCACTACTTTTCACAAAACTTTCCAGAATATCTCAGATTCTTGTGATTCAGGTAATAAAGTCTAATTAGAAAAAAAATCTACATAGCAAATGTTTTTAAAAGCCAATCAAGAATTCCACTTCTAATGGTCAGTTCCACAGACACACAAGAATACAATTTTTCTCTATAAGAATATGCCGGGGCGGGGCGGGGCGGGGCGGGGAATACTTCAAGGCATAACAGCTAGGAAGGACTGACGTGAAATTTGACTTCATTGAAACAGGTGCTTTCTAATCTTAATCTGCATTTTAAAAAATCCTGCAGAAATGAGATCCTCACCTTCTTTGTTTTCCTGCTGCTGCTGCTGCTGTTTCTTTTTCTTTTTGTCTTCATATATTGGCCTTTTTTTGGGCACAGAATCTTTGGATGGCACCTCAACACCTGCCAAGTAGTAACCAAAACATTCAACACAGTAGTGAAATGCAACACATTTGGTGACCAGAGATGGAGTTTGCAAATTAATGAGGCAGGATAAGGTTTAAGACCTTGACCCAAACAAGCCCAGGCGCTAAGGGCGCAATCCTATCAACTGCACCCTTGATGATCGGAAGCCCTTGAACTTGAAGACTTCCGATCGAACAACACAGGGCAGGAGGAGCAGCAGAGGTGATCTTCACCTCCCATCCTCCCACCCTGCATTTTTTTGCTAGATGGAGTTTTTTGCCCATCTAGCGACAGCACTTCAGAAGGGGAGGGAAGGAGGCTGGAGAGGCCTCAGAATAGCTCATATCCTGGCCTCTCCAGTCTCCTCCCCTCCCCGCCCACCGAAACACCCCCTTTTCTGACCTCAGAGAGGCAGCTTATGTGGTTCTTTCCACGCTGGCTGCAAGGGGGGAAGGGTCTGGGGCTGGATCTTTGATCCTCCCCCTTCCGAGGTTGGAGTGCTGTCTCTGACCTCGGAAGGGTTTTGCAAGCAATCCTACGGCGCCTGGGACAATCACCCAGGGACCATAGGATTGTTCCCTAATTGAGTTAAGAGACAGTTTAACTAACTGAGGGCATCCAACCTCTGAATTTTAGCACTGGGCGATGAGCAAGATAGCTCCCACAGTCCATCAGTGCCACTACAGAATGAAGAGCCTGAAAAAACATTTTAGTGCAAACACATCTAAATAATTCTGACTTCAATCCCTATATAGCTCTCGTGCTTTGAATAACATAGACACTTAAGACAACTCAGATAATACTATTTCTAAAAAGGACCCCCCTTTCCTGAAATTCAACTTCATTCAAGGTCCTTTGGGACTTTTTACAATGATCATTGAATTGGCTAGCTTTTAAAAACAGTGGTACTTGAGGAGTACTTACAGGCTGCATTAGTGAAACAAACCAGGAAGCCACAGCTAACTAGAGTTGACTTCTGCTTGCTAGCCATTAATCATAGTTCCTGGTTTGCACATAATGGGAATATATGGTTAACAGCAGTTTCCAGGTTTGTTTCACCACTAGCATGAAGGGATGAGCAAAGTGGCAGCAAACAGGCTGCATGCAGGTGCACAGAGCTTGTGCTAACCTGGCTTAATAAGCCAGGATTTGATGGTCTAAACCAGGCCACAAACATTTGTTACATGTGATTTACAGCTCTGTAGCTTGAGATTAAGCATGTTTACTCAGAATTCCCATGTAATTCAATGGATGTTACTCCCAGGTAAGTGTGCACAGGATTGCATTGTTACACAGCTAATATATCATACATATAAGAGTAAGAAAGGAACACATGTAGAGGACCACTTAGAACCAAGGGTGTTTCTGAATTCTAAATAAAACTGCTGCTCAACTTCAGCTGTCTTCTCCAGCTTCTGAAAGTAAAATTTCAGATAAGAGATCATTGTGTAAGCTTGTCCTAAGCTACCAAACACTGGCAAAGAATTCAGAGATTTTTAATGTAAGAAATACAGGAAGGAAGTTAGAATTTTAGTGTACAAAGCAATCCTTACCCTGAGCCTGCAGCAGTTTAAGAGTAGCCTCTGCTCTGGCTCTAGCTTCTCTCTGAGATTTAGTTAAAAGCTTTCCCTCCTTCTTCAAACGTTCTTTCCTCTCCTTTTCTTTTTGTTTCTTCCTTTCCTTCCTTTCTTGTTCCAAGCGTTCCTACAAAAAGAAAGTATACATATGCTATGCTTTCCAGCACATGATGTTAGATCTTAACGTACAATAACCACGCATCAGTGGTATATTCCTGTTTGAGAAGGCTGCAATCTGGTGCACACTTACTTGGGAGTAATCCCAATTGAACTTAGTGGGATTTACTACTGAGTAAACATGCATATGACTGGACTTTAAATGCACTAACACTCTAAGGGCACGATCCAATGTCTTCTGAATATGGAGGCTTACGTGTATCCAATGTAGGGTATGAGGTGTGGCAGCAATCTCCACCTCCCTGCGCCCTGTATTTCATCTAGATGCATTTTTGGCCATCTAGATGAAGCGTCGGGGAGGGAAGGAGGCTGGGGCACTTTCTAGACATGGCGTAAGCCATTGGTCCCAGCCTCCCCCCGCCCGGCATGCCCCTTTAGCCCTCTCTGAGGCTGATTTCCAACCTCGGAGAGACAGCCGGGGCAGTTCTTTCCGTGCTGGCTGCAAGGGGAGTGGGGCGGGGGTTCCACATTCAGAGTCCCAGCTCCATAGTCGGAGGACCTCAGAGCTGGGACTCTGAATAATCCTATGCCCCGCCCCCAAGACAATGTCAGGACAGGAGGCCAAAGGATTGCGCCCTATCTGTGGTGACAGTGTAAAGTCAGTATTAACTATACCTATTGTGGAATGGTCCTGCATGCACCTCCCAGGAAGAAATTACTAACTGCAAGCAAAAGGGACACTTAATACAATTCTGAACAGATAACACAGCACAATCCCCTTCAAAGCCAAAAACATACAGATACAAGCCTGTGTTATCCTTTCCCATCCTAGATGAAAAAATGCAATACCTCTTCTTTGCGCTTGGCTTCTAGCTCCTCAAGTCGTCTTATACGCTCCTCTTCCTCCCGCTTTGCCCTTTCCTCCTCCTCTTTCAGCTTAGCCAAGGCTTCCTGCATTGCTTTAACAGTGGCTTTGCTGGGCCCTTTTTTCTTCTCTTTTTCTTCTTTCTCTCCTTTCTTTTTCTTTTTATCTTTCTCTTTCTTCTTTTTCTCTCCTTCATTATCATCCACTAAGAGAGAAAGTCAGTTGCTCATTTCCAAACTTTAACTGTTCTGAAAGGAGGTCTAAAGACAAGCAACAAAATAGAGACACTGCCCCTTCAAGTACATGCAAGGGCGCATATATACTAGGCTCCCAGTGTTTTTTCCCCCCCGAAGAGCAGCTTCTCACACTGGGCCGGTTCACACATCACAACAAGCCAGGGCTCTAAGGAACTCTCACTTATCAGGACCAAGCAGCCTATTTGTGCACACTGCCCCACCACTCCCACTTGGCTCCTCCTACAAGGAGGAGTGGTTGAAACCATGACCCCTCCATCCGGTTTGTTTATTACGATGACCAAACCAAAGATTCTAGCTTGTCTCTCCCAAACAAGCGTCAAAAGCCAACAAACTATGGCTTATGACTCTGGCTTGTTTGGGGAGAGAAAAGCCAGATTCCCCAGTTCAGATACCAAATAAACCACAGATGGAGAGTCCATGGTTGTTTAGCCACTCCTGCTGGCAGGAGAAGCCAAGCATAAGCGTGCTTGGCTTGATCATGATAAGCCAGGATTCTCTGGAACACTAGCATATTGTGAATGTGAACTGGGCCACTGTGTCCACAGTAGCTTCTGAAATTTCTGAGTACTAGGAGCAACTTAATTTGCAATTCAGAAAGAAACCCCCTGCGAGGGACCCCATTCAAAAGCGCTGCTGCATGCATGGAGCGCATCACAAGGGCCTTTGGATTAAGGCATGCATAAATTATATTCAGCTAAAGCATTTGCTTTAGAACCACATTCGTCATGCAAACTAGCTACCGGAACAGGGCAGCAATATGATTGCCTACTAGCTATCTCCAAGTAAATTTGGATGATCACTTTTCCCCCCACAAGACTACTACTTAGCAATCAAGTCAACTGTAGTGGATCCAAGCTACCACTGGCTCAGGTGATATTGGCATTCATTGAGTTACACTTTGAAACTTGTCCAAAAGCTAATCATAAATTGGACTGTTTCATATAAAAGTAATTCACTCTGGGACTCAGTTATCGACAATTTTTATATTTTCTTAAATACAGCAGTAGAATTCACTTCCACTTTTCAGGTGTGAAAAGATTTTATGGCTGAATGAGAGAAAAATGTATTGGTATCAAGTACATCTTGATACATCTCACTATATGTTAAAAGTCAGACCAGGAGAAAACCCGGTCACTCAACACTGCTAATATTCCTGCTTTGAGATCACATCTTTTCTTGGCTTGTCAGTTCTGAGAAACCATGTACAGTCATGCCTTGGATTGAGAGCATAATTCGCTCCGGAAACGTGCTTGTAATCCAAAACACTCTTATATCAAAACGAAATCCCCCCAAAAAAAATTTGTACAGAGATTTTTAATTTAAGCCATACTACAGTACTTGTATTGCAAGATGTCGCTTGTATATCAAGTAAAAAAAAATTAAACAAATATTTTAAAATGTGCTTGTCTTGCAAAACACTCTCAAACCAAGTTACTTGCAATCCAAGGTATTACTGTATAAACTCACAAAAAAATTGTTTCTCACATTTTCTCCCAAATATTACAGACCTTCTGCTACTATTGAAGCCTCTCCCTTTTCCACAGTGGTAGATACTGATATTGATTCTGAAATTGTTTCTTTTTCAGCCTTCTTCAGAATCTCCTTCTGCTTTGCCTGTTCTTTATTGGCTTCCAAATCTTCTTTCTCCTTCTGTTTCCTCAGTTTGGCCTTTTCCTCTTCACGCTTTTTCCTCTCTCGTTCTTTTTTTTCTGCCTTCTTTTGAGCCACTGTTTTTATTTTGAATGAAGATTCCACATCTTCATCCCCACTTTCAGCCTCAGCCATCGGCTTTGCCTTCTGATTTTTCTTGTGTCCTTTTTTCAACTCTGAGCCTTCATCTAATTCATCACCACTCTCACCAGAGGATACTGCTTGTATGTGATCTTTACTTTTCTTAATGATGATAACTTCATCGTCTTCGGAAAGCTCCTGTTTCTTATTTGGTTTTTGAGCTTTTCCTTTCTTTTTCTTAACCAAGGAGTCAAAGTCATCATCATCACTACCAGAGGAAACTTCCTTCTGGGTTTTGGGGGCCTTTTTAGACTTTTTCTCTTTGTCCTCCATTTCTTCACTGTCATCATCATCATCATCCAAGCTGGACTTCTTGTTCTTTCCTTTCTTTTTTTTATCCTGTTTTGAGAAGCTGAGTTCTTCATTGTTGTTCTCTGTCTGGAAAATCAAAAAAGGGTTTTGAGTTGACATATTATCAATGGAAAATATTTAAAAGTCTTGTATTTGAACATATTACAGTAGTAACAACCAAATTTTCTGGATGTGGACTAAACTACGAAAATACTTCTAAGAAATATATATCCAAGTATTAGGGGGAAATAGTTATGTCAAGTATTTTCAGATGGTACCATTACTGTCTTCAGTCAATTGTGCAACCCTGTGATAGTTTTTTTAAATAGATTAATTGCTCACCAGTGCAGTCCTTATAGTAAGATTTGTTCTTCACTTTGGTGTTTGTATGAAGATCTTTCACATAAAGTTAACTTTCCCGCCCCCTCCTTCCCATGGCAGCCCCTCCAACCCCCTGGAAATGCTACACAGTCCGGAGACCCTGCTGAATGGGGTGAGCTGTGGGGTGGGGTGGGGTGGAGGATCCCCCAAAATTGGGTGGAGGGACCACCCATGAGTAGAGCTCTTCCTCGCACGGAGAGCAGATCCTGGATCCAGCCCATGATTTTTGAGTGTGGCAAAGAAGCCTACACAACAGCTCACTTCCATATGTGATTTTTTTTCCCCCCGGTGTACACCAAGTTATTTTTCTCCCTTAAAGGATTTTGATTTGTTTTGGCTGGGTCTTTCAACTATAGCACAGCACTTTGTGTACATGCCCCCCCCCCGCCATCTTTTACTTAGTAACATTTACCTTTATTGCGGCTGGTTCTCGTTCAACTTTCCCTCCTTGTGTCTCTACAGACAGCTCTTGCAACTCTTTCAAAATATCATCTTCACTACAATAAGAACAATTGCATGTGTTTTAGATTGCTTTGCTTGCTTGCAAATAAACCAGTGGTCAATAATTGGACGAGTCCAATCCCCAAAAGTACTGCTGCTGCTGCCTAGCTTTCTAGATTCCAACACTCTTTCCCCTTTTGTGTTCTTGAAGCTGCACATAAAATTTGAAGGGAGGGATAGAAATAGAGTTGTTGCCTGTTCCCTTTACCTTTCCAAGCTAGCAAGCACCTTACAGAGATGCAAATGACGAACAAAATTCTATCACACAGATCTACACTGTTAGGCCCCTTCCATCTGGGAAATTACTCAAGAAGGGAGCCAAAGTAGTAAGTCAGTCGCAGAAGGACAGTCCTTCCTTCTCTTGCATACCTCTTCCTGCATTTCACATTAAGCAGATTTAAAGAGGATGGGGGGAGAGAAGAGTAGTGACTCAACTTGCCAGCAGGCATTGTAAGGGGGACAGCACAGTTTGTACGGTTGTTACCAAACAGACAAATCCATGTTGTGCCTGGATTGAGAGGTACACACATGTATCAGCAGGATACCATGCATGCCTTTCCCCAGCTGGAAACAGGGCACCATCACTGAAAGTGCCAGTGATCTGTTTGGGAGTGGGAGGGCTGGATTCAGTGTCCCCTTCCCCAAACTATTGTAGCCATTGCTGACAATCTTACTACACAGCCTTGGCTCCTGGATGGAGCTTTTTAACCTCAGGACAACATACCCACAGAACCCAGTTTTTCAGCTAGTTAAGGATATGTGCACAGAAACCTGCTTCCAAGCATCTGCAATGTTCCCTGGATTTGGGCTACAAAACACAGGTTTTTTACACTTACTCATATTCTTGTTTCTTCTTTTCCTTTTTCTTCTTGCCTTTAGACTTCTGAGGCTCTTGTTCCTTGGCAGCACCTGCACCCTCTATTTCAGCAGCAAGAGCATCAAGGTCAGTATCATCCTTGGCACTAGAATGAAGAAAATACTTTGCTTTAAAAACTAAACAAATTATTTAAGATACAGCTAAGCATGTTTGATACTTTAATTTTATATTTTCAAATACAAAGTGATTTAGAGGCATTGTGCAGCTATTCCATCCCTACTCCAAGTATCCTGTCCACATCCTTAGGCAATACACTCCAAGGTTGGAGTGCTGTCTCTGACCTCGGAAGGGTTTTGCAAGCAATCCTACAGCACCTGGGACAATCACCCAGGGACCATAGGATTGTTCCCTAATTGAGTTAAGAAGACATTTTTATTTTCTCATGCATTTTAACTGAAATGTATTTTACAGATCTGAAGGAAACGGAGACTATATTTTAAACCTTGTAAACAGAGTTATCCATTCTGGTACCTGAATTGATGTTGCAGTTATGGTGAATCTGGAATTGTTTTCATTGTGGTTTTGTAGTATTTTAATTATGCAGTTATATTTTATTGTAATTTCTTATTGTGAACTGCCCTGGGATATATTTGTATGAAGGGCAGAACATAAATACTTTAAGGGTGCAACCCTATACAGAAAGAAGTCCTACAATTCCCAGCATGCCCCAGCAAGCATGGCCGGCTGGAGGGATGCTGGGAGTTGTAGGACTTTTTTCTGTCTAAATATGCATAGGATTGTGCCCTAAATAAATAAAAATAAAATTGCTTACGTAGGTGCCAGCAACTGGTTACAATGCAATGCCAGACACATGAAACCCCACCTAAATAAGTTTGTTTAAGACACCTGGCAGCACATTAAAATCAGTGCTTGCTTGCAAAGTTGTACCTTGTCATGTTTAAGACTATGGAAATCCATCAGAAAGTGTAAATTCCTTCACTTTTCAAGGCAATCTCTATAACCACCACAAGGAACATTTAAATGATATATAAGACCATTTGAGAGCCAGTGTAGCGTAGTGGTGAGTGTTGGACTGGGACTTGGGAGATCCGGGTTCTAGTCCCCGCTCGGCCATGAAGCTCACTGGGTGACTTTGGGCCAGTCACTGACTCTCAGCCTAACCTACCTCACAGGGTTGTTGTGAGGATAAAATGGAGAGGAGGAGGATTATGTAAGCCGCCTTGGGTTCCTTGCAGGAAAAAAAAGATGGGGTATAAATATAATAAATAAATAAAATAAATAAACAATACAGGAGAAACCTAAATTATTCTTAGAAATACTATATATGTTATATAGAGCCATGCAGAGGCCCCTTGAAACTGCCTTCACACAGTGGCTACTCCAAGCAGCATCAATCATTTACCCTATACATCAGCATCAGATATTATTGGTAATAGCAAAGAAACTTGCCATAGGATGAGGCCATTCCACTGCTCTAGACACTACCTGGAACACCTACCACCCAGAGGTTGCTGCAAGTTCTATGAATTAGCCCTCCTCCCACTTTCCAATCAGTACCAATGGCTGGACATTAAGGAACATACCCATATGTGGATACTACCATTAGGTGGCCCAGCCTACACTCTTCTGCTTGCTGGACATCCTGGTTACTAGCTTCCACATGAGACAGTGAGAGGCCCATGCCCTCCTGCATATAGAACTCACTCCAATTTCTGTAGGGAGTAGCCTGTGCACACATCATTAGATGCTGAAAAAGGAGAAGCTTCCTTAAGTTGCCATTCTGCTGCACAGATCTGACACAGAAGAAGCCTCCACACACTCCCCTCTGTGGAATGGAAGAGCAGGCTCACACAGTAAGTATCTGATTAAAAGGCCAACACTTACGCCGGAATAAAGAACCCTAAATTAATGCACGGATTTCTGGGTGTTTCAGAAACATCGTTAAAGGCATTAACATGGTTCCTACATTAAAAACCATTTTCCTTTCTTCTTAGTGATAGAAAAATCAATCACATGCTTGTCTTGAACTCTCATGTTATATTAGTCCTCTAATTTAATCCTAAAAATATTATAAGATCATTTACCGATACTCCATAGCTGTCCATTCTTGCCCTCTTTCATCACAATTTTCGCAGCATGTCATTTCAAGAAAATAAGCTTCTCCATTTCTACGAAATCTATGAAATCCCCCTAGAGATACGACGGCTCGGGGGGGGGGGGCACAACTGGGACATTTCAGAAGGTAAATGGGAAAGACAGGTTTTTGTCTAGGTTATTTTTCCTCCAAAGTCCCAGTATGAAAAAAATAGGAAAATTGGAAAGACTTGATTTTAGCGTACAAATACTGCAGAATATTAAACACTTGAAGTTCCAGGAGCATAATCCAAGAATCTGCCAGGCTTATTAGTCTTCCACAAAGGCCTTAATACCATGTTGCAATGCAATCTCTGACTCCTCACCTGCTCAGTTTCCTCCATTTTCTAAATCATGTGAAATAAAATGGTCCATCACTGGAATTAAACATGTAATAAGGTCACTAACAAATGAATGTATAACCTTCTCATTTCTGCAAATCTTCAATTTTCTTAAGTCTACATAGACCTAAACTTTGTGGATTTCAGAAAACTGAAGACCTGCACAAATTAGAAGCTATACATATTTACTTTGACTTAAAAACTTGAATTATACTAATATTTTAAAGGAAAAACACATTTACTGTTTAAATTACAGTATACTGGATTGCTTTCCCCCCCTATGGTTATTACATGTACTTAACATATCTGTTAAACAACAAAGATACTTGGAATACAACATATCATCATCCAGCAAAGCAACAAAAACAAAATTAAAATAGTAAGGCAGCAAACACAAAGGAAAATAAGCAGAAATCAAAATCATTTTTGATCTGTCCCCTCAAAGGCTCTATGAATAAAAATGTTGCCTTGAACTGTCACCTAAAACTTAAGAAAAGCCAGACACATTTCTGTAGAGACTGATTTCCAAAATTTAGGCCCTACCAATAAGAAGACCCACAAGAAGATGGGTTTCTTGTAGTCACCCATCTGATGGAGATAGGACTCAAAGCAGGGCCTCTGATCTGAGGATCAATTCCCTGAGATACAGTGGCCCTAGAGACATAGCTTTAAAAGCTAATTCCAGCACCCTGAATTGGATCCAGAAACCAACTGGGAAGCAGTACAGCTGTTGCAATACCAAAGTAATATACAGCATACACTGGACCATCCTTGCTGCCATATTCTGAACCAGTTGTAGTTTCCAAACACATTTTAAAAGCAGCCTCATGAAAAGACCACTGCAGTACTCTTACCTGAAAGTCACTATTGGGGATGCTTTTTCTGCTGAGGACCACATTCCTTCAAGGGTAATCTATCTATCTATCTACCTTCCTTTCTTTCTTTCCTTCCTGCCAAACCCCTATTCTTTCCCCTCTCTCTTCCATCCATTTTAATTTTTCCTCATTTTCCACCCTCCTGCCATCCTTCTCACCCACATGAAATTAGGCCAAGGGTTGCATGAAACCCCTGGGCTGCAGGTTGCCCACCCCGCACTACAGCATCCATGACAAACAGCCAAATATTTCTTCCCAAGAGACGATGTAGCTGGCATACCAGTCTAAATTGGTAAAAAGCACTCATGGCCACTGTCACACCTGAGCATCCAGAAGCAAAGCCAAGGCCACAAGCACTCCAAATTGAAAAGCTGATTTTTCAGGGTGAGCATGACCAGGGCCGGCACCAGACTCCATTGTGCTATCAACATAGTGCTGCCGACAGGCCCCTGCCATTGCCACATCTCTCGCCACTGAAGCCCCCCACCCACCCATTCTCTGCTCTTGCCCATTTGTTTGCACACTACCCAGCAGGCCAAAGCCACCCACTTGCTGAAGCCCTCACCCTGCCTGCCAGCCCATTCTCCCTCTCTCCACTCCAGGCTTGTTTACGGGGGGTGGGGTGGGGGGAGGCAGCTGAGGCTGCTACCCCTCACTTGGCCCATTCAGCCTCACTGGCAAAGTGCTGCGGTGGCCAACTGGCTGAGCCTTCAGGCCCCTGAGCGCATGTTTTTAAAATATTTTTTTAAACTTACCTTTTGAGTAGCAGCGATCTGAACCAATCAGTCACTGCCTGGGGGGGACTCAGCCAATGAGGGCACAGGAGCAGTGTAAAGGCTGTGTGTGTGTCCCCAAAGGCAGCATCTGATTGGTTTAGACCACTTCTACTCAAAAGGTAAGTAAAAACACTATTTTTCTTTTAAAATGGGGCACCGCAGGGGCTGCAGGCTCAGCAATAGCGCTTCCTTTTGCAGGGGCTGCAGGCTGTCTGGGAGGACAAGCAGGAGGATGGTGGCAGCTGCAGCAGGGAGGGCACCTTCTGAACCCCTGGGCCCTTGGCAGCTGTCCAACCACTGACACTGGGCCTGGGTGTGACTGCTTCCAGCTGAACATCCTCCACACCAAGAAATCAAATCCGCCAATATCTCCATCTTGTCTGGGTTAAACATCATTTTATATTCCCTCATCTATTCGTCACTGATCCCAGACATCTGTTTTGAGATTCAGTGACTGATGACACCATACCAGGACCAGATAAAAAGGAGAAATAGAACCATCAACATATTGATGACAACTCACTCAAATGCCCAATCTTACCCAGGGGCGTCATGTAGATTTTAAATACCGTAGCATGAGAGGCCAGATAGAATCTTGTAGTACCCTGTAAGCCAGTAACCACAAGGAGGAGCAGAAATCTCTCAGCACCATCTTCTAAGATTTGAGTAGGAAGGACTAGAACCATCATTTTGCAGTGCCCCCATTCCAGCAAGCATCCCAGAAGGATACCATGGTCAATGTTATCAAGAACAGCACCACACTCCCCCATCCATCTCCTGCTGGAAGCATCCAATATGGTGAACAAGGAAGTTTCAATCCAACCAAACCAGGCTGGAAACCACAGTGATATCACAAATGTAATCAGTGTCATCACAGAACTTCTGAAGCTGAACCACCACACACTGAAGCACCTTGGCCAAGAACAGTACATAGGAGACTGGCTAATAGCCAAATTGGATGGGTTTGTTTCTTCAGGGGTACATACTATATTTTATTTCCCAAGATCTAACTGCCATCTCCTCCAAAGTAGGAGGAATCACTCTATCTCATAATGAGACATTCTCCGCCTCCTCAACCAACAGGACAGTTCATTCTCAGTAGCTTTAATTCAGCCCTGTCCACATCCTCATGCCCCCAACATGGAAAATTATCTAAGCAAATGTAACACAAACAGACTGCGGGAACAAGCAGAACACTAATCCAACCAAAGCAGCATCAGGAGCAAATGCACATATTTAACTGCAAAGTGCCTCACAGACAAGTCACATTAGGCAGCTGATGGTTTTCCCTGCTCCCTCCAAAGGCCCTATACTGGTGCTTTAAAATGGGATCAAGCCCATGTTCAGTCCTGAGAGCTGCTTCCATGTGGGCTCCATGCATCATCCCCGCTGCTTCATTTCCCTAGACTCACTAAAACACCAGGAAATCAACCAAGTTCTAGTCATACATGTATAATTAAGATAACACCACATTATTAAAGAGCTTGTGTTATTAAAGCATACCTCAATATATAAATTTACTCCTAATCCTTAATACTGTGATATGCTAACTGCATTATTTTAAGTTTCACTCCTGAGCATTTTCCCTTGAAACACAAACTACTTCTAGATCATAATGCTGATTCTACATATTATTTTTAAGTCCACAAGATATAACCTTCTTTTTGGTTCTTCACATTGTTGATAAATTTCCATTTCAAACTTTAGTTTACTTTTTCTATTTGCCCACTGGCAAAAAAATATGCTTAGGTACCTTAGTGTGTATATCTATGCCATGTCTAAATTGCTTGGTATATCTGTAGCAATTGCTTGAATAAATACTAAATATTCATAAGTATAACAATCAACATTATTTTAAGTGCTAAATTATACATAATAATTTAATGTTCTTAAAGCACAAAGTCAGGGGTGGGAAAGTTATGGCCCACCAGATATTTTGGACTACAACACCCATAAGCCCTAGTCAGTATAGCCAGTGTGAGGGATGATGGGATGTAGGCCGAAACATCAGGAGGGCCACACTCTGCCCACTTCTGCGCTAAGTTAAATGTGGATATAATAAACAAATATTGTATGAATTTCAGGTGTGTGTCCCCCACCATGTCATCTTCCCCACTCAAAGAATCCTTTTCCCCCTTCCCAGCATCACATTGCCTGAGTAGAAATAGCATGTTATCCACCAGTTACTTTAAAAATCTAAGATTCTGTCCCACTGCAGTCTGCCTCCACATAATAGGCACCTAAAAATATCCTCACACCATATTTTAGCGTCTTCTCCATTCTCTCAACTTCCCCCATCACAGTCACATATTATACCAGCTTGTTCATCAGCTTTCAGATCTGCATCCCACAGTTGGCATTTACCTTGACCAACAACTTGTTCACATACTATATTTTATTTCCCAAGATCCAACCCCTAACGTTTAGTAATGATATATCACATAGTCAGCAGTTCCTCTCCAGTGAATAATAATGGTTAATAACAACTAATAGCTGTACAGAAATAGGGCCACCTAGAGAGTGTGTGGGGCATAGGGCAGGTATGATGGGGGCCCTGCCACAGCCCCCTATAAGAACCCATGCATGTGTCAGGCTCTGGTGAACAATGTGTCAGAGGCCAAAATATCCTCAGCACAGGAGCTGAGGCAGGGAGTTTCTTGCTTTGCAGGGGGCCCAGGAAAAACTGCTTCAGATCCCACCCCCACCCCCACCACAGGTAGCCCTTTACAGGAAAGGTGTTTTATCAGGGAACTTTTCCTTACACAAATGTAACATGTGGAAATTACAAGAGAATCCAATGAAATTCCTCCGAAGCTAATCATGATTATCTTCAACATGATGTCAACATGATGACCACCTGGAATTGTGTGATCTAGCTTGGCATGAATATGAATAAGTTTACCACTCCAGATTTTCAAGAAGGCCCTATATTTGATTCAAGCCACCATCAACTCTCTTCGCAAACCCGGGCCTCGGCTCTCATTGCAGCAGAGGAGGTTCACAGATTTGGCAAGGCATTTAAGCAGCCTTTGCCCTCCTAACTGGAAAAGCAACTCGAACGAGAAGGCATACGCACACACCTTAAAATAATTGTGAGAAGTCTATTACTAACTGCGCGTCTAAGCGAACCAGGTAAGAACTGACAAGTCTGAAACACCTAAAGACGCAGGAGCTCACGTCGCCAAAGGGCGTCCGCCTGCAAGCCAGCCTGCCCACAGAGGTCAACATGAAAGCATTTAGGACGACTCTCTCTTCTCCACCGCCTTCCACATGTAGGGACAGCAAAGGGGGCGAGTCACGAAAAGACATGAGAGCGAGCAAAGTGTACAATTAGGGCTGCCACGTGTAGTACCCCCAAAGACCCGGAGACAGTCGCCACCTCAAATTACTCCGTCGAGGAATAAGGAGAAAAGGCGGCGGGGGTCTCTCAGGGAAGCCTGACTCAGCGTACAAGAGGAGACGGAGGAGGAAGACCAGAGCTTCCCCTCAGCCTCCTCATGGCCGGGGCTGGCTCATTCCTCCCTCGGCCTGCCCGCCCCAAGCCCAGCGCCGCGAGTACCTTTCCTCGCTCTTGTTTTTCTGCTTCTTGCCCATGGCTGCGCTCGCAACCGTCTCTCAGAGGTCTCGGCCTCTCTCGTTACGCAGGGCCCTGCCAGCCACATCCACACGCGCCTGAGCACATATGGTGGAAGAGAGGCCGATACGATACCACGGGCAGGCTGACGCGCGCAGGCGCTTCCCCTCTCACACTCGGCGCGCATAGAATCCGAGCGCATGGGAACGAGGCGGCGCGCGGAGCGTCTCGCTTGCGGCGTCTGATTCTGATTGCGGCCGCCGCCTCTGGACGGAGGGAGAACAGAAGCAGTAGCGACACCTTCGAAAAACAAAAAACGTAGACGTGGTCTGAAGGCGCCACCGGTACAGCCGAGTAGGTCTTCTAGAAGGATGTCAGGACGGGAGGCCCCGTGGCCGAGGGGCGTGTAAGAATGTAACATAAGAAGAGCCCTGGCTGGCATGCTGCGTCTGATGTCGGAGGTAGCGTTTAGCCTTCCTGATCAGTGCCTGTACTTCTTGCATTCCAATTCTCCCACCCCACCCCCCAGCATGTGTGTATAATCTGCCAATTTAAGGTTAATACTTAATATGAAGTGGACAGTGTCCACGAAAGCTTTTGCCGGAATGTGGCCTTTAAGGTGCCACAACACTCTGTTGTTCATCCTCCATGTACTGTATTTGTCTAATTAGAGAGCTTTTAAAGCTCTCTAAATTGGTGGCTGCCAGCACATCTTGTGGTAGCGAGTTCCTTAGTTTCAACTGTGCGAAGGAGTACTTCCTTTTATCTGTCCATTCAGCGTCACTGGATGATCCCTTTGGGTTCTCGCATTATGAGAGAGGGAGAAAGTAATAAATCATAATAGACACAAATACTGCACAGGAAGCAAAGTGAAATTGTGGGGGGAGGAGGGAGTTCAAATCGGTCTGAGGTTTCCTAAATCTGTAATTCTGGCCCCTGTGCGTGTAGTGTCAGAGATGTGCCTAGTCTTGCAAGAAACAAAGAGCTCAAACCAAAGCGTAACAGAAATACAGAAAGAGGGAAGATACTTCTAGGTGAATTTAGAAAAAACGGTCTCAAATTCAGATTTCATAAAGTGCTGAGGGGAGGGGTGTGAATAAGTGGAAAAATAAGTTTGATATTCAGCCCCCTCACAGTGGAAACATCCGCAGTAGTAAAGTAACTGCAAATACAGATCTTAAGAGGAAATTAGTCTAGCATCTACTACATTAACAGGAGGCCTTTATTTAAAATACATTATATTGCTGAAATAGATTTTACAGTAATTGTGTCTTCCTGCATAACTTGTATGGCCTCATATTTAATTCATTTCTCGTACTTAAGTGCTACAGCAGGTAACTACAAACGTGGAAATATAATGCAGCAAGCAGACCCCCCCACAGGAATAACTATATTTATTTTATAATCATCATCATCAGGCGATCACTCGTGACCGAGTAAGATTGTCTTCCGGGATAAAAGGAGGAAATTCTAAAGAAGATTGTGTAGACTCTAGTGATGGGTCCGTAAGTGACTGTGGAGGCCAATTCTAGATCCACACAGCTTCCCACAGTGAGGACACAGGTTACCAGATAGAAGATGGTCCTGTAAAGGATTCATTTGACGTGCTTTTCGCTTAGCACGTTTCTCCCTTTCACCTTGCACTCGGGCTTCTTCAAAGTCCATAGAACCTTTGTGAAAGGCCATCCTCCGGTTAGATTGTTCATGGGCCAGAGCTTCCCAGTTTTCGATGTTTATATTGCATTTTTTTAGATTAGCCTTATGAACATCTTTAAACCTCTTATATTGACCACCGATATTCCGCTTTCCATCCTTGAGTTGGGAATAAAGTAACTGCTTTGGGAGACGGCAGTCAGGCATTCGAACAACATGACCGGTCCACTGAAGTTGGCGTTGAAGGATCATTTTTTCAATGCTAGTAGTCTTTGCTTCTTCCAGTACACTGACATTTGTTCGCCTATCTTCCCAAGTAATTCGCAGGATTTTCCGGAGGCAACGTTGATGAAACCTTTCAAGGAGGTGGAAGTGACGTTTATAGATAGTCCATGTTTCGCAGGCATACAATAAAGTTGGTAATACAATGGCTTCATAAACCAGTGTTTTGGTCTTCTTACAAATATCCCGATCCTCGAACACTCTATGTTTCATTCGAGAAAAAGCGGCACTTGCGGAGCTCAGACGATGCTGGATTTCACTGTCGATGTTAGCTGTAACAGAAAGATAGCTGCCAAGATAGAGAAAATGATCGACATTTTCCAGTATTGTCCCGCCAAGCTGGATAGATGGCATCACCAAAGGGTTAGCTTGCACTTGCTGATGAAGCACTTTGGTTTTTTTGATGTTAAGTGAGAGACCAAGTTTTTCGTATGCTTCTGCAAAAGCATTTAGGATAGTTTGGAGATCATCCTCTGAATGTGCGGAGACCACATTATCATCAGCATACTGAAGTTCCACAACGGAGGTTGTAATTACCTTAGTTTTTGTTTTCAGCCTGCTGAGATTAAAAAGCTTTCCATCTGTTCGATATATAATTCCCACACCGGTGGGAAGTTTCCCCTTGACAAGATGTAAAACCATGGCGATGAAAATGGCAAATAATGTTGGGGCGATAACACATCCCTGTTTAACACCTGATCCCACTTTAAATGGAGCACCATGAGAGCCGTTGTTGTCCAAAACCGTTGCCGTCATGTTGTCATGGAGAAGTCGCAAGATATTCACAAATTTATTGGGGCATCCAATTTTCATAAGGATAGTCCAGAGAGCTAGTCCAGTATCAAAGGCCTTAGCCAAATCGATATAATACTGTCATGTATGCCAGTTAATTTTGAGAAACTGCCCGATCCTGTGTGTATTTACTCAAAAGTGCCACTGAGTTCAGTGATAACTGTGACTTGCTTCTAGGTAAGTAGGTATAGGACTGTAGCCTCAAATGCAAAAGTTTAGCAGAGACTGGGGGGGGGGGACATTTCATTGACACGAATAATTAGTGCAGCAACTAAAATAAATAAATAAATAAATAGCCGTGTTGACTGTAAGGAAAAAATCCAAAATCCATATTAGCGTAATACCTAATTGGTACAACCGAAAGATCACAAAAAATCTCGAAAACTTGCACATTTTTGTGATCTTTTGGTTGTACCAATAAAGTGACTAACAACTCAATCATAATCATGTTTACACAGAAGTAAGCCCCATGATTGGTAGATCGGAGAGCATGTAATCGTTTCGTTCATAACTAGAGAGAAGTCCGTTTCCGACTTCCTCTGTGCTAGCAACCCGAAGCGCATAGTATTCTGGGCCTTGTAGTTTCTGGGTGGGACTTGTGCGCGGTAGCCATGACGCAGCAGCTGTACATACTAACGCTGTCGTAACTGTTCTTGTGGCGCGTTGCATTCTGGCCCACGTAGTGTACTTCAAGAAATCGTTTCTTTCCTTTTGAACGCAAGAACAAGCGATACGGCGCTACCTCAAGTGAAGGCCCTGATCCAGCGCCGCCTAGTGTTACCATAACAACAGACCTCTAACATGAATTGTAAACAAATGATGGAGCGAACACGCCTCATGTGTTTCTGCACTGCGCATGTGTACAAAGGCCACGACTTCTGACGACTAATTTCTGCGTCAACGGAACGCCTTTCTGATGCGTCATACAACAACGGAGAGGCAGGCGTAACCGTTCAGCAGCTTGCGGAGTCCATCCACCTTTCAAGCAGCGGAACAAAAAGGGGCCTGCCCGTGTCCTCACTCAGCGAGAGAAGTCGGAGCGACAACGACTTAGAGGAAGTTTTCCAGTCTTCTTACGCTCCGGGGCGTTTCCTCTGCGCTCTTTGGTTCTTCCGAGGTACGTATCGGGCCCGACAGCCGCCGTTTAATTTATTTATTTATTTATTTATTTATTTCATTTTTATACCGCCCAATAGCCGAAGCTCTCTGGGCGGTTTACAACAATTAACAATACAGTCCCTGCCCGCAGGCTTACAATCTAAAAAGACACGACACACAGGGGAAAAGGAATGGGGAGGGAAGAAGGGGGAATACTAATTATTACTTCTGTAATTCTCTGTGTCTCAAGAAGCTCCAGCCTCCTCCTCCTTCCCCACAGGGCTGCAGATGTCAGTTAGCCCTGTGGGGGGGGCAGTCCAACTGGAGCAGGCCCTGATGTTCCCTCGGCCTGCTCCAGCCTCCGTCGTTCCTTCTTCCCCACAGGGCTGCAGATGTCAGTTAGCCCTGTGGGGGGGGGCAGTCCAACTGGAGCAGGCCCTGATGTTCCCTCGGCCTGCTCCAGCCTCCGTCGTTCCTTCTTCCCCACAGGGCTGCAGATGTCAGTTAGCCCTGTGGGGGGGGGGGGGCAGTCCAACTGGAGCAGGCCCTGATGTTCCCTCGGCCTGCTCCAGCCTCCGTCGTTCCTTCTTCCCCACAGGGCTGCAGATGTCAGTTAGCCCTGTGGGGGGGGCAGTCCAACTGGAGCAGGCCCTGATGTTCCCTCGGCCTGCTCCAGCCTCCGTCGTTCCTTCTTCCCCACAGGGCTGCAGATGTCAGTTGCCAGGACGGTACAAATAAATTGTGTTTACACGCATATACGTTCGGATTCGGTTAGAGCGGATCTTTCCCTCACCCCAGGAGGTGAGATTTGTGTGCTCTCTGTTGCCCTTGCCTGAGCAGGATGTGTTATTTTGGGAGTAGGTCCTGCCTTTGAGCTGCTTCGGTTGTCCTACCCACCCGCCCTGATAGGCCTTTGACTCAGCTTATCCTATAACTGCCTTTCCCTGCTGGGAAAGGCTGCAGCCCTGGCTGCAGGTCACCATTAACAATATTGTTTGTTCATTGTATATAAGTTGCGCTGGGAGCCTCTTTGGCTGAACAATGGGGTAAAAAATATTTAAATAAATATGATAGCTATTGCAGAATGTGAATGGACAAATATCTAAAGATTGTACATTTCTGGAATAGCTAATGCTGTCATTTCTAGTCCATCTAATTGATGGTCCATATAATAATAATAATAATAACAATAACAACAGCAATAACAACAACAACAACTATGGAAGGCTTCTATAGTAAAATGTCAGCTGTATTATGTCATCACATTCAAAGGAAAATAATATTGAGTTTACTTTGGATCTCACTAATCATGTTCTGGTCTTAAAATTAATACAGATATAATTTTATGGATTTTAGTATCCTATCAGCAGAAAAATTCAAGGCAACTAAGAAAAGAAATACAATACAAATGGATCAAAACAGGTGAACAGAAGGGGTCCTCTCCTGCAGCATGGCTGATTACTGACAGCAGCAGGGAGGAGGCAGAAAATGTCTATCTTGTCTATGACTATCTTGTCTTCTATCTTTTAAAAATTATTTTTATTCCATATTATAAAATACAAATACGTCTTGGTAGATTTTGTAAGATTGGTAAATCTGTCTATCTGTTAAGCTGCAAAATGGGTGGACACTATGGGAATTCAAGAGGGAAGAGCCAGGTGGCAGTTGGGTTGGGAAGGCTAATGGAAAGAGCCTTGCTCTTATTTATTTATTTATTTATTTATTATATTTTTGAATCGCCCATCTGGCCAGTCGTACATTGCTCAGAGTGGCTGGATAAGAAAAAACAGAGTGTAAAACACAAATAATAATAATAACAACAACAACAACCTTTATGTACTGACAATCAAAATGGTTAATGAGTACATTTTTTTCAGGTCTGTTGGTGTATGCTTATAGGTAAACTTGGTATCTTGAGTGCAGGTTAGAAATTGTTAGGGCTACATTTTAAGGATTGCCCCATCAGTGGGGTGGCGGGTTTTAAGAATGCTTTAAGGTTTGTAATAAGTATACCCTGTTCTTGGATTCCCAGGGGTCTTATTCCAGATTAAGGAAGCCATGTAGCTTCAGTAATGCTACAGCACCTGTCTTTCCTGGACCGTTCTCCAGGCTCTGAAAATACTTTAAGGGTGCAATCCTATACATGTTTAGATAGAAAAAAGTCCTACAACTCTAAGCATGGCTGCCTGGAGAATGCTGAGAATATAGGATTGTGCCCTTAATGTATTTTAATACTATACAAATTGCTTATAGCATGTGCCAACTTGGAAGAGGAACTACTCCTTCTCTGTCATGCAGTAGAGAATTCTTTTTCTGAGGTAGTTCCCACTACAATGTGTATATTGTGTATATGCATGACCAACAAAATGTCGCCATGTAATATCTCGAAGGTGGGCCTTCTTGGTGGTGGCACCCACCCTCTGGGAAACCGTCGAGGCCCCATGCAGTTCAGGAGTCAGAAAATGTGGTATGTTTCAAACACCTCCAGAAAACACACGTGTTCACTCGGGCTTTCTCTGGCTTGTAATTAATTGCACTTAGTTATATTTTTCTGTTCTTTGTATTACTCTGTATTGTTGCAGTAGTTGGAATTGTATTTAAATGTGATTTTTAATATTTGTCTGTGAACCACTTGGAGGTTTTAGTATATTAAATGGTATATAAGTATTACTAATAAAATAAATAAATAAATGAATCATCTAAAAACTAAGGAAAGTTTCCTATTCCTCCTTCCCCCACTTGCAGCCACCTGTGAACCTTGAAAAGCCTCTCCATAAGATGAGGGGCGGGGGGGGGGCACTCCTGAAAAGTATGGGATGGGGCATTGGGAGGGGCTGCTTCAGGGACAAAGGGGAAGCAAACTTTCCTTTTGTTAATTTCCTTAAGGGCACAGTCATATTGATTGAGCCCTCAATGATTTTAAGCACCCAAACTTGGAGGCTTCTGATAATCCAAGGTAGGCAGGGAGAGCAGTGGAGGCGATCTTCACCTGCCTGTCCTCCCACCCTGCATTTTTTGCTAGACAGGCTTTTTTGCCCATCTAGCAATGATGCTTCGGGGAAGGAGGCAGCAGAGGCCTCAGAACAGCTTGTACGCTGGCCTCTGTGGTCTTCCCACCGCCCTCTTTTCCCCCTCTCTTAGGTTGCTTTTCTGACCTTGGAGGGGAGCCGGCGCAGTTCTTTCTGTGCCAGCTGCAAGGGGGCAGGGAGGGGGTTGGATCTTTAAACCCTTTCTGAGTTTGGAGCATTGTCTCCAACCTTGAAGGGGGGAATCCCCAGTATCCTGTGGCCCCTCAGACAATGTCTAGGGCCATCGGATTGCTCCCTAAGTTAGCTTTAGGGTCAAAGCCATTGTATGCTTTTTTTCTTCAGAAATACTGTTTTACTTATGTAGAATTAACTGATTGAAATAATATAATTAATCTAGTTAGATTTCTTTAACTGGGTTAGAGCCTTAATGATTGAGAGTTTGGAAGCAAACTGTTCCATACTAAAGTATATGGGGTCTGATCTTATATATATGGCTTTGAAATCATGCATGCTTCCTTGTCTTCCCATGCAGTGCACACTTTCCGGAAAGTGTTGGGTGTGCTTTAACTTCACAATAGGCCCCACTACTACTGATCATAAGCTGAGAGTATGCCCAGAGTGTGCTCCGCACCCCCTGTGCAATGGGAGAAGGTTCTGCAGCAGACAGTTTATTGTAGAATATGTTCCCCTGTGCCGGAAATTTGAACCCCATCCAGTAGTCATTTCTTGAGGTTACAGACTCTAGATCAGTGTTCTCCAACCTTGGGTCCCCAGATGTTTTTGGCCTACAACTCCCAGCATGCTGGCTTGGGCATGCTGGGAGTTGTAGACCAAAAACATCTGGGGACCCAAGGTTGGAGAACACTGCTCTAGAGGATGGTTGCCAAAGTTCTATCCTCCAAGGTTCAATCTACACTAGTATTTTATCTTGGAACTGTAATGTCTGGCTTACTTGTGCGACAGACTCCCCAAGCCATTGTCCTGATGCTATTTATCACTCAATATTCCATTTTTCCCTAAACTATTTTTATGACAACTTTTTGGCTAATTGTCGTTTATGTGCATTACCAAGTCTTGTGTGTTCCAATCTAGTGGTATTATAGATTTTACTGGTAGGGGTGCCTTTAAAGCTGTAGAACCTGTTTTGCAACACTTCCCCACCACCACACATACCCCTCTTTCTTCCTTCCCTTCCCTACTCTTTCCTTGCATGGATTTTGGTGGGATTTACAGGTGGGAAATCCGTTGTTTGCAGGAAGCTATTTTTCACTGTGTATCTATGGAGCTGTGTAGCTTTTAATAATTACAGAATTTAATTTTAAACCTGCATTCTTGCACATCTGTGAAGATGCATGTCAGTCCTCCTCACGGTGATTTGAACCCGAAGCTTTACTACGGTCAAATCCTGATGCTGCCATCACCTGTCAAACCTCCCCTTGCCGCCTCCTTGTCCAGCCCACCATCTCTACAAGCACTTCAAAAAATAACACTTTCTTTGCTCCTCTGCTGCCACCAACCCCTTCAGGGTAACGTATTCAGACCACTCCTTTTAAGTTTTAAAAAGGAAACAAGTTTATTTAATTACAATTAAGGGTAGGGAAATTGATAATGTTAATAGATTCTAAACGTTGAAAAAAAACCCTCTCTCACTCAACTCAGACTTCTCTCAGACTCCTTTCTCCCCCTCTTCTCCCTCTCTTCCAAACTAACACTCTTCAAAACTCCCCCTCAGACTCCTCCTGAACAGCACCACCCACTGTTTATATAACACAGGCTTCACCCCCCTCACTCTCTCAGCCAATCAGCAGACATCTCAACATTCCACACTCCTCTCACACTCCCCCCTCCCCTCACATAGATAGAGTTGGAAGGAGCCTACAAGGCCATTGAGTCCAACCCCCTGCTCAATGCAGGAAACTAGAGGAGGGGTCTCCCATCCAAGTAATAACCAGGCTTGACCCTGCTTAGCTTTCCACACTCAGACAAGCTGAGCCAGCGTAAGCCACACATACTTAGAGCTATAACGCTTTGCCCATGGGCAGGGGCATGACAGTGCATATGCAGTTACCAGACTTTTTTTTAAAGCTGTCTGAAATGGTAGCAAGACCTCCTACTTCTCCTGCAATTGCAGCTCTATATTGTGGCTTGTGGCACATGCTTGTGCTATAAATACAGTGGAAGACCGACAACCTGGTCTTCTGCGCGGGTTCAATGCTAAGGGGGTAGCGAGTCCTGGGGCGGGCCTTCTCCGAGGTCCCCAGCGCCTCACCCTTAGCCCAGAACAAAGGGATAACTTATAGCCACAAAAGTATCTTTTAGAAAACAAGTTTATTTACAAAATTACCTTCACAAACTCAGACTCATGCCAGCAATACAGCTTATCAGTACGGTACAAAGTAACAAGCAAGAAGTCTCAAGGACACCGTGATTTCAGGGCTCTCTGCTAGTTAGTTCAGCTCGGGCCCCGGCAGAGGCCCGGTCAACCGCACGCGGCTAGCTGGGTTCCCGGCGGAGGCCCGGTCTGCCCAAGCGGCTAGCTGGGTTCCCGGCGGGGGCCCGGTCTACCCAAGCGGCTTGTGAGTGATTTCAGCTTGGTTTCCCGGGAGTCCGGTCAACCCAAGCGGCCAGTGATTCCAGCTAGCTGGAGCGCGCCGGGTGCTGCTACCCGGGGTTGCCGATCCTTCGTTCCCTTACCCCAGGCATGGACAAGATTGCTGAACTGCCACCAGTTCCCTTGCGCAGGGTGTTTTATACCTTGGTGTTTCAGGTAGCCCTTCCCTCCGTGATCAGGTGGGTTGACACCCTCCCTGAGGGGTGGCCTTTTGGGTCAGGTGGGGTGACGCCCTCCCCCCCCCGCCCGTGGGATGGGGTCCCTTTGAAACCACTTGCTTAATGGTCCCATCCTATGGTGTTGAGTGGCCATTTCTTAGGGGTGCCGAAGTGTCTGCTCTGGAGAGGTATTCAAGTCTTATGTAGATGGGGCTGATATGCGAGAGCATTGACAAACCTGGTGATGCTTCCTGCCTTCCCCCCTGGGGTGATTCTATGCAGATGTTGTTTGTCCCCTTTGGCATCTGTGGAGACTGGCTGTCCCCCCCCCCCCCCCGGGTCTCCTTCCCCCCTCCTTGGTGAGTGTGTGTGTGTCAGGCAGGGGGCTTAGGTTGGCTTTCTCCATAAATACAAACAATAAAATACATGTGAACTCTCGCACTCCTCCGCACTCCTCCTCCTTGTCCTGCGATTAGAACACAATGCATTGGCATGTGGCACTTAATCGTGCTATAAACACAGCCGATACTGCACTATATTTGTTATCATGCGCCCACAGAGCAGCAATTGCATTTTAAAGAAATACTAGCACAGTGGTGCCTCACAAATGATAGTGACTCAAGTGTAGATTCTTCATAAGAGAGGATGCATTTGTCATGCAAACTAATAAGTATCCTTAGAGGCTCAGGCAGCAACTGTATCTAACAATAGGGGCCCCTTCCCTGCTGGCAACTGCTCACCTGATTGACCAGGAGAGAATAGATTCTTTCAACAACTAGGGCTTGTACCTCTTCCTCTCAAGTAACCACTACATGTTAGCAGAAGAGGCAGATAGAATCAGATTTCCAAACTAAATATTTTAATTGCAGGGCTGAATCTACTTACATATTTGAAGGCCTCACTGACATTTCTAGAACATAAATGCATGCAAATGTAGTTCTAATAAATACTGTTTTATGGTGTCTGGTTCTGATTTTCAGATTTAATGTGTCTGCTGCTTATATAGGTGGAAGATGGCTGCTGATACTTCAGCTGAAATGTTTTCAAAAGCTCTGGAGTCTCAAATGCTTCAGACAGCCAAGATTGTAGAAGAACAGCTTGATGCAGAGATGCAAAAACTGGACCAGCTGGATGACGATGAACTGGAACTCGTAAAGCAAAGAAGACTTCAGGCACTGAAGAAAGCCCAGCAACAGAAACAAGTAACCTTCCTGTAGTATTATAAAAAAATACGTGTTCAAAGCACTTCACATGTATTAAATCCATAATCTTGACAACAGGCCAGCCCTGTAAAATAGGCCACCATTATTCTGATAATGCAGATGAGGGTGAAGCTGAGGAATAGTACCTTGCTTCAAGCTACAAAATGAGCTTATGGCTGAAGTGAGATTTGAAGTAGCTCACACTTGTGCAGCTTGATCTTATTCATAGAATCATAGAAAAGTAGAGTTGGAAGGGGCCTATAAGGCCATCGAGTCCAACCCCCTGCTCAATGCAGGAATCCCAAGTCAAAGCATCCCTGAGCTGTCCAGCTGTACCTTGAATGCCTCCAGTGTGGGAGAGCCCACCACCTCCCTAGGTAGTTGGTTTCATTGTCTTATTGCTCTAACAATGTTTATTCAAAAGTAAATCCTGCTGAACTCAGTGAAGTTTACTCCCAAGTAGGTGTATTTAAGATGGCAGCTTTACATATTTAATCTGGTGTCTTAATATAGTCCAATGGAATGGGTAAATAGTAATAGGATTGCAAATCCTATCAATTTGGAAGGGAGCTCCATTGAACTCAGTGGAACTTAGTTCCAAATAAACATGCATAGATTATGCATTATGGTACATAGCTTGTTGAAGCCTGTAAACCTGTTACCAAGTGCTTTGAACAGTTTCTGCTAAAGCCAAAGCTGCCTTTCCAGTATTCAAAATACTTGGAGAACAGTTTCATACACCAAAACAGGATGTCTTGGAACTGATTGACTCACTTGAAATATCAAAATTGTAAGGGAACTTCTGTATGACACTGAAAGCTGGAGTTTGATATATACAAGACACTACTTGAAAAAATGTCCAAAAATGAAACACTTCTATACCTCTTCCTCAAAAACTGGGGCATGAAGTGTCTCCCTAAATGGTGAAGAAAGCTGTAAGTTGATAAACACAGCCCCAAACACCCCAGTTACTAGTAAAGTCTCAAAACTTTATATAAACTGTCCAGAGAGCTTCCGCTATTGGAGAGTATAGAAATGTAATAAATAAATAAAACCTTTATTTCTGTGTGTGTGTGTCTCAAATGGGGGATGTGAAATGTTTCCAAAAATGGTTAAGGTATGTCAACATTAGCTTGAAAGCTAAAATTTGGTGCATTGATGGTCCATGACCCACCGATTACAGTAACAGTCTGAAAATCAGACATTTTAATATCAGATATGAATAATTTAATACATGAAAACTGCAGTCTTTTGCACACTTTCCTGGAAGCAAAGCAAATTGAACAAAGTAGGGCTTTCTTCCAAGTAAAAATGCGTACGATTGCACTGGAAGTTTACTTCATAATAGAGGTCAGTCTTGGCCATGAACATGTATCTGCTTTCAGAATGCAAGCTTCACACTAGTCTAAATATTTTTTGTTCTATAATTGTTTTAACAATAAATGTTACTGCTACCCCTTTATTTAAAAGTATGTCAGATTTGATTAGGAATTAGCAAAGAAGCTAATGTTAGTAAACTTTAAACATTTGCACCCATCTGCCTTGAGCAGGTAATACATACCATGAGGGCTAGAAACTAGATTTAAAATAAAATTGATGTTTTTAGATTCATCAGGATTGGGAATTAGCCTTGTTATGGTGGAATTAAAAGTACTCCTGATATTATGTAAAATTTCAGGAGATTCTTTCTCTGTCATGACATAAATACCACCTAGAAACTTCATGCTAAAATTTTGTATTCTTATACACAGGAATGGCTATCAAAAGGACATGGGGAATACCAAGAAATCCCTAGTGAGAGAGAGTTTTTTCAAGAAGTGAAAGGGAGCAAAAATGTGGTCTGCCACTTTTACAAAGATACAACTTTCAGGTATAGTACAGTCCCTGTAGGATTTTATAGTACAAAAAACCTTGCTAAAATGGATCAACTATTGAAATCAGAGAAGACCTGGGTGTAGAAATTCCATCTTCCTAGATCTACTAAAACTAATTCTCTGATCTAATGCATCTTTTGTTAGTAGTGGACCTCTTAAACTTAAATCAATGCCTATTTGTTGGCATGTGCATATTAAGAGCCTTGTTTGCTGATTAATCTTTGCTTAGTGAAAACATGGCACACTTGCAGTCTCCTGGATTACAAGTACTATCTGCCGTCTTGGGTCCGATTAGATATGCTTAACAGTGCAATCCTAAGCATGTTTATTCAAGACTTCCTAGTAAGTGTGCATAGGATTGCAGCCACATTTTTAATGATTTTAGTAGAACTAAAGTACGCAAAACCAAGTGCAATATGATACCTTGATTTTTTACTTAATATCTCAAGGACCATTGACTGGGTAGATTTATACCTAAAATATTGTTTATAAAGGTTTTGGAGGCATCGTTAACCTTCAGATCCACTTACCGTACTAGTGTCAAGGGGAAAGGAAATACAGGATAGCAAAGTTATATATTTGATCCTTTAACTATATGCTGACCTTAATATTTGTATTGGTATAACAAGCTTACCAACAAATGAAATATAAATGTTGTAATCAAATACTTATTTGAGCTGGGAAGCAAGATGAGACTTCACATCTACATTTCATCACTGTAAAGCATTTGATTTTTCCGTTTGTTTTTTCCTCAGATGCTTAATATTAGACAAGCATTTAACCATCCTTGCAAAGAAGCACATTGAGACCAAGTTTATCAAGTTAAATGCTGAAAAATCTCCATTTCTGTGTGAGAGACTTCGCATTAAAGTAATTCCCACACTAGCACTTGTAAAAGATGGGAAAACACAGGATTATGTAGTTGGCTTTACTGATCTTGGTAATACAGATGACTTTACCACAGAGACCTTAGAATGGAGATTAGGATGTGCAAATATAATCAACTACAGGTAAATAAAATTATCTTTACAAAAAATAGCAGGTACAATATTAACGGTTCTAAAGCATAGTAAATCAAGAAGAGAACCTTCTTTCTGGCAAGACAAGGCAAACTCCTGCCAAACATTGAGTATTAGCTTACGTTTGTTACAGTGCTAAAAAAAATAAAAATCTTACTCTGTACACTGCTCAGTTTGTTGAAAGAAATTACCTTTGAGATAAGCTGCTGCAGCTTTTCTTATTTGTAGAAATGCAAGGAGTTGGGGAGGATATTCCTGAATAGATAAAATTCTGTAGATTGCTTGTTTAATTCACCAGGACTTTGCTGATCCAGGCCCCCAATGTCCTGATGCAGGAAGCAGAAGGTGTTTTCCTTCTGCTGTAATGATCGAGATTGCTGCTTCTCGGCTTCAAGCAATCATACTCCAAGATAACATCATTTGGTCTTGTGTTTTGCCAGTGGTGTCCTATAAGCTGCTGCTTTAGGAAGCTATTGCCTCAAGGATGTTTTTATATTAATGTTTTTCCTTTTTTAGTGGCAGTTTAATGGATCCACCTTTCCAGAGCCAAAAGAAGTTTGGAACCACTTTCACAAAGCTGGATAAGAAAACAATCAGAGGAAAGAAATATGATTCAGATTCCGATGATGATTAGACGTCATGATACAAATATTTGTAAATCATCTTTTCTTTTAAGCTTGGTACATTCCTAGGAATGTTTTTTTATAAAGCTGTTTGTTTTCAGAACATTTGCACATAATGCTCATTTTCTAAACAGTTTTATACAATTCATGAAAAGAAATCTTAAATATTTTTTCCTCTTAGGAGGTCATTTCTAGGCCAAGAAATCTGAGCCCTTTTGAACTGTGTCACATGAGAAATAATTGTCAGTGTTTTATTATTTTAAAAGTAGCCCTTTTAAAATGTGTTTTAGTACCTTTGCCATTGAAATATTAATGAAGGACTTCTGTCAAGAATTGTTGTAAAACTATTCTAGAAGTAGTGCATTAATAAAATTGTTGCTTGTCAGTGCCATGAGTATGGCATTGCCTTACCGAACTACATTGCACTGCATATTATGAAAACATCTTAGCCTTCTTAAAAGAATTAAGGCTGCAATCCTATACACACTTACCTGGGGGTAACTCCCATTGAACTCCATGGGACTTACTTCCTAATAGATGTGCATAGGATTGCACTGCAACTTGACCAACTGTGTACGCTGCATGTTAAAGCTGAATCAGCAGTAAATAGCACATGGCAAAACTATGTTGAAACATACCTTGCTTGCAGGATTTTTAATATAACTCTGGGTTCGAGAACAAGCTAGATAAAAAAGAAAATCACAATGAATGTTGGTGTCCATTTTTTTTCTCTTGATGATACTATAAATGCAGTTTAATACAACTTCTTGCACTGTTGTTCTTCAGTAATAGGCATATTTTTCAGGATGAACTCTACCTTCCTGGAAATGTAAATGTCCCTTGGGAATCTGACAGTCTAGCTGGTAGGTGGATCAACTTCCCTTCTGTGCTCCTTTATATCCATTAGTTGCCAACTACTTAAAGTATATCTGTCTTTAGGCACTTACAGGCCCCATTGATCTAGGAAAGAAAGCCGTCCTTGTGAATCTCTAATTCAGGTAAATATGGAGCTAATCCACTTTTTAAAAAATTTGTAATCCAACCAAGCCAGGTGTGTGTGGTGCTTATGTGCCTGGTTCTGGCTTTTCTCTCCTGCAAGAAGGAAGTGAACAAGCTATAGCTTTCTTCTCCCAATTTTTCCTCTTGAGGGAGGTAAGAAAATTGCCTAGACAAGAGGGTGACCAGGACAAAAAAAGATATCCACCAGGTAATCACTCTCTCCTTGGCTCAGTGGAATGCACAGCTGTGTTCCAGCTTGCTTCTCTCCTCTGTTAGGTAGAAACCATGAGCAAGCTACTTGCAGGAGATATAAAGAGGGAGCATTTAAAAGATCATTAAGGTTCAAGGGGGTGGGGGAAGGACCACAGCGGGTTGGGGGTAATGAGAGGGAAGAACCTAAAAGATGACTTGAGGACAGGAGGAAAGGAGAAAGGGTTTCAGGGTGTGTGTGAGTCCACTGGGTAGGCAGAATCTTCATGTCCCATCAAATACTGGGTCTTAGCTGCCATAGGAGGTGCAAAACCCAGCTGGCACTCTCGCACAGTTGGTCAGCAATATTATTCTCAGCATTTTTTTAATGTTCATGTAAATTGAAATAAACTTATTTAAATTCTAATACTGAAGTGTTCATGTCTGTTCAGAGATGACTGCATGTCTGCTTCTGCTTTGTTCCTTCTGGCAGTACTGCCAGACTTTGTGCTGGGGTGCACTAGAATGCCACAAAAGGGGATGAAGTGTGCCTTGAAAAATTAAGCAGTCATGTTGGATGCATCCACCGCACTTTGACATTTGGAGCAGGCAGGCCTCGTGCAGCATTGATCCAACCCTGGACAGTGACAACGCTCTGAGGAACCAACAACGCACACACGGTGATTTCCTGATGCAGCCTTCAGTTCAGCTGGCAGGTGTGGGCACCACCACAGCCAAGAAAGCACACCCCCATACTCGAGTCCTGACTGGCCTCTTTCACAGTTGTAAGGAGGATGCCTGGAGGATGCCTGGCCACTGTCCATCAGGGGGATGGAGTGGATATAGTCCTCTCCTGAATATATATTGAAGGGGGGGGGTCTATATACAGGAGCATTCAAGAACATTAATTGCTACACACACCCTGCAGTCTGGAGTGGTACAGTTCTGAATTTACACAGTGTGTGTAACATGTAGAATGCCTCTGAGTTTATATAGAAGTCTCACCTAAGCTGCCCTGCTGGGACAGAATACTTCCTTCCACCACCACCCACATTCCGCTCCTACTTGGATGGCCGGCTCCAGAAGGTGGTGCTTGGGGAATGTTGCTCGGCCCCATGGACTCTCCAGTACGGGGTTCCTCAGGGGTCGGTCTTATCCCCCATGCTATTTAATATCTACATGAAACTGCTGAGTGGGGTCATCCGGAGTTTTGGAGTGCATTGCCATCAATACGCTGATGACACGCAGCTCTATTTCTCCTTTTCATCTTCAGCAGGTGAGGCTGTGGATGTGCTGAACCGGTGCCTGGCTGCGACAATGGACTGGATGAGGGCTAACAAACTGAGGCTCAATCCAGACAAGACTGAGATGCTGTTAGTGGGTGGTTCCTTTGACCGGATGGAGGGTGTTCAACCTGTTCTGGATGGGGTTGCACTCCTCTTGAAGGAGAAGGTTCGTAGCTTGGGAGTGCTCCTGGAGCCATCTTTGTCACTTGAGGCTCAAGTGGCCTCAGTGGCAAGGAGTGCCTTTTACCAGCTTCGGCTGGTGGCCCAGCTAGGCCCCTATCTGGACAGGGATAGCCTGGTCTCAGTAATCTACGCTCTGGTGATCTCTAAACTAGACTACTGCAATGCACTCTACGTGGGGCTGCCTTTGAAGACTGTTCGGAAGCTGCAGCTAGTGCAAAATGCGGCAGCCAGGCTTATTGCAGGGACCGGAAGGTCCGAGCATATTACACCAGTTCTGGCCCGCTTGCACTGGCTGCCAATATGCTTCTGAGCCGAATTCAAGGTGCTGGTTTTAACCTATAAAACCAGCACCTTAGGACTGGTTTACACGGCTTAGGACCACAATACCTGACGGAACGTCTCTCCCAACCGTTATCTACCCGGACACTACGCTCAACATCTGGGCCCTCCTCCGACTGCCACCCCCAAGAGAGGCTCGGTTGATGGCAACGAGGAGGAGGGCCTTCTCGGTGGTAGCCCCCCAGTTATGGAATCAGCTCCCCACTGAGACCCGCCTGGCGCCAACCTTACTATCTTTTCGGCGCCAGGTTAAGACTTCCCTCTATGCCAAGGCATTTAGTTAGGAGCTTGGAATAGCACGGGGGCGATTGTCACCTGTAGGCTCAGTTTTAATGGCTTTTGTATTGTTATTTTAAACTGTGTTTTTAAATTTGGTTTTTAATTTTTTAAACTGTTTTGTATGTTTTAATGTTGTTTTTATGTATAGAGTGTTGTGAACCGCCCAGAGAGCTTCGGCTATGGGGCGGTATATAAATGAAATAAATGAAATGAAATGAAATTTGTCTGGTTCCTTCAGATGTTGTTCTAAGTCCAGGAGGGGGTGGAATCTTCCTGAATAAGATAAATGGACCTGGATTCAGTTCTGGAAGTTACTTGGCAGCTCCATGCTTTTCCCCCCTCAGGGTCTGTTATTGCTAGCTGGTCTGACACATTCAGGACTGTTCGCATAGCCTCTAAAAATGAAATAATTTAATTGAAAATTGTAACAAGCAATACTATACCAAAATGCAGTCCACAATTTATTAAGGGTATTAAACATCAGTTTGATTTTGTTCCATGGTTGTTCATACATTGACTCTGGGTAGTGCACTGTGACTGCCCTGTCACATGGAGGTATGATATGCATGATTTCCCCTCTGAAAAAAGGGGAGATCACATTAGGCATCCACATGACTCGGGGCCTTCATAAGGTGGGGGCACAGGTGGCAATTACCCTGGGCCTCATATGGAGCAGGCCATGTCAACATTGATGCATTGTTGCCAAGTCTTTCAGAATCCCTCTAGCTTGAGTTCCATAAACCCTATTGGGGGGGGGGGAGGAAATGAACTCTACTGGTGGTAGTGTCCTTTTGTCATGACCGCATGAATGCGACAGTTGCAGCCACAGGCAATGCTAATAGCAGCCCAATCATGGTCAAACGTACACTATGGGGTCCTCAACGTAGTGCCTACAGACACTAGTGTGCTCATAAAGACCTACCAGTGTCCAATTTGGGGGCCCTCAAATGTACATTGAGGAGGAGGAGGATTATGTAAGCCGCCTTGGGTTCCTTGCAGGAAAAAAGGTGGGGTATAAATATAATAAATAAATAAATACATTCTCCCCAGGCCTCTTGGTGTCTTAGAAAGGCCCTGACTGGATGGTCCCATAGAATTATTATTATTATTTACATTTATTAATCGCTCATCTGGCCGGCCACCCTGGGTGATGTACATAGGCTAAAAACAAGATAGAATACAATTAAAACATAATTTTTTAAAAAAAAATCTTAACCCACCCCATATTCCTGCCTGAACAGCCAGGTTTTTAATGAACGGCGGAAGCTCAGCAGAGAGGGGGCATGGTGGAGGTCACTCAGGAGAGAGTTCCACAGTACGGGGGCCGCCACAGAAAAGGCCCTCTTCCTCGTCCCCACCAGTCTAGCTGCTCTGGCTGAAGGGAGAAGGAAAAGGCTGTCTGTGGCAGATCTTGTTGAGCGGCCCACTTGGTGTTGCTGGAGACGCTCCTTGAGATAGATTGGACCGGAGCCATATAGGGTTTTAAGGGTCAAAACCAACACCTTGAATTCTGCTCGGCAAGCAACTGGTAGCCAGTGCAGCTCCTTGAGCACTGGCGTGATGTGGTCCTACTAGCGGATGCCTTTAACCAGGCGAGCCGCTGCGTTCTGTACCAGCTGTAGCTTCCGAACCGTCTTCAAGGGTAACCCCACATAGAGCGCATTACAGTAGTCTAGACGAGAGGAGACCAAGGCATGAACCACTGATGGGAGCAGATGATTAGGAAGGTAGGGGCGCAGCTGCCGTATCAGATGGAGTTGATACAGTGCTGCCCGGCTCACAGCTGACACCTGAGCCTCCATGGACAGCTGGGAGTCTAGAATGACCCCCAAGCTGCGGACCTGGTCCTTCAGGGGTAGATGTACCCCATTCAGCACCAGGTCAACATCCCCTAACCTCCCCTTGTCCCCCACCAGAAGTACCTCGGTCTTGTCAGGTTTCAGTTTCAGAATGTTCCTTCCCATCCAGCCAGCCACTGACTCCAGGCACTTGGACAGAGTCTCAACGGCCAACCTTGGTGAGGACTTGAAGGAGAGGTAGAGCTGCGTGTCATCCGCATACTGATGACATCGCACCCCAAACCTCCTGATGATAGCTCCCAGAAAGGCCAGTTCACACTAGGTACTGTCACCCTAGCAGATAAAGGCCTTGCAATCATACCTCCACCAAAATATTGCAACTCTACGACAGAGTGAACATACAAAATCAAGTATAATGGGTTTAATGGACACTAACAGTGCAATCTTATATATGTTTACAGAAGTCCCATTGGACTCAAGGGGGTTTATTCCCAGGTAAGTGGGCACAGGATTGCAGCCTAAGGTAGTTGCACTTTTCCCATTGAAATCAATGGGAATTATATATGACTAACTTGTCCCATTTATTTCATTGTAAATTATCTCACACTTCCTTCAGTATCTCAGAAAGGCACCTAGGTTTAACTTTTATAATGTTCAAATGTATCCACATTTTATTGATTGGTTTAAAAGCAGATTAATCCACTAACATTTTATTATAATCACAGATTTTAATGCTATGGTAGACACATTTGAAATATTTTGTTAATCTCCCCAAGGATAAACCAAAGGCCATTTTGGATAGGCTTCAATATTACAGAGTAAGTGTCCAGAAACATCAATTGGTGCAAAATGCAGCAGCTAGACTATTATTTGGTGCACAGTATCAAGATCATATTACACCAATGTTGGAAGATCTGTACCAGTTGCCAATTGTGCTCTGGGCTCAATTTGTTGGTTTTAACCTTTAAAGCCCTAAATGCCTTGGGGCATGGCTATCTAAGGGGTCTCCTGTCTCATTATGAAACTGTCCAGTTATTAAGATCTGCAGGAGAGACCCTCCTGAGGGCACCGTCACTTGCAGAGACCCATTTGTTGGGCATATGGAAAATCGCTCTATCCTGTGTTGGTCTGAAATTGTGGAATGCTCTCCTGCCAGAAATACGATTGGCCCCCACCAGGGGAGACTGGTGACTCCTATTTCGGTAGGGCCCCTTTTCTATTGCAGGCTTTGCAGCTTTTATTTGGAGCTTCATGGGAACTATCCATGGTGGTGAACCTATTCTGGGGATGGAGTTCAGCACCATGGATAGCTCCTATGAAGCTCCAAATAACGCCTGCAATGGAAAAGGAGCCCCACCAAAATAAGGGTCACCAGCTTCCCCTGTCCCCCACTCTCTTGGCTTTTAGAAAGGGTGTAAAGACACATCTCTTTAACCTAGCTTTTAAATTATTGTTGGGTGTGCTATTGTTTTAATTGTTTTATTATTGTTATTTGTCTTTATGGTTTTATTGCTTTATTTAAGATTTGTTGTGTATTGCTTTGGTGACTTTTTGGCAAAAAGAGCAGTATAGAAATATCATCATCATCATCATCATCATCATCATCATCATCATCATATCACTTTCCTTTCCTATAGCATTTCATACTAAAATCACACATCCTGCGGTTTATTTAGAGCAGTGTTCTCCAACCTTGGGTCCCCGGATGTTTTTGGCCTACAACTCCCAGCATGCCCCAGCCAGCTTACGCTGGCTGGGGCATGCTGGGAGTTGTAGGCCAAAAACATCTGGGGACCCAAGGTAGGAGAACACTGATTTAGAGCAATGCCAGAATTATTGTAGTAATATATGTAGTATTTTGCCATTTATTAACCTAATTAACGTATCTAACTGCAACAAGGCATGCTGTAAAATAAATTACAAAACCAGGCATGATATTTTTATTAATTTGATGATTTGTACATGGATGTTACTACTTTGTCTACTTAATTGCAGTAAAACTCACCAAAAAAATCCCTAAACTGTTCATTAAAGGAGTTAAACATAATCATAAATGTATAGTAAATCATTTTATTGTATGTATTGCAATTGTTTATAAGCATATTGGATTCCACTATGTTCAGGTAAGCCGATCAACATGGGCAAGTATTAGTGTGGATCTGCTGAGTTACATACATACAAATCATACTATCCAATCCTTAACAACTCTGCAAATGACAGGTGAAAATGCACTGTCCTATCAAACCCGAGGTGGATACTGTGGCGTAACCCCACAATTCAGTTCCCTGGTGTATATCTGCTTTAGTATGTTTAGTGAGTATAGAATGTTGAACTGAGTGGGTGTGGTTTGTGATGTCTTGTTGGAAAGGGTGGGGGGAGGAGTATATAAGGAGTGTTTGAGTGATGTCAGAGTTAGAGTTGGTTACCGTAAGTGTGTGTTGGGAGTTAGGTTAGTTGGGTCGTTGTCCTTTCCTTCTTACAGTTATTCGTGTCTTGTCTGTCAGGAGTTTTGAGAGAAATCAGTGCTTGTCTGAGGAGTGAAAGTATTTAGAATTATAGGGACTTAGGTTAATTACAAAGTGTTTGGTGTAGGCAGGTTTAAAGTTATTTTCTGGAACTAAGATTTTGAGAATTAAAATAAACTTATGTTTATTTTGTTTGCTACCCAAATCCTACATGTCAGTTTGGCATTATTAACCTGCATTACTGTTAAATCTACACACACACACACACACACACACCTTTGTACCCACAGTATCATAAATTTAAAATAGATCCTTAATAACCTCATAGGTAGGGGAAAGGTTTCATTTGACCCTCCCCTCAGGTTTTTAAGTGTTGGTGCTTAGCCTGAGAAGGGTTTATGCACCTGGTCCTAAAGGACAAGCCCTGCTGAAAAAGAATCAACATGGCTTCCACAAAGGTAGTAGTAGGTGATCACTAGTGACCGAATAAGATGGTCTTCCAGGATAAAAAATTACAAAAAGAAATTTTTTTAAAGGAGGAAATTCTAAAAAAATTGTGTAGACTCTAGCGATGGGTCCATAAGTGACTGTGGAGGCCAATTGTAGATCCACACAGCTTCCCACAGTGAGGACACAGGTTACCAGATGGAAGATTGTCCTGTAAAGAATTCGTTTGATATGCTTTTCGCTTAGCACGTTTCTCCCTTTCACCTTGCACTCGGGCTTCTTCAAAGTCCATGGAACCTTTGTGAAAGGCCAACCTCCAGTTAGATCGTTCATGGGCCAGAGCTTCCCAGTTTTCGATGTTTATATTGCATTTTTTTAGATTAGCCTTAAGAACATCTTTAAACCTCTTATGCTGACCACCAATATTCCGCTTTCCATCCTTGAGTTGGGAATAAAGTAACTGCTTTGGGAGACGGCAGTCAGACATTCAAACAACATGACCGGTCCACTGAAGTTGGCGTTGAAGGATCATTTTTTCAGTCCTGTCTCACTAACCTTTTAGAGTTCTTTGAGAGTGTCAATAAACATGTGGACAGGGGTAATCTGGTAGACATTGTTTACTTGGACTTCCAAAAGGCTTTTGACAAAAAATCCCACATCGAAGACTGCTGAGCAAACTTAGCAGCCATAGAATAAGAGGGGAGGTCCTCTTGTGGATCAGTAACTGGTTAAAGAACAGGAAACAGAGGGTAGGAATAAATGGTACATTCTCCCAATCTGTATTGGGACTAATGCTTTTCAATTTATTCATAAATGATCTGGAATTAGGAGTGAGCAGTAAAGTGGCCACGTTTGCTGTTGACACCAAATTATTTAGGGAGGTTAAAACAAAAAGGGATTGTGAGGAGCTCCAACAGGATCTCTCCAAACTGGGAGAATGGACATCAAAATGTCAAATGTAGTTCAATGTAAGCAAGTATAAAGTGATGCACGTTGGGGCAAAAAATCCCAGCTTCAAGTATAAGCTGATGGGATCTGAGCTAGCGGTGACTTACCAAGAAAGAGGTCTTGGGATTGTGGTGGACAGCTTGATGTCAACCCAGTGTTCAGTGGCTGTGAAAATGGCAAATTCCATATTGGGCATAAACTCCCCTTATACAAATGTATGGTGCAACCACACTTAGAATACTGTGTACAATTCTGGTCACTGCACTTAAAAAAGGACATTGTAGAGTTGGAAAAAGTGCAGAAAAGTGCTAAATCTCCCTTGCATAAGTGGTGGGTCTCACTTGTGCAATGGAATTGGCAGGGCCCACCACCATTTGTGGAAGGGAATCAGTAGGGCATAAGGGTATGTCAGAGTATGATGACAATTTAAAAACAAACAAAAATCCACTTCTTCACATGAAATAAAAATAAATGCTCTTTTAAGCAAACCACTTGATACCACACCTGAGGAAAACTTTCAAACGGATGCATAAAATGTTTAGTGGTGGTAGGTTGTCAAACCTACCACCACTAAACATTGGTAAAAGCTGCACCTGATAAATTTCTGTCTATTATGCTGTCCTAGATACAATATTGCAACATTCTGTAAAGGGGAGATAACCTCTGAAAAATATGTGATGATAAAAAGACAGTAAAATGTTTCCTCATATTTCTGATCCCCACCCCCCACCCCGTTTTTAACAATATAGCACTTCACAAATAACCACCTAGTTCTCTCTTTAATGTTAAAGGGCCCCTCTTTTCTTAAGATAAAATTATGGCTTTAATTTTTTGTCAAATGTTGAAACCTGCTTATCTTTGTACTAAATCACTCATTTATTTACAGCTTTCTATCCCAAACAATATGTAGCCTTCAGTTACAAAAATCACACAAACGATCTTTGAGTTAAGCTCCAGTTTAAAAACAACGGTAAGCTTCTTTATATTACCTGTCTGCCTGGTGCTAGTATGCTCACTGCTACAAAGTTTACTTCCCTCTGTTCTCTGCTTCAAAGTGACCTGTGATTTTATATAAAGGCATTGCACGTTGTGATTTTATTATGATTTGGGATGAATCATTCAGAGAACATTGATTACAGGGTGGCCTATAAACTGTATAAATTAAATTAAATAATTAGTCCAACTCTAGCAAAGAATTAGTCACAACCAGGGCCACATGTCAAGGCTTGGCATGGTCGGGCACTTGCCGAGGGCCCACACTCCAGCAGGGGGCCCACTGACAAGCAGCACAGCCACAAGCTCTCCCACCGCCTGAGGCGAGAGAGCACACACATGCCACCGCACGCTATTGCCGCCACGTCTCCCTCCCACCCCCACCCCCTTTGCCCCTGCATCTGTCTCCCTCCCTCCCGCTATCTGTTTGTCTGTCAGTCTGTCCCCCTACCTACCCCATTATTATTGCCACCACTGCTGCCACTACCCACTCTGCAAATTCTCTCAGAGTGGGCAGCAGGCAGCCAAGCTGTCTGAAGAGCTGTGTCAGCCGGAAAAAGAGCTGTGTCCGCCGGAAGAACAGCTGTCATAGCTGTTCAGTGAACTGGCCAGACTCGAATGCCTGGCTCCTTAGAGCCAGGCATTGTGAGAGGGGCATCCTTTGAGATCACCTGTATGGTGGCGGCAGCAGATCCTGCTGGCAGGGGGATGGAGCGCACAGTTTGCTGCTCCTGCTGTTCCACCTCCTGAGGCAGGGGATTCACCCCATCTCGTAAAAGGGCCAGGTAGATACTAGAATACACTTAAATGCCTAGATCTGGCCACAGAACAAACTGTACAGCATGTCTTAGATATTTTACATAGAAAATGTAAGTTTAGCTATGCAGAAAAGCAAAACCATCTTTATTGAGCAAGACGGTAACCATCCTTGTGGCGAAGAGTACTTGATTTCAATCTGTGAGAGAGAATGCCCATCAGTCAGTGAACCAAGTTCTGATGAAGATGTAATTTGCAAGGTTATGAGTTACACAGGCATAATTCTTCATTGGGGAGATGAGAATGGAAAATTACAGCAATTAAAGCTGCAATAATCTGAGAACCAAAGTTCTTTCCTTGGTGCATTGCCTGCATGTCTGCAACTGCAATAAAGGATTATGCAAGTTTTTGTTTTGTTATGAGTAAGTCCCTGCTGTTGCATTCATTGATGTGAAGCACTCAGCTAGCAAGGGAGGGGAGGTACTTCCCTTTATTTTATATTACATCTTTCCTGGATGTCTCATCTAACAGGCCAGTAAACAAGTCAGCAGGCAGACAGGAAGGAAAGTAGTTCTGAAAGTGAAACTGCCTAGATCATTTTTTTCTTTGATAGTTACAGAGCTGAAAGAGACCAGAAACGTCAAGGAATCATGGAAGGTATTTGTTTTAATTAATTTGTCATATCTTAACAAACAAGGGTTCTGTTTGTTATGTGGTATATAACAGTAGGCATACAGTTTCAAACTTAATGTGTTGTTGTTTGCTCCAATCAATTGCTGGTGGGGGTGGAGAGGGAGGGGGTGGCATGCACTTTTTACCAACCAGAAAAGCTCACTTGATGTTGATCAGGCTGAGTTTTCCTGGGATCCTATAGTGGGTGGAGATAAGAAATACACCAAGTGTGAAAGAAACTAAAAAGCTTTATTCCAAAGACCAATCACCAAACTTACTATAGACAAACCAGTGAAATCCTGCTCAGACCTCCACTTAACCCAAAAATGTGATGGAGAGCCCTTCCCCAGGGAAGCTGGATGCACTCGATCCCCCACTCACAGCAGGTGAGGTGGTACACAGCCCAGACCCTTGGCTAAACAAGGTGGGATGCACCCTTTCCTTGCCAGTGTATGCAATGACACTAGACCCCCCCCCCCTTCCCATTGAAAGCTGTCCATGAATTCATACTTACAAACACACAACCTAGGCTGGTCAAGCCTAAGTGTAACATGCAGTGCTGGATCAGGGTGAAAACTGCCCGCGCCATATCCAAAGTCCTGCTGTTGTCGCTCCCCCGCTTGCTTCTGGAACGTCAGGGGTTTAATACTTTTTCAAGAGGAGGGGGCAGTTGTCCAGGGTAGGGGTCTTTTTAGTTGCTTTCTTTGCAAATGAACCAGCATCATCCATCCGGAGTTCCTGGGAATTTGCTGTTCTTCACAGCATGTACCCTCCATATCTCTCCAGGAATTTCTAGGTGCCGGAGTACAACTGCAACTTCTTCTGCCCCTGATCAGTTACCCCTCCTCCTCGCCATCCATGTAGATTTCATACTGTGCCTTCACACACATCATTCTTCTTCTCATCAACTCTCATGTCCATATTTCCTTTCACCTTTGACGACTCGGTTCCGATGTCTTCAGCACCACCCATTCTTCCCCTGATCCGTGGCCTTGCCTACAAGAAAACCATTCACAAGGCATTCACACCTCTCTATGCATTTACAGCTCAAAAACTGTTCACATAGGATTGTTACCAAGTTGTTCCAGGTAACAGATAACAATTCCGGAGAGCAAGGAAATTTCACTAGGTGTTTTTGGATACAAGCTCTTAGCAGCATTTAGCAAGGAGATACAGATGTGAAGCAAAGGATTCTGGGTTTCAGCCAGACTAACTCTAACTAAGCAGCTATTTGGCCTAGTACAGCTAAAATGCAATTGTCATACAATCCTAAAGCTATGAAAGAAAGCAACAGAAATAAGCAGCAGGAATGCTTAATGGCAGGAGAGATACAGGAGAATATAAAGTAAAGCAAAATCTGGTCCATGACAAAGGGGGAGTCGTGAAAGGTAAAATTATAAATCAAGCATACACCAAATGTTGTGGGTTGATTTTCCTAATAATTTAGGGCGCAATCCAGTCGGGATGCCGGTAAGCCCCTGAGCCTATGCAGAACTGGAGGAGAAGCAGAGGCACAAGCCAGAGGTTCCAAACATAAATCAAATATCAAAGGAGAAAGTGGACATCCCTGTCTGGTATTGGTTGAAAAACAATTTAGGTTGCAATCTTATGGCCCCTGGGAGGATGCCCTAGGGCAGTGATGGCGAACCTATGGCACGGGTGCCACAGCTGGCACGCAGGGACCTCTCTGTGGGCACTCGAGCCATTGGTCACCAGATCGCGAAAAGACCGCCCCCTTCTGCAAAACACTAATGATTTTGTTCTTTCTCACAGTGTGGAACAGAATGATTTTATTCTAGAAGGACAGGTCGCTTACCTGTAACTGTAGTTCTTCGAGTGGTCATCTGTGCATTCACACACATATGGGTTCTCTGCGCCTGCGCTGAGATCGATCGGAACTTCTTTAGCTGAGCTGAACTGGGCGGGAGCCCCTCCCCCTCACGCGTGCTCCTTAGCGCGGCTCCCGCCCGTCTCCTCAGTTCGGGATTATATCGGGATCGTCCAAATAAAAGGAAAAAACATAATGAAAACAGACCATCCCATTTCCACCTGGGTATCCATCGAACTCGATGCAGACACCGAGAGGGGAAGGAGGGCGGGTTGTGTGAATGCACAGATGACCACTCGAAGAACTACAGTTACAGGTAAGCAACCTGTCCTTCTTCTTCGTGGTCTCTGTGCTTCACACACATATGGGTAGATTAGCAAGCTGACTTACCGGAGGTGGGTCGGTGTCGGTAGTCAGATGGTGACCGATGATAGGACCGCTCTCCCGAAAGCGTTCTGCGCCCTGGCTCGAACGTCGAGGCGGTAGTGGCGGATAAAGGTGGAGGGTGAAGACCAAGTTGCCGCCCTGCACAAGTCCGATAGAGAAATTCCTCTGCCAAATGCCGTCGAAGTCGACATGGCTCTCGTAGAATGTGCCCTTACTGAGCCCGGTAAAACGCGATCGGCAAGTTGATATGCCAATTTAATAGTGTCGACTAGCCATGAGGACAGTCTTTGTTTCGACACGGGGCAGCCCTTTTTCGGTGGGCCGTAGCAGACAAAAAGTTGTTGAGTGCGTCTTATGGGCTCTGTACGCGCCTTGTAGAAGGCTAGGGCCCTACGGACATCGAGGCTGTGTAAAAGTCTCTCGACATCCGACGTTGGTGATGGAAAGAATGCTGGAAGTACAATGTCCTGACCCAGGTGAAACTCAGAGATGACCTTGGGAAGAAATGATATATCTGGCCGCAAAACCACTTTGTCTTTATGAAAGGTAGTATACGGAGGATCAATTCTGAGTGCGGCTATTTCGCCAACGCGCCTTGCAGATGTAATCGCCACAAGAAACAGGGTTTTGAGCGACAGAAGGCGTAGGTCCGACTTCGCCATGGGTTCAAACGGCTTTTTTGTTAGTGCCTTCAAAACCAGTTGAAGGTCCCATCCCGGTGTAATATTCCTCGTTGGAGGACATAAATTTTTTAATCCCTTCAAAAACTGCTTCACTAGGGGATGGACAAATAGTGACATGCCGGTAGAAGTTGCGCGATAAGCCGTAATTGCAGCCAAATAAACTTTAATTGATGAAAATTTTAGTCCACGGGTCATCAACGAGTGCAGAAAATCGAGGACAGTGGATACCGAGCATGCTGCAGGGTCTTTACCCGAAGCCGCGACAAAGCTGGAGAAAGCTTGCCATTTCCTCTCATAAGAAAGCCTTGTCGAAGGTTTGCGTGCTGCCAGCAAAACGTCTTTAACCGCCTCAGACAGGTCCGCATCCATCGTTATCTGATCCTCCATGCTGTGAGGCTTAAGGGATGCAGATTCGGATGAAGTACCTTGCCCTGGTGCTGTGTCAGCAGATCGTCTCGAGTCGGTAATTGCAGATAATCTCCCTGGGACAGATTGAGCAAGTGGGCGAACCAAGGCTGTCTCGGCCACCACGGAGCAACTAGTATGCAATTTGTCCTGTCTAGCGATATCTTGGCTAGTACTCGTGTTAGGAGAGGAATTGGAGGAAATAGGTAGTAAAACCCGTTGCTCCATTCCAACAGGAACGCGTCGGTTATCGACTTCGGGTCCGACCCTGCCCTGCTGCAGAACAGTGGACATGCTGCATTTTCGCTGGTTGCAAATAAGTCCATGTCCGGTCGACCCCACTGTTGAAATAGGGAAGTCAACACTTGCCTGTTCAGTTCCCACTCGTGTGAGTGCAGAGACACTCTGCTCAGTGCGTCCGCCAGTACGTTCGTCTTTCCAGCGATATGGATCGCCACAAATGACATCTGACGAAGGAGGGCCCATTCGTAGAGTCGCATAGTCAGTCGTGTGAGGCGCATGGATTTGGTGCCTCCTTGCTTGTTGATATAAGCCACTACTGTGGTGTTGTCCGTCACGATCTGTATGTGATGTCCGGTGAGATAATGTTCCATTCCTCGGAGCGCCCTCCAAACAGCCATCAGCTCCAGCCAATTGATATGCTTGGAGGCCTCCGTCGGAGACCATGTGCCCTGTACGACGTGGTCGTCGGAGTGGGCCCCCCATCCTAGTAAGGATGCGTCCGTCGTCAGTATCCTGCTCGGTACCGGCGGTTGAAATGGTATCCCGTCGAGTAGATTTGATTCCTGCTGCCACCACCTCAAAGACTCTCTTACGGCTCGTGGGAGTTGTAGACGAAGAGAAGGTCTGTCCTTTTCTGGTTCGAAGGCTCGAACAAACCAGGTCTGAAGAGGTCGCATGCGAAGCCTCGCGTAGCGTACGACCGCGATGGTCGAGGCCATGTGCCCTAGAAGTTTTTGTACAAGATGAGCTGATGTCACCGATTGTTTGGACACTCTGCTTGCAAGGGAGATCAGTTTGAACGCCCTGTCGTCCGGGAGATACGCCCGACCATCGGACGCGCTTAGCCTTGCCCCTATGTATTGAATCTCTTTTGTCGGCTGTAGAACCGACTTCTCCGCGTTCAGACAAAGTCCCAATTCGAGCATGAGATCGAGAGTGTGATTGAGAGCCCTCTGGAGCTCGACCCTCGAGGATGCCACCAGCAACCAATCGTCGAGGTAGGGGAAGATGGTGATGCCTCTTGCCCTTAGACTTGCGCACACCACCGCCACACACTTCGTGAATACCCTCGGCGCGGTGGAAAGTCCGAATGGCAGAACGACGAACTGGTAGGAGTCGTCCCCCACTCGGAACCGAAGGTATTTCCGGCTGTCCTCGTGGATGGCGATGTGGAAGTATGCATCCTTGAGGTCGATGGATGCGAACCAATCGCTCCTTTGGAGTAGCGGAAGGATCGACTGGAGCGTGACCATGCGGAATCTTTTCGGTGGTATAAAAAGATTTACAGTCCGAAGGTCCAGGATCGGTCTGAGTCCTCCTCCTTTTTTCTTCACGATGAAGTACCTGGAGTATAGCCCGTCTTGAGAGTCTTCTGCAAGGACTGGCTGTATCGCTCCCTTTTGAAGGAGGGTAGAAACTTCCTCCATCAGCACCCGAGTTGGACGGGTGGTCTTGATCCCGAGAAACGGGGGGAGAACTCCGAACTCGATCCTGTAACCGTGCTCCACGATGCGCAGCACCCATCGATCCGTCGTGATGGTCCTCCACGATTGGAGGTGGTGGCAAAGTCGAGAGCCGAAGAGAGTAGTCTGAGGTAGTGCAGAGGTGTCGAGGTGGTGAGTCGGTGGCAGTATGGTTGGGACGGCGAGGTAGTCAAAGACGACGCCGGCCGGCATCGCCTCCCCTCCTGGTGCCTCTGGACCGCTGCTGGAACGGACGCTGTGGCGCTTGCGGTTGCGGCGCTCCGGGCCTCCGGTTCCCGCTTCTGTACTGGCCTGGCTGTTGGTATTGTCTGGCCGGGAACGGGAATCGAGACCAACGTCGTGGTCTAAAGCTCTGGGACGGTTGCTGGCGGATAAGCCCCATCTTTTTCGCCGTCGTCAGAGCTTTCTGGGCAGAGTCGAGGGAGTCGTCCGTGGAGGAATTAAATAACCCCTCGCCGTCAAAAGGGAGGTCCTGGATCTTCGCCCTATCGTCGGGAGTCAGGGCGGTAGAGCGAAGCCATGCGTGCCTCCTTAAAGCCACGGAACCGACCATCGACCTGGCATGGCTGTCGACTTGGTGCCTTGCTGTATTCATCTGAAGGGCACCGATGCTAGTCGCTTCTTTAACCAATTGCGCTGCCAGGTCCCTCTTGTCGTCCGGCAGATAATCACAGAGGTCTCCCAGCTTCTCTGTGATGTACATCTGATATCTAGCTAACAACGCCTCGTAGTTAGATATCTTGAGTCCGAGGGAAGACGATGAGTAGATCCTACGGCCGTAGGAATCTAGTGTCTTACCCTCTTTATCTGCCGGAGTGGTATGCTGTTTCCCCCCACGAGACTGCGCCGATTTGACTATAAGCGAGTTCGGGGTCGGATGAGAAAACAGGAATTTTGCTCCTTCCTCCTGGATTTTGTACATTGACTCCAGGCGTTTGGCCGTCGGTTTAGTTGAGGCCGGAGTCTTCCAGGTTTCCTGCACCGTCTCCAACAGTGTAGGCAGGAATGGAAGGAGCAACTGGTTCGACTGCGTCGTCCTAAGGACAGCATAAATGTCATCCTTGGCCTTTCCTTTCGAAGACTTCGCCTCGACTCCCAGAGCAGTCACCAGCCGGCTGACATGCTCAGCGAAACTCCCCATGTCCTCCGATGGGGAGACCGCGTCTTTGGACTCCACCTGCGTGTCCGGTGAAGTGGAATGGGAGGAGGAAGCCGCCGAGTCCGAATCCGACAGGTATGCCAATCCCGACGAGGAGTGGCCAACAACATCAGTCGCAACCGGTAGACGTGCGAGAGTCTGTGGTTGAGCCGTCGATGTCGATGCAATCGGCTCTCTCACTACTTCAGCCGGGGCACGAGACACAGCCGCATCTCGTCGAGGTGAAGGAGAATGCCTCCGACTACGGTGCCTGTCCGGAGAAACTGAACGCCTGTGGTAGTAGTGACGTTCAGACCTCTCGCGTCTTGGTGAGCGTCTCGACCTCGAGTAGTAACTCCTAGAACTCGATCCCGGGTAGTAGGAGCGGGACCTTGATCTCTCATCTCGGTATCGGGAGAGACGAGATCGATGGCTCGAAGTCATGGAGACCGAGTCACGAGCCCGATAATGCGGGGATCGTGATCGGCGGCGGTGTTCTTGACGCTCCTCTGCGTACCCAACCGACGGAGACAGTAGCGGTGGAGGACCCCTCGAGCCCGAACGGGGTCTGTCCGATGTCGTCTGCTCCTCGAGCTGGGTTGGCGAAGCCACAAGCTCTCCCTCCGACAGGGAAGCTGCCGCAGTCATCGGCTCTTTTGCGATATCTCGGCCCCGAGGAGACGTAGTCGGGCCCGGAGTGGACTGGTGGGCAATCGGTCCCGAAGCTCGATCTCGAGCACCAGCCAGCCTCAATCATCGCCACCGTACGCTTCGATACCACCACAGTGGACGAAGTCGACGGGCCCGCCATTTCCTCAGGCTCAACCGCCATTTTCTCCTTAAGGCGTTTCGCCTTATCTTTACGAGCCTTCTTTGCCAGTTTCTTTGCCGTTAGCGTGTCCGTTAACGGCTTCTTGGCAGGCTGGGATCCCCCAGGCCGTTCCTCTGGAGTAGGGCCTTTTGCTGACAGGGATTGCTCCCACAAAAGGGCCCTCAATTTCGTTTGGCGGGCTTTTCTGGCCTGCTTAGTGAAGGCCTGACAATGCTTGCAGGACTCCACGACGTGCCCCTGTCCGAGACACAGCAGGCAGAGTGAGTGATTGTCAGCGGGGGGGATTTTAGTCCCACACCGCTGACATTTTCTAAATGGTGCCTTGAGAGGCATAGTTAAAAGTTAGATGAAGAGAGAAAAATAGAGAATAATACAGTAACTAGGACAAGAACGGGGGAGAGAAGGTTCTAGGTAGGATTTTTTTGAAGATTTTTTTTTTTTGAAAATAAAGATATAGTTCGATAGAGAATAAAGATTTTGAAAGTTTATGAGGAGAAAAAAGTTTTAAAGACTAGTAGAAAGACTAACAAACTCAGCTTTGAAGAATCGAGTGAAGAGAAGAAGAACCTATCGACTGGTCGCAAAGGCGGTCGAAGAGGAACTGAGGAGACGGGCGGGAGCCGCGCTAAGGAGCACGCGCGAGGGGGAGGGGCTCCCGCCCAGTTCAGCTCAGCTAAAGAAGTTCCGATCGATCTCAGCGCAGGCGCAGAGAACCCATATGTGTGTGAAGCACAGAGACCACGAAGAAGAATTCCTGTTACAGAATTCTTTTCTACATTGTTATCACATTTAAAAGATTTTGAAGAATGATGCACAGAGCATGGCTTGGATGTAAAGCCCTAACAGTTGACCTGAGTGCTGCATGTGTTGCTCTCAAACTAACGGAGTATGAGCCAAGGTTTGACAAATTATCAGCATGCATGCCATAGCAAAAATCACATTAATTGTGCAAAAGCATACCCAATGCAAACTTTTACCTAATGCAGTGTTTGCAGTCCAAGACACAAAGTGTTTAAAATGTGTTAAGCACGTTTCGTTTTCTTGTTTATCTTGCTCATCCTAGTACAGGTTGACTTTTACTTTTACTAATCCGACACCTGTAGAAGCAGGGAAAGGACCCGGGGTAAAGCTTGCCCTATACAATTTCAGTCTGGCATATAATCATATTACAAGTTGAGAATCCCTTATCCAAAAATACATGTGCCTCCTAATTATTTAAAAAGTTTGTATAAATTCCCTTCAGGCTAAGTGTACAATGTAGTACTATAATAATTTTTTGAGGGGTTTTTTTCCAACAAAAAACTGTTTATATCATTCAAAGCTCTGTTATTGTGTTTTTATTTAAGACAAAATATGTTAATTAGTTCGGACAACTGTATGAGTTGTTTTTCTAAAACGAAAACCTCGGTATTCAGGTTTAATTGCAGTGTTGGCACTTTGAAATAAATAAGTTGGTTTTGTGTTGCAGTTTGGGCACTCGGGCTCAAAAAGGTTCGCCATCACTGCCCTAGGGGCTACAAGCCAGAGGAGCCTCAGAGAAGAAGGTCCACCCTTGCCACCTCCTAGTTGCAAGCATGGGAACCTCGGCTGCACCCCTTCCCTCTCCAGTGTTGATACTACAACCTCAGAGAGAGCAAAAAGAAGGTGTGCTGCTGAGGGCACACTGGGAGGGGGCTTGGGTCCAAAGTCCTCCCCTGACATGCCCCCAAACCAGCAGAAAAAGTGCATCAGCCCTGAAGCTACTGTAGTTAATTGCCCTTCTATGGGAAGGGGGAAATAGGAAGCCCAAGAAGTGATCCAAAGGAGTGGGGGAGAGGCAAAAAGCTTCCCTGCACACACAAGCCTTCCACCCTGCCAGTGCAAGTCCAGCAGGGCATAGGAAAAGGTGGTTTGTCCTCCTAGATTCTCCCTCCCCAGTGCTGTATGATTGCTGTGCTCTAGGACAAATCTGAGGGCTAGGTTTCTGATTTGGACCATTGTTATCTAGAAATTAATTCTAAAAACACCAAGTCTAAGTCTCCTTAGCTTGTTGGGAAGATAGGTAGAATTCAGGTAGGTCGTATTTAATTATCCCTCCTTTCCAAGTAAGAAAAGTTATTTATACAGATGATAACCTACCTCACAGGGTTGTTGTGAGGATAACATGGAGAGGAGGAGGACTATGTAAGCCGCCTTGGGTTCCTTGCAGGAAAAAAGGCGGGGTATAAATATAATAAATAAATATGGAACATTTTCTCTTGGTATATCCAACTCAGTGAGGGAATTAATATTGGACCAATAAACTCTTAAGAATATACTTTTCAAGTATTGGTGCATGCTAAATCTTGTTTAGATTAGGACACTCAGCCATTGCTTACAGCTGTTGCCAAAACCAGGTAAAACAACACAATTCTAATAAAGAATTAATTTATCGGTCTGATTTTACTGGACAATAAATGTGTTTATCCTTGCCAGCATATGGTGACATAATGAATGTTGATACCACCGGGGCTTCTCTTAAAACTGGACAACAAGAAGGCCTGAGTTATGGTGGTAAGATTATTACTTCTCACATTTGTTTGAATATGATGATAGCTTTGTTAATTAAGTGATGCTACCCAAGATGTGTGTCTTATTTTAAGAGAATAAAATGCCAGTTTTAGGGGAAAGCTGGGTCAAAAGGGTAACCCAGCATTTTTTTTATTCTGTGGATCATCTACCGGTATCTTTCTATATGATTATGGCTGGCATCCAACAGGACCATTGCACAAGCAGTCACTCCTGCAAATGCACGGGCACAATAGGATACTCCTCGTAATAATATTTTTATATATCATATTTACATACACACTTATTAAGTAGATATATATCACACTTTTCAACTACAATCCTCAAAGTTGGCTCACTTTGCAACAGATACACCAAGAAACACATTTAAGCAAAAACAACCAGCTGCATCAAGCAGGAGCTAACCTATGATGTTCTTTCACACAGGACAGATGGTCTGTCTGAGATGGTCCTGTGGCAGGGGAGGGAATAGTCTAGCTCAGGGCTCTCCAACCTTGGGTCCCCACATGTTGCTGGACTACAGCCATTAGCCATGCTGGCTGGGTATGCTGGGAGATGTAGGCCAGCAACATCTGGGGACCCAAGGTTGGAGAGCCCTGCTCTAGCTGAAACAGAAGCAGGTGTCTGGTGTAATTGTTACAGGCCCCCTTTCTCCTGGATTCCTCCTCACTAGATAGTTGGTAGTAGGGCCGAAACAGACATTACTTTAGATCTTTATCTAGCACCTACATCAGTCACATTTTTACTCTAGAGTAGGTGCAGAGGCTCAATCCAGATTTTCAAAGTCCCCTACCCCCACACTAGGGTTCCAAATCCATAACTAGCCGCTATGTCTTTTTTCATTTTAACTTTAAGTGTGCGTGCAAAGGCCCCAATCTGGACTGGGACCTTAGTGTGGGGAGTTTGTAAGATCCAGATTGGGCCTCTGCACCTACTCTAGGATAAAAATGAAAAAGTTGTAGCTGCTAGACAGGGATGGGGACTCGGACTCGGGGACTCGACTCGTGAGTCCGACTGAGTCCCCCCTCTGACTCGAGTCCCACTCAAGTCCCAATAATTTATGTGGGACTCGGGACTCGACTCGGGACTCGAGCCTAAGGACTCCTCCGCCTTCGCCCTCGCCTCCGCCGTCCTCACCACCTCCTCCTCCTCCTCCGCCGCCGCCTCCGCCGCCGCCCTCACCTCCTCCTCCTCCTCCTCCGCCGCCGCCGCCGCCGCCCTCGTCGCCATCGCCGTAGCACACAGCACGCCGCGTCACGCCGCCAGCGCCGTCGCTCTGTTTTTGGCGGGGTTGCTGTGGTTCAAAAACAGAGCGCCGTCGCTAGCGGCGTGACGCGGCATGTCACGTCACGCCGCCAGCGCCGTCGCTCTGTTTTTGAACCACAGCAACCCCGCCAAAAACAGAGCGACGGTGCTGGCGGCGTGACGCGGCATGCCACGTCACGCCGCTAGCGACGGCGCTCTGTTTTTGAACCACAGCAACCCCGCCAAAAACAGAGCGACGGGGCTGGCGGCGTGCTGTATGTTACGGCGATGGCGACGAGGACGGCGGCGTGCTGTGTGCTACGGCGACGAGGACGGCGGCGGCGGCGGCGGAGGAGGAGGAGGAGGCGGCGGCGGAGGAGGTGAGGGCGGCGGCGGCGGCGGCGGCCGGCGGCGGCGGTAGCAGAAGCGAGGGCGAGGGCAGTGGAGGAGGAGGAGGAGGAGGAGGAGGTGAGGGCGGCGGCGGCGGCGGCGGCAGAAGCGAGGGCAGCGGCGGCGGCGGAGGTGGAGGTGAGGGCGGCGGAGGTGGAGATGAGGGCGGCAGCGGCAGCGGCCCACGGAGGGAGCACGAGGGTCTCCGCGGGAGGAAGGGCAGCTCTTCTTCCTCTCGCGGAGACCCTCCTGCTCCCTCCATGGGCCGCCGCTTTGGGAGGGACTCGGGACTCGACTCGAGTCACCATTTTGGACCTCGGACTCTAGACTCGACTCTAGACTCGGGTCCAAAGACTCGGGACTCGACTCGGGACTCGGGACCAAGGACTCTTCAACATCCCTGCTGCTAGATACAAATTTAAAGTAATCCCTATTTTGGCCTTTAGATAACCCTATAGTGGGGGAGGGGATTCTTTGAGGAATCTGAGGATTTTTGAAAATCCTCAGATGTGTAGGCTTTTTTCATGGCCTTAGCACCTTCCCAAAGCAGCTAGAAAGGTCAAGCTAATTTTAAGATGACTTTCAGATGTAATTACTTCATTCTTCTCCTTTCATCCCACCCCACAATTTCTCAGTGGAGAGCAGGATAAGCTTTTGGTAGCTAGGGAACTAGGCACCATACTGGCTGCTTTTATAGTACCTTATGAGTTGTGTTCATAAAAACATAGAAGCATATACACACAGAGAGACTGGGTTCAGACAACATGATAACCCACACCCAAGGGTTGAGTATGGGCTGAGTGTGGGTTCTTGTTGAAATGTGGGTTATTGTGCTGACTGGACCCAGCTGTGCTAACAAGCCATGGCTTGTTAACCACAAACAACCCATGAAGAGAATCCATGGTTTGTTCTTGGGTTGTGAACTGTGGGTTGTACACCATGGTATGTTTGGCTGGGTTCAGAAGACATGATAACCCATGGTTCAACAACAACCCACGATTCAACCCTTGAGTGTGGGTCATCATGTTGTCTGAACCCATTCATGCTCTCTCCCCCTCCAATTCAAGTATGAGAGACCTAGATTGATGTGGAAACAGCTTTCAACATATGTTATTTCGTGTGCCAATGTTCATCCATGAACCAGCTTTCCCATTTGAATCTACTAGTTCACATGCACGACTGAAACTAGACTGTAGCTCTCCTGGTTTACCTCAAGTTTACTGGTTTACTTTGACTAAATACACTTTTTCCATGCATTTGAAACACTTTTTAAAAAAAATCACATTTGCTTTTTCCCGGCAAGGCGTTGCAGCTTCAGAAATAATTGCAGAAAGAGACCTAAAGAATCTAGAGAAATATAAAACAAGGATTAACAATGTCAGTAAAAAAACAAATATTGATGCAGCTCTGATTGCCGGCATAATCTCTCGAGAATCTCATGCTGGAACTATCCTGAAAGACGGCTGGGGTGACCATGGAAATGGATTTGGTTTGATGCAGGTAAAGGCTTTATATTTGATATAAATACATAAAAAGATAATGCTCAACACTCAGCAACCCCAAATCCTGACACATTATGGTGACTTTATAAGTTGCTGTTACAAGGGCTAATCATCCCCAACAAAAACACATCCTCATAGAATTGCAGTTGCTCCAATTTATCCCTTGTTTACCCCCTCTTTCCGTATTTTGGTCATCTTCCCCACTGCCAATGTTTAGATTGTAATCTCCTTGGGGCAGGGGGCTACCGTTTTTTGCCTGTCACTTTGTAAAGCAACTGTACATTGCTGACACCATATAAAAGAATTAAATAATACTCATACCCTACAGCAGCCTTCCCCAACCTGGTGCCCTACAGAGGATTTGAACTACAACTCCCAGAATTCGCGACCATTGGCCATGCTGATGGGAACTGACATCCAAAACATCTGGAGTGCAACAGGATGGGAAAGGCTGTGCTACAGAACCATTGAAATGTTTCAATGTTTCTATTTAGGTTGATAAAAGATTCCACAATCCAGTTGGCGCATGGGACAGTGAGGAGCACATTAACCAGGGTACCCTCATTTTATCTAGTATGATAAAGAGTATCCAGAATAAATTTCTGCAGTGGACTAAGGAACAACAACTCAAAGGTATGGTGGACCTATCTGTTCCAAAATATTTTGTAGAATTTGCTATGAATTTGGCCCATGAATTTGCTATGGGAGTGTGAGGTTGGGTAAGGAAGTTGATTTCCCCCCTCCCTTTCCCTTCCATCCTGGAATTTGTTACTCTGCAGGAAAAGAAACTCTGGAAAGGAATGTAGGAAGCTGCCTTTTACAGAGTCAGACCCTTGGTCCATCTAACCCAGTATTGTCAACACTGACTGGCAGCATTTCTCCAGGGTTTCAGGCAGGACTCTTTCCTAGCCTTATTGGGAGATGCTGGGGATCGAACCTGGGAACTTCTGCATGCAAAGCATGTCCTCTACCACAGAACTCTAGACCTTCTGCAGTTGCCCAGAGGGCCAGGGGACCCAGGGAAGGTTAGTGCCATATGCAGAACCAGGCCTCCTCCGGGCCCCCTTTAACTTCTGGATCCATAGAATCATTCCACTGAAATACCTGGAACATGCTTGCTACCAAATCAGACCACTGGTCTGCAGAGCTCGGAATTGTCTACACACTGACTGGCAGTGGTTCTCCAGTTTTAGCCAGGAGTCATCTCCAGAGCTATCTGGAGATACTAGGGATTGAACCTGGGAACTTTTGCATGGAAAGCATATACTCTACCGCTCGGCTATGTCCTTTTCTTCTTCCTATCAAGAGTCATCTTCCATCCAATCCCATTTATTGTCCTCCTAGTCACTTAACATTGGATGACTATTGCAAAAACAATTCACTTGAGATCAGGTGACAATTACCACATTGATGCTCACACTGGTTCCACCTATGTGGCAAGAACACTTTGCTACAGATATCCAGTCTTAGGAACAACCTTATGTGGTAAGAACATAACATAACATAACATAAGAAGAGTCATGCAGAATCAGACCAAGGATCCATCTAGTCCAGCATCCTGTTCACACAGTGGCCATCCAGCTGCCCACAGGAAACCCACAAATAGGACATGAGTGCAACAGCACTTTCCTGCCCATGTTCCCCAAAAACCAGTGTACATAAGCATACAGTAATACCTTGGATTGCAAGCATAATTTGTTCCGGAACCGTGCTTGTAATCCAAAACACTCTTATATCAAAGCAAGTCTCTGGCGGGAGTGAGCGGGGCCGATTTCGGACCGCAAAGCCCACTCAAGGCGAGTGGTTACATCCCAACAGTTGTCTTGCAAGACTTTGCTCGTTTATCAAGTTGAAATTTTTTAAAAAAATTTGCTTGTCTTGCAAAACGCTATCAGACCAAGATGTGGCTTACGATTTACAGGCCTGTGGCTTTCGCTGGCTCAGCTTGTCTGAGCATGGAAAGCTAAGCAGGGTCAGGCCTGGTTATTACTTGGATGGGAGACCCCTCCTCTAGTTTCCTGCATTGAGCAGGGGGTTGGACTCGATAGCCTTGTAGGCTCCTTCCAACTCTATCTATGAAATCTATACTTGCAATCCAAGGTATTACTGTACACTTAAATACGTATCTCTGCTCAGCTACATCTTGCATCTGTAGTACTGCTTAATTTCCTGATAAGGATGGATGAGAAATGATGCATTATTAGCAATTTATCCTTTTAAATAAATGCCACTCAGGCTGTAATTCTGTACACACATACTTGGGAGTTAAGTCCTTTTGAACCTAGTAGGATTTACTTCGGTGTACTCATGAATTGATCAAGCTGTGTATATAGATCATCTCAATAATCGTGTCCTTCATCAAGTAGAAAAGAAAAGGCTTATGTTCTTGATGTACTGCTTAGCTTCACTTTCAATCAACTGTTTAACTTCCTCTGTATCAGGACTATGAGAATCCTAAATTAAATATATATCTATATCTATATCTTATTTTAACACATGGGAGATGCCTACAAAAGAAGTATGCTTTTAATGTGACTTTTGTTCATTTAAAGCTTAAAAACTTTAAAGTCTTAACACTATTTTAACTACAGGTGGAATATCAGCTTACAACGCAGGAACTAAAAATGTCCAGAGCTATGACAGAATGGATATAGGCACAACAAATGATGATTATGCCAATGACGTCGTTGCAAGAGCTCAGTTTTACAGATGCAGTGGATACTCATAATGCTCTTAAATGGGAATGTAACACAAAACAAAATAAACTTCCTGTATATATATTATCCATAAGATCATCACATCCTTAGTTTTTCTTCCTTGACAGTGAAACAAAGATACATCAACTTCTAAAGAAAACTTAGAAAATGTTATATTACTACCTTACTATTGACCAGGCTATTTTAAAATGGCCATGACTTGCAATGATGGTGGAAGCTTAAGTGCATTACTTCTGAAAAGTTTCCAAACTGATGCAAGTACTAATTGGCTGTCTTCTATAAAGGACCTTTTTTAAAAAAATAACCACTGCTTATTTGACTGAAAGTTCTGATGTTTCTTCCTTCAAGCTCACAGCTGCTACTTTAATTGCTATAATTTATAGGAGATAGTGAGAGGGTTCACATGACACAATAAGCCACACTGCATAGCAGGCTAAGCTACCTTACCCAAAATGCGCCCGACAGACAATTGGGTACATCGTGGGTAAAGTCCCCCCTCCCCCTTCTTCCCCCTTGGTCCTCCTGCAGGAATCCCAGGGGTCCCTGTGGGAGCACCAAGTTTCCCCCCATCTGCACCACCTCAGGGAGTCCGAAAGGCAGCAAGGAATGGGGGAGCAGGGCAATCTTGGTTGCCTGCTGCTGTGGCAGGCCAAAAAAGCTCGCCACCGCAGAGGGCAGTGGGGGAGGAGCAATCGGTGCCATTGAATCATGGGTCGGCAGCACTGATCTCTGTCCCGTGCTGCCACCATGAGCCGGAAAGGGCTCGTGGAAGCAGTGCAGGGTAGCCACAATCGCTGCTGCTGACTTGTGAGTCAGTGGCAGCAATCTCCACTGCATGCCACCACGGCAGGCTGAAAGTTCTCGCCGTGGCGGCATACAGTGGGGAAAGCTTCTGACGGCTGCCTCCAAGTGCTGCTTGGGCACTTTGGGGGCAGCTGTCAGCAGCGCTTGCCCAGCAGCCAGTTGGCAAGAGCGGCAAGGGTTTCTTGCTGCTCTTGCCAAGTGGCTCACTTGCAGTAGGGCTTGACCCACAATGGGTCATGTCGGCTGGGTTTGGATGATACAACAACTCATCATGGGTCAAACAATGACCCATGATGCAAGCCATGGCTTGTCAGCGTGGCTGATAAGCCTAAAATAATCCACCCTGACAAACCCGTCCTGGGTTCACACAACACGACAACCCACTGTGGCTTATAAGCCATGGTGGGTTGTCATGTCATGCAAACCCAGTCACTATGATGTACTAGCTGTGAACTGGGAAATGTCTGGTTCAGATACTGCCTCTGCTGTTAACAAGCTAAGATGGCCTTAGGCAAGTCAGTATTATCTTACATTTAGCCTCCCATTGCAAAATGTTCCATGTTACAGGCTTGCTCTGATAATGTACATGCTTTGAAAATGCTAAATGTACATGCTTTGAACATGCTAAAGGACTATATAAATGCTAAGTATTTTCAATGACATTGTTTAATAAACTTGCACTTTGCAGTACAGAAAAGCGTCCAAGCATTATTGTTTCATCACCTGATAAACTTAACAGAAAGGATCTAGAATGCCAACACTTGTTTTAAGACTGTTCACTTAAGCTACATTTCTATTACCGGTATATATTATTTGGTGAAAATAAAAACACCATTTAAAACAGACAGCCAAAAGCTGTGGAGAAGATAACAGGTAGGTCATCACAAAGATAACCAAATGTCAAGGATAAACAGTATGGCTATAAACAGTGTAGATAGTAAGCCATCTACACCCTGAGGTTGTATTTCTAGCCATCATGGGTAACAGCTCTTTCAAATACATCTATTCATCTAGATAGACTGATAGTGCTGGGGAGGAATCAGTGGTCATGATGCACATCAGCACCAATGATGACCTTGGGAAATGTAGCCGTTCAATCCTGCAAGCAAAATTTAGATTGCTAGGTAGGAAGTTGAATCCCAGGGCTGCCATAGGGAAAAATGCACATGCCACAGACATTTGGAGAGAGACACCCTGTATAGGTGCTCCTATATGAACCTCCAAGCCAAGATGAACAAGTTAAAGTGCTTGGTTTTAAAGGAGGATATAGCATAAGAGAAACCTGGTGGAATGGAGAGAACCAGTGAGATACTATGGCTACAAACTCTATAGGAAGGACACAGAAGAGTACACTGGGGTGGTGCCACTCCATATGCCAAAAGGTATAGAGTCAGTCTAAAAATCTAAAGAGGCCTAAATCCTCCACAGAATCACTGATGGTGGCAATACCAGGCCCCAAAAGTAAATTTAGCAGTTGGAACATACTATGACCAAAATGCTCAAAGGGATCTTGAAAGGAAGAATAAAATCAGCGAGGCATCCAAAGGAGAAAGTTGTAGTGATGGGTGACTTCAATTACCCACACATAGCCTGAGTAAATGCATTTTCAAAACAAAGAGGGAACATTTCTAGATACTCTAAATGACTGACCTGATGGGAAGCGACCCTGCATTTAATCCTATGTGGTATCCAGGACCTAGTGAGAGATTTAAGTGTTGAACTGATTGGGAACAGTGAGCAAAATGCTATCACAATAAACATATGCAAGTTGCCAATTGCTAAAGAAAGAGATCAGAAATGGAGCTATCTAAACCATGCCTTTATACCAGGGCTCTCCAACCTTGGGTCCCCAGATGTTGCTGGCCTACATCTCCCAGCATACCCAGCCAGCATGGCTAATGGCAAGGGATTCTGGGAGCTGTAGTCCAGCAACATCTGGGGACCCAAGGTTGGAGAGCCCAGCTTTACACAAATCTATGGTGCAACTGCATTTTCTCTGGTTGCTGCATCTCAAAAGAAACAAACAAACACAATATTGTAGAGCTGGTAAAGGTGTGGAAAAGGGCAACCAAAAGGATTAGGGGTCTGGATCAACTCCCCTGTGAGGGCAGATTACAACATTTGTGGTTATCTTTTTTCCTAAACTAAAGGAGAATACAGGACATTTTGAGTTGTATAAAACTATGTATGTTGTGGAGAAAGTTGATAGAGAACTTTTTCTCCTTCTCACAATACTAGAACCCAAGCTGAATGATGGGATATTCAAGACAGACAAAAGATACTTCACACAGCACATAGTTAGACTACGGAATTCTCTTCCCCCGCAAGGTGTCGAGATGCCTACCAACTTAGTTTTAAAAGGAGATTAAACAATTGCATGGATGATAAGGCCATTAATAGCTACTAGTTATGATGGTATACTCTACCTCCAGGATCAGAGGCAGCATGCCTCCCAATATCAGTTGCTAGGGAACACAGCAGGAGGATGTTGTTGCACACATGACCTGCTTTTCTGGGCCTTCTGGAGACATCTGCTTTTGGCCACTGTGGAAAACAGGATGCTGGGCTAGATATGCCTTTGGTCTGATCCAGAAGGGCTCGTCTTATGTTCTTAAGGGCTATCAAAATCCCATGGCAATGAATTCTGTCAATTGTGAATTGTAAAGTATTTTGTCTTTGCTAAACCTAAGCAAAAGTGTTAACTGAATTATCACAAGATCTAACATTGAAATTATCTGTCTAGTTACACCCTGATGGAAGTATGCAACGAGATGTCAACTCTGCAGGCAGGGTTTTTAAAGTTCACTGCCCAGTAAAGGGTTAAGATAAGACTATTATAGTCTAAAGGGCAAAGGCAGAAACCAAGCTTCTCTGAGAAGTCAGGGTTCAGAGTTCAGTGGAGCAAACCACTTGAATGAATCAGGGGAGGGAATGCTAGACATTGCCTAGCAACAAGTTATTAATTCCATGCTGACAGACTAGTCCTACAGTTAACAGCCTTAACGGATACTTGCTTGGTTTTAAGCAAAGGGACTTGACCCATGTTTTCCTTTCCTCACAGTATGAGTAACATTTAAGAAACTGCACTTACTAGAAATCTGTAACCATCAAGCTTATTGTACACAAGTAATCTTATGTTACTGTTATTTTAAAAGCATCTAGAAACAAACCTGTGTTTGTTGGGAGAACTCCGCTGCTACTACTGTGCTCTGCCATCACACCCTTCCTAAATGTAAATCAGTATGCTGATGATAATGTGATCTCCACACATTCAGAGGATGATCTCCAAACTATCCTAAATGCTTTTGCAGAAGCATATGAAAAACTTGGTCTCTCACTTAACATCAAAAAAACCAAAGTGCTTCATCAGCAAGTGCAAGCTAACCCCTTGGTGATGCCATCTATCCAGCTTGGCGGGACAATACTGGAAAATGTCAATCATTTTCTCTATCTTGGCAGCTATCTTTCTATTACAGCTAACATTGACAGTGAAATCCAGCATCGTTTGAGCTCCGCAAGTGCCGCGTTTTCTCGAATGAAACATAGAGTGTTCGAGGATCGGGATATTTGTAAGAAGACCAAAACATTGGTTTATGAAGCCATTGTATTGCCAACTTTATTGTATGCCTGCGAAACATGGACTATCTATAAACGTCACTTCCACCTCCTTGAAAGATTTCATCAACGTTGCCTCCGGAAAATCCTGCAAATTACTTGGGAAGATAGGCGAACAAATGTCAGTGTACTGGAAGAAGCAAAGACTACTAGCGTTGAAAAAATGATCCTTCAACGCCAACTTCAGTGGACTGGTCATGTTGTTCGAATGCCTGACAGCCGTCTCCCAAAGCAGTTACTTTACTCCCAACTCAAGGATGGAAAGCGGAATATCGGTGGTCAATATAAGAGGTTTAAAGATGTTCATAAGGCTAATCTAAAAAAATGCAATATAAACATCGAAAACTGGGAAGCTCTGGCCCATGAACGATCTAACTGGAGGTTGGCCTTTCACAAAGGTTCCATGGACTTTGAAGAAGCCAGAGTGTAAGGTGAAAGGGAGAAACGTGCTAAGCGAAAAGCACGTCAAACGAATCCTTTACAGGACCATCTTCCATCTGGTAACCTGTGTCCTCACTGTGGGAAGCTGTGTGGATCTAGAATTGGCCTCCAGTCACTTACGGACCCATCGCTAGAGTCTACACAATTTTTCTTTAGAATTTCCTCCTTTTAAAATTTTTTATCCTGGAAGACAATCTTACTCGGTCACGAGTGATCGCCTGATGAAATGATGAGTCTCTGCCCTGTCTATACAGCTGTTTCTGTACACCAAAAGCCCCCAACTGGTTAAAAGGAAGATGCTCTAACACCTTGGGGGGGGGGGTGTCTACATTAGAGCCCTTTCCATGTGCAAGTCAGCGCTGTGACAGTATTTCTCCAAAATGCAATAGTTTCCATTAAGGCATACGTTAATGAATACGGTGCAGTACCCGCCGTGTTTATAATGCAATCGCATGCCACACAAAATTGCATTGTGTTCCAATTGCAGAAGTAGGAGATTGAAAGGTCACGTGGACATTGTTGTGTCACTTTGTAACACAAGTTTGTGCCACATGTTGCTTTGTGAAGGTTGGATTGCATTAGAAGTTTAGCACAAAAGAGCTTTAACTCACATGGAATTTTATCAGCCATTCACTGTTGGCCAATGGTCCCCGTTTAGGAAAATATTCTAGAAAAAAATTATATATTTTTTAGTAAAATGGAGATCATGCCACCCATTATTTTAAAATACAATGGAATATAAGCTCTTGAATGCATTGAAGTTATCTGTCCCATTTCTGTCTAACCTAGGAAACATGAATCTTCCATATTTCTAATGTTGTGTTAGACATGTTCCAGGGAACCCTGAGATTCTTCAGAAGCATAAGGAATTCTTCACTGAAGAGAGAATAGTAAACAAGCTTCCCTGAAAGGCAGCTTGTCCTTCAACACTGAGCTTCCCCTACAACAGGAGAGCACAACTTTTTCAGCCCAGAGGGCCACACGTGATATTAGCCCATACAAACACACACCATTGATCTCTTTGAGAATCTCTGGGGGAGGAAATGGAGAGTACAAGCAACGGTGAACTTGGTGGCAGTGGTGTGTGTGTGTGTGTGTGTGAGGACACTCTTGGGGGACCACAGGTTGTGCACCCCGCCCTACAAATAGGTGGGTGCACTGTTCATTAACACAGGGCAATAATGAGGCCCCACCTTAGCCAGTGTTCTCTGTGAACCAGGTGTGCATAAAGGGTTGTATCCAATAATGTCATTCCACGAAGCTTCTACAACTTGCAGAAACCCCATTTTCATCCTTGCACTAGCAGCAAATACTGTACTTTGATTCCACTTGGACATTACACGTTCATTAGGCTAGGTGTTTACACTAGTTGTACTGCTGGCAGTTGTGCAGTCACTAGCAAATGCCAATTCTTATAGTTTTTCCACTATAACATTGGCTATAACCCAAATAAATATGCCCTAGAAACTGCCACAATGCAGAATTTCCTCTGTAAACAACTTAATGTGGAAATCATTCCCCGGAAGTAGTAAGGTCAAAAACTACTCATGTACTGCTTTGGCGCTAACAGGAGGCAAGCTGTAGAAACAGGGATTATGCAGAAAGTTGGGTTAGATGGAACAATTTTGTTTTCTCAGCATCAATTCTAACCATGTTTGACTAAGCAGCCTCGTGAAATTAATCCAAATGGAGGTATAAAATAGCTCCCCACAGGTAATTACACTAACACAACTCAGTTTAAAGTTACATTTATTGTATAAAATATCAGTACACATTATGAAGATTTGATTGTTTTCTGTTCCACTGGTTTCAGATGACTGCGAATTATTAGTTCACCTGTGACACTGTTAATATAGGTATCAGACATTTCCTCTTCAGATGGAATTCCGTGGGGTAGCTTTAATGGTTTTATGCTACAGTTAGAGGGAGGAAATGGCATTAGTACTGTTTTACAAAAGCTATTTTAAAATACTGCAGGTAAGAAGAGTTAACAAACCTTATTAGATGTTTAATGGCTTTCAGTTTTGCATTCACAGAAGGGATGTTTTTGTGCACTCTGGGCTCATATCTCTGTAGGGAAGCATAGGTTTTATAAGAAGATTCAGTTTCAAACAACACACACACACTGAACTTGTGAAAACAGTTATCATAGTTATGGTGACTATGTAGCTCTTAACATATAAAATTTAAAAATAACCAAGTAGCGTGGTCAATAAGAACTAATGTACTGAATAAAGACCGAATTACTTCAGATAGAATTAACCAATGGGCAACACAAAAAATCAATACAATTATAGTTCATCCTTTAATATATTTTTTCATTATCACAGTACAGATTTCAGTCCAATCCCACTTACGCTAAAATCCATGAAGCCTTTCATATGTACTAATATGTTAATTCATAATGACCAAACTGTGATAACCACCTCTTAAATAAAGGTATGAACCAAGATTAACTAACTGGTTTACTAAAAATCCTTAACAGTGCAATCACACCTACTCAGAAGTAAGTGCTTACAGTAAGCTCCTAAACGAACACTCACACTCTAGCCCACAGGTGGGCAGCCTGTAGCCCACATGCACCCCTCGGAGACCTTGGCTGCAACCAACCATAGGTACACAAGCCACTAAATCCCCCTAAAAGTCTGCTGCTCAGTAGGCTGGCTGGGGTACAACTGTGTCATAGGATTGGGGCTTTTGCCAGCACCAGTCAGCTGGGAGGAGGATGCATGATGGGATCTCAGCACACATAGAAGGGAACCTCTCCATCCCACGTGCTGAGATTCTGGGGGTGGGGAGGTGGAGAGAGTGTGGGTGCACATATGCATGTGTGAGAGGAGGATTGCCATGTGTATGCACATGTGTACACTGTAAAAGCCCTGTGGCATCAGAGCAAAATTCCATCTAGTCCCACATTACATTTCACACAGCGGCCAGGCATGTACACACCATCAGCAATTCCTGTTTAATCTGCTCTTTCATTCAATCTCCAAACTGTGTTTTTAACTCGGGGAAACTCCCTTTGTAGAATAGTTTAGGGCTATAAAAATATATTTTCTAGATTCCACAGTCAAGTTTCAAATGCCCAGGTGAGCAGATGCCAGGCCTGACAAACTGAAATGAAAAGTGATTTCATATACATAAAGGTAGGAGCTCAAACTAATTAATCAATCATTTTCTTTTAATTAATTGATGTGTGTTTTGTTCAATACGCTGGAGGTTATTCCATTTAATACCTTTGCCCTGAGATGGAGATGTTCCAAGTGTAGGTTATTCTAACAAACCTGTCAAGATGCCTGGTCTTGGGAGCAAGCCTAAGACTGCAATCCTATATAATAAATATTCAAAAACATTTAACCTACTGATGCCTCAATTAATGTAATTTTATTGGTATCTACGGTATCTTTATTTTTTAAATTTACCAATAGCTGCTGCATGTCCCACCCTAAGCTTATACTTGAGTCAATAAGTTTTCCCAGTTTTGGGGGGGTGAAATTAGGGGCCTCGACTTATGTTAGGGCCGACTTATACTTGAGTATATACGGTACACTTAACTTGAAGCAAATCCCATCTAATTTAGTGGGACTTGCATCTGAATACACATGCATGGGATTGGGCTGTATGAGTTAATATTAGAGGTAGAGGGGGGAAATCCCTGAACTTTTTTCCAGGAACAGAGCAAAAGGTAAAACAAGATTGTTAAAGGATTAGATACTTTTTCCAATCCAAGAGCTTGGATCAACTCCTTTTCCCAATAAGGACGCCTTTTTCCACTTTTGATTCTGATGACAAGGTGCAATTTATGAGGCTGCTGTGGATCACCTCTGTATTTTTCATGATCACCAGGTCGTGGCTGAAATACCTAAAATAAGTTCAACAGAGGCTGGCCTTAATTATCCATTCATGACTAGCCAACACAATAAATATCTTAAGAACTATTCAGTTGTTAAAAATGTGATTTGTAGCAAAGGTAATTGGGGGACTAAAAAGTAAGTATGACATCAAAGAAACAGATCTGTATAAAAAACAAATTCTATAAATTTAGACTGAAGGCAGACTGCCATATCATAATTCTACTTCAGTTCCAGCTAAGTTATCACTATTCAGAAGATATACAGCTAGCACCCCAAATAAAGATTCAACTATAAAGTTCACTAAGTTTGTAACAGTTATATGTGGCAGAGTAGGGCTGTAATCCTTAGTACACTTACCTGGGAGTAAGCCCCACTGAACACAGCAAGAATTATGCTTAGAATTACATGATAAATAGCAAAGCAACCAAACTCACTTTTTTACATGATGGGTCAACTATGTAAACAAGGCCTGGTTCACATATTATGGACAATTGTTGGGTTGTTTAACCCAAGAAACGGCAGAGCAGTGAGCCACTCAACATTTCTGTTTTCAATTAACAACTCAGGAATGCCACATTCCTGGGCTGTTTTGTGATGACCAAACCTGGAAACTGTTAACCCAACAACAAACCATGGGAATAGACCATGACATGCAAAACCAGATCTAAATGTGATAAGGCACACATACTGGACATTTGTAATACAGCAAGATTCCTAAAGAGAAAGTAAAACAAAGAAAGTAAAACAAAGCTTTTCAACAGAAGGCTTACCGATTCAGGAACTCTTGCCCTAGTAAATTTCTGCCTAATACACACCCTCCAAGTGATTGGCTCCACTTTGTTCCTTGCAAGGCTCTAGCACAGGAAGGACAAAAAAAGACACACAACAATCGTTTCAAAGTTTGAACATAAATGCATAGTTAAAGATTCCCATCAGTAACTATCCTCCCTTGCATGGGCTAATTCCAAGTTAAATTATATAAATTCATTGATCATTTTGGGTGTCCAGTGAAGAATTTTAAACTCAAATAGTTCAAAGTATCAACTCTAGTAAGAAACATATTCACAATTACTGGTTTCATTTAAAAAGCTAATAGTTGGGATTCAGGAACTCTTGCCCTAGTAAATTTCTGCCTAATACACACCCTCCAAGTGATTGGCTCCACTTTGTTCCTTGCAAGGCTCTAGCACAGGAAGGACAAAAAAAGACACACAACAATCGTTTCAAAGTTTGAACATAAATGCATAGTTAAAGATTCCCATCAGTAACTATCCTCCCTTGCATGGGCTAATTCCAAGTTAAATTATAAATTCATTGATCATTTTGGGTGTCCAGTGAAGAATTTTAAACTCAAATAGTTCAAAGTATCAACTCTAGTAAGAAACATATTCACAATTACTGGTTTCATTTAAAAAGCTAATAGTTGGGATTCAGGAACTCTTGCCCTAGTAAATTTCTGCCTAATACACACCCTCCAAGTGATTGGCTCCACTTTGTTCCTTGCAAGGCTCTAGCACAGGAAGGACAAAAAAAGACACACAACAATCGTTTCAAAGTTTGAACATAAATGCATAGTTAAAGATTCCCATCAGTAACTATCCTCCCTTGCATGGGCTAATTCCAAGTTAAATTATATAAATTCATTGATCATTTTGGGTGTCCAGTGAAGAATTTTAAACTCAAATAGTTCAAAGTATCAACTCTAGTAAGAAACATATTCACAATTACTGGTTTCATTTAAAAAGCTAATAGTTGCTACTCCCAAGAAATCTGATGCTTCTTTTAAAGGCAAAGCAACAACAAAAAAAAATTAAGTATTCAGGAATCACACAAATATATTTATCAAGCTTGCCCCAGTGTATTGTGAGCAACTAGGCCTGGATTTGCTTATAAAATGAAAGGTGCAAGGACGCAAGCCAATCTGGACTCTCCCCCAGCCCCGTTAAAAGGTATTCCCACATTTGGGGACTGGGCTGTACCTGCTGTGGGATAAAGAAACAGCACTCTGCAAATATCCAGGAGTACAGCCTTATTTGATTTACTTCATATCTTCCAGAATTGAGCCCTGGCATTAAAACCAGATTTGGGGATGTAATCCTTTCCCAACACCACCAAACAAGAGCAGCAGAATAAAGGACTTCAAGGGGTCCTCGCACGAAGTATAAATCTCTACCCACAGGACAACTCTCTGACACTCAGCTCGGGAAACGTTTCAATATCCCCTTCATCTCACCTGCCAGACAGCAGCAGGATTCCCCCACATAACTCTACCCAACAACGCTCCAAACGCCGCCATGTTAAGCCTCTCCGTCACGCACAGCGTCCAGCCTTCTACGCGAGAAAAAAAAGTCCTCGCTTGGGCCGTCCAATCACAGATTGCGACATCTCCACCGGCTTCTAACTAGGGGGAAGTAGATATATCGGAGCAAAGGGAAGTCTAGGAATGTCTTATATATCTATGGTCTAGCCTTCCGCCTGCTCCTTGGGATGCGTTCAGTTTCCAGTTCTTAGAAATCACGTGATCGGCAGAAGGCGTGGAATCCTCTGTGTATATTTTTTTTTAAATCGCGGTTTGCCTATTTCTGTCGATTGGATGGATGGATGGGCTCCCGCGAGCTTACTGCCCTCGGTAAGGTGAAGTGTATTATTAGTGGGATGCCGGACCCCTACGACGAGAAGCCCCATTGCCAATGCTTGGTATCATTTCCCCCCTGCAATGGAGGATCCAGCGGTGTCGGTGCTGAAGCGGGCAGTGGAGCTGGACTCGGCGTCTCGCTTCCAGGAGTCGCTTGTTTGCTACCAGGAAGGGATTGATCTCCTGCTGAAAGTGCTCAAAGGTGAGTCTTTTGTCTTCCCAGCCGCAGCCCACGCAGGTGAGCTTCTTTGTTCTGCAGTGAGCATCCCAACCTCGACCTCTACTAATCCTGTAAATCTCACAAATCAAAGGTTTGTGCTTGGGGACAAACCCTCTTTAAGTTATCAGTTCTGATTTCTTTTCTTTGCGTTGCGTAGCGGTGGCCTTGCTGAAGAGTTTCTCATGATCTGATGGTCTCCAAATTAAACGGGGTGCACGCTGAGTGTGGATGGATAGATGTGAAATGTGTGTGGGGTGTATGAGAAAGAGAGTATGAACAGATGAGAGACGAAAGCATGTGGGGTAACTCTGGCTCTGCCCACCAGTGGCATGTAGTCCATACAAAATTACCCTCAGGGAATGTGGCCCATGGCAGGAAAAAGGTTTCCTCACCCCTGTTCTAGAAAGGAGAGCAAACACACTGCATCTGGCTGAGCTGGCTCAGCTCGTCTGAGTGTGGAAAGCTAAGCAGGGTCAAGCCTGGTTATTACTTGGATGGGAGAACCCTCCTCTAGTTTCCTACATTGAGCAGGGGGTTGGACTCGATAGCCTTGCAGGCTCCTTCCAACTCTATGATCTATGAATCTATGAATGTGGTGCCCTCCACATGTTTTGGATTTCAGCTCCCATCAGCTCCAGCCAGCATGGTTAAGGGTCAGGGATCCTGGAAGTTGTGGTCCAAAATATCCAGAGGTTGGGGAAGGCTGATCTGGAGTTTCATTTTGAAGCCTCCAAACCATACAACTCTTGTTATTTATTTATTACATTTAGGGGAAAAGGCGGGGTATAAATATAATAAATAAATAAATAAATAAAATCATCATTAAGGGATGATCTACGCCTGAGGATGATCTACACCTGAGTACTGACAGGGGGAGTGTATCCCTGTTGGTGCTTTTGGACCTCTCAGCGGCTTTCGATACCATCGACCATGGTATCCTTCTGGAACACCTGAGGAGATTGGGAATCGGGGGCACTGTGCTCCAGTGGTTCCGGTCCTACCTCTCGGTTAGGTTCCAGATGGCGATGCTTGGGGATAGCTGCTCCTCAAAAAAGGAGCTGCTATGTGGCGTGCCACAAGGTGCCATTCTGTCCCCAATGCTATTTAATATTTATATGAAACTGCTGGGAGAGATCATTCGGAGGCATGGGGCGGGGTGTTATCAGTATGCTGATGATACCCAAATATATTTCTCTATGCCTTCGGCGATAGCGTCAACTAAGGATAGTGTGTCTCCTCTGAATGAATGCTTGGAGGCGGTAATGGGCTGGATGAGGAAAAACAAACTGAAGCTGAATACAGACAAAATGGAGGTGTTTGCTGTCAAAGGCCACAACCTGGGTTTGGAGGTGTGTCAACCAGTTCTGGATGGGGTTACACTCCCCTTGAAAGACTGTGTTCACAGCCTGGGGGTGCTTCTGGACCCGTTGCTTCAAATGACAGCTCAGATAGATGTGACGGCTAGGAGTGCCTATTATCAGCTTCGGCTGATACGCCAGCTGCGCCCCTTCCTAGAGTTGGAAGACCTAAAGACAGTAGTGCATGCGCTGGTAACTTTGAGGCTTGACTTCTGCAATGTGCTGTACATAGGGCTACCTTTGTACCTAGTTCGGAAACTTCAATTGGTACAAAATATGGCAGCCAAATTGGTCACTGGTACATCTAGAGGTGCCCATATTACACCAGCTTTAAAGCATTACACTGGCTGCCAATCAGTTTCCGGGCGAAGTATAAAGTGTTGGTTATTACCTTTAAAGCCCTACATGGTTTGGGTCCAGGTTAACTGCAGGATCGCTTTCTCCCGTACAATCCGCCCCGCGCACGGTCCTCTGGGAGGAATTTACTCCAGTCAGCCAAGACTAGGCTGGCGAGTACTACCCAGAGGACCTTCTCTTCTGCTGCTCCCAGACTGTGGAACTGCCTGTCGGAGGGGACTCGTCAACTAGATAGTCTCTTGGCTTTTAAAAAGGCCATAAAGACTGACCTCTTCCGACAGGCCTACCCGGTGGAACTTTAAGAGTTTTTAGGATACTTTTAAAGGTTTTAAAGAATATTTTAATAATGTTTACTATGTTTTTAACAAGTTATGTATTTATGTTTGTTCCCTGCCTCAATCTAAGTGGAGAGGCGGGTAAGAAATAAAATTTTATTATTATATTATTATTATATCCTGCCTTTTTTCCTCTTGCAAGGAACGTGAGGTGGCTTACATGGTCCTCCTCCTTTCCATTTTATCCTCACAACAACCCTGTAAAGTGGGTTGAGTCAAGAGTCAGTGCCTGGCCCAAACTCACCCAGTGAGCTTCATGGCCGAGTGGGGACTAGAACCCAGAACTCCTGAGTGCCCAATTCAGCACTGTAACCACTACATCACACTGGCTCTGTTAGGCTTTTTTGTTAGTTGCCATGGTTTTTCAAACAAAATTCCCTCATCTAGTTGTCCAGGCAAAACCCAGACGCCACTAACTGGTCCCTGCCAGTTACTCCTTCAGCTGACATCACTGCTTCATAAGAGTTGGGTACCAATCAGCCCTTCATATATCTTCTCTTCTGTTCGTAGCTACGAAGGATGAGAAGAAAAAGAATCATTACAGAGACAGAATATCAAGTTACATGAGCAGAGCAGAAGATATTAAGAAATATCTTGAGAAAGAGAAAGAAGGTATGAAGCTATAATGTTTCTTTAGTACAGTTGTGGAATACTACATTGGAATTGATTTTTTTTTTCTTTAAAAGATACTGTAACTGTTCATTTGTATGTTTTTAAGTGAAAAACTTTCTTGTTTTTAGATGGAAAATACCACAAACAAATTAAAATTGAAGAAAATACGAAAGGTTTCAGCTATGAAAAGCTATTCCAAGAATATCTTAATGAAACTGTTACGGAGGTTTGGGTTGAGGACCCTTACATTAGACAAACTCATCAGGTAAGATGTTGATTCATACAGTCAAAACATTTTGTCCCTTTTGCATCTAAAAAATTAATTCTATTTAATTGTTTACAGTTGTACAACTTCTTAAGATTCTGTGAAATGCTTGTTAAAGGACCATGCAAAGTGAAAAGTATACACCTCCTTACCTCTCATGATGAAGTAAGTATTTACACAAAGACTGCAATCTTATACCCACTTACCTGGGAGTATGCCCACATTGAGCTTAAATTGGATTGACTTCTGAGTAGACATGCATAGGATTGCAGTGCAAGACCTCTTATTCTGTGTAAAGTTGTATTTGTTGAAATGAAATGCTTATTGTTAGTTCATGTATTGTAAGAGTACTTCTTTACTTCTATCACATTTGCTGTAAGGAAAAGCAATTTATTTTTAAAAAATTCAGTAGTGAGGGAAACAAGATGGAGATTGCTATGTCTTGCTCCTAGAAAAAATAGGGCCAGCTTAGCCCAGCAGTTCCTTCGAAGTACATTTGCACTTGCTCATAGAAGTAGACACTTCTTGTACCAGGGGGATGCTTTGCTTTAGGGTAAGGGCAGGCTTATAAACAGCCACTCTCCTAGTCGCCTGTGTTGAGTAAGACCAGGCAAAATGATCAAGCAAAGAAGTTTTTGTTAATTAGAAAGGAACACAAGAAGCTGCCTTTGTACCAAATCAGACCACTTGTCCATCTAGCTCAATATTCTGCACACATCAGTTTTCCCCAACCCAGTGCCCTCCAGATGTTTGGGACTGGAACTTGCTCGCCATTGATCAGGGTAGCTGGGGCTGATGGGAGTTGTAATCCAAAACAGCTGGAAGGTACCAGATTGGGGAAGGTTGCTCTACGCTAAGTGGCAGCGGCTCTCCAGGGTTTCAGGCAGGGATCTTTCTCACCCCTACCTGGAGATGCCAGGAATTGGGCCTGGGACCTTCTCCATGCAAAGCATGTGTTCTACCACTGAGCTGCAGCTCTGTCCTCCTTTTAAGCCATCCGTGTGCTACAAATGACTAACTTAAGAGGGTATTGGGAAGTGATGGGCTAGTCAGGCTGTGGGGAGGTTATTCACCTTTTGTTGACTTATTTGCAAGGCTGGGTTTGAATCCACAATTGAGAGTGGGCAGATAATGTGTCTTTGTTCAGAATGTGATATATGCTTTGCCTTTTGACAAAGCATCTCATCTCTACCTCTCACTTATTCAGTCTACAAAAAATAGAAGTCAATACACAGTCCCCTTCATAAAATGCTTTGTGGATATTGGCTGGAAATTTATGTTAGGTCAAGTGTTTGCATTAATAACAGTGGCCAGGCTTGAGGAAAGGGGTTCCTGAAAGACTGCCTCCTCCTGTATGAACTTAGAGGCCATGTTATGTGTCCCACCTCCTAGAGAAGTGAGGTTGCTGGGGACTCGGGACAGGGCCTTTTGCCCCAATTGTGGAACTCCTTCCCCAGGGAAGTTATGTTAGCTCCCCCATTATTGGCATTTCAACTGCTGATAAAAACTATACTGTTCCACCAAGCTTTTGGTGATTAATACTACTCCTTGATTTTAGAGAGTTCCCCTGTTTTATTGTAGTGTATGTATTTTATCTGTTTTTTTAAATATTTCATTATTTTTATGTTTTCGTTTTAGATCACCTCAAGCACTCATTGAGTGGAAGGGCAATTCAAAAAAAAAGTGAAAACTATCGATAGACCTATTCAGTCAGAGAAATGGGTCCATAACCTGAATTTGCAACCTGTTTTGAGTAACTTTTTATTGAATTTTTAAAACATATAAATAAATCTTAACAGGGCAGTGGCAAGAGTCAACAGATGAGTACCCTAGAAGAAATACAACAGTCCCTGAGGGATTTTGGTGTAACACTGGATATATCGTACTCTTCTTCAATACATGATCGTGAGATCAGGTTGGTTAAGTGAACAAAATAACTAACAGTATTCAATATTAATTTGCTAAGATATTTATATATACTTGATTATTGTGTCTTCTAACCTTATACAACACATGACAGTTGCCGGTTGAAGTTCTGGAGACTATTATTAGCTTGAAGAGCTCCCAAGACAGTATATAGCAGCAGTAATCTGTCTGCTCTACAAATGATCTTTTGCCCACCCTTCTAGCCTGCTGTGGGGCAAAACTGAAGTTCTACTTACTAAAGCAGGAAATATCTACATGCACACCCGTTTTCATATACAGGCAGTCCCCGAGTTAAGAATGTCCTACTTACAGACAACCCATACCTAAGAACGGAATTCTGGGCTCCCTGGTGCTACATCATTTACGTAGAGTACATAGTGTAGTATATTACGCAATTTGCGTAATTTATGCAATTTGTGTAAATGTCAATTTTAACGTATAGAACGCTATGCTGTTCCGACTTACATACAACTTCAACTTAAAGACATTCTTAAGAATGGAACTCGTTCGTAACCTGGGGACTGCCTGTACTTACTAGGGCAGGTCACCTTTAATCTCAGGCGGGTGTGTCCTGTGATCTCGCCGCCCTTTGGCCCTCCACTGGAGCATCTGCTTCATGTAAAATATTATGTGTGGGGAAGGGGATGAGTTTGCATCACTCCTCTACCTTGCAAATGGAGAGGATGCCCCAGTAAGTGTATGAATGGGAGCATAGTGTCTTAATTCCATCAGAACGAATATAGTTGCAGAGACTGAAACGGACCATCTTATTATCCATTGTCTGATCATGACTTGCTGATGTATTTATAATTTTCTATCACTGCCAAACATTTTTTGTATTTATTCTTTCTCTTGTTAACCTTAACAACCACCCTGTAAGGAAGGTCACTATTGTTCCCATTTTTCAGAAGAGGAACTGGACCCAGGAAAGGCCATATTCATTGTTCAGCAAGTGTGAGAACCCAGGTTTTCCAAAAGCAAAATTTAGAGTTCACCCATTTGACTGCAGTGGCTCATCTATTAGTTAAATTGCTATGTCTTCAACAAATTTGAAATATCAGGATTTAAAGCTACACTAATGGCAAATTTTAACATATCTTTTGAAATGCACATCATTCATGTTCTGAACAGGATTTTTTAAAATCAAATAACATGTCTACAGTTTCAATATTTGTGAAGAATAACACATCTTTCTTGCATTTAAAACACAGATTCAACAATGGATGGATGATTAAAATTGGAAGGGGCCTTGATTATTTTAAGAAACCACAGGTGAGGACTGTTGTCTGTTTCGGCTATGAAAAAAATTGAGTTCCTGAACTGTTTGTTTAGAAGAATCATTTGTTTTTCACAGGGTCGTTTTTGCCTTGGATACTGTGACTTTGATCTGAGACCATGTCATGAAACCACTGTGGACATCTTTCACATTAAACATACAAAGAAAACATGATATCACTCCAACAGCCATTTTGTCCAGCTATATCTACTGTGCACTTTTATAAAATAAAAATGATTTTTAATGCTTTTCAAAAGTTAGTGTACATCAGTCCGATTAGCACGTCTAAGCTAAAAGACATGTTTACCACAAGATTTCATATTCTTAAAAGGAGCTGTAAGTAGTTCTTAAATCCAATTGAAGAACAGTACAGTCATGCCTTGGATTGAGAGCATAATTCGTTCCAGAAACGTGCTTGTAATCCAAAACACTCTTATATCAAATCCCCCCCCAAAAAATTGTACAGAGATTTTTAATTTAAACCGTACTACAGTACTTGTATTGCAAGACGTTGCTTGTATATCAAGTAAAATATATATATATATATTTTAAAATTTGCTTGTCTTGCAAAACGCTCTCAAACCAAGTTACTTACAATCCAAGGTATTACTGTATTCTGATTTGCTTGTTTGTGCTGGACCATCTTATTTTCTTACCTTATGGAAAGATGCTTGAAAAAGCTTCTGAACTAAACCTTGACTACTGCACTTCTCTTAAGAGTTGCAATCCCACAAGCTTTATGGGTGTGTCCAGGGGAGAAGTGTGTATATAGCTGGAACATGTTTCTAATGTTTACACTGAAGCCATTTGCACTGCTGACAAGGCAAGCTGCTCTTCAGTTTTAAGATTTAAATTTTAAACTGGAAAGTTGACTGCCTCTTCACTATGTGGTGGAAACTTCAAAGAAAACGGACAGCATTTTTCTTCTATTTTCATTAAGACCACGGGACAATCTGCCTGCACAGCAGGAATGCTGGTGGATAAGCAAAGAGCAAAAATGTTCCAAACTCAAGATATTTTAAGAGCCACCAAAGTCTTAAAAAGCTACTAACTATATCCTTGGGGATGCTTCAAAGGCTGGCAAAAGAGACTGATAAAACTGATAAAGAGGCTACAGCCATGTATACTAAAGGTGTCCACTAGATATATCCAGGGATGGGGACTCGGACTCGAGGACTCGACTCGTGAGTCGGACTGAGTCCCCCCTCTGACTCGACTCGGACTCGAGTCCCAATATTTTTAATGGGACTCGAGACTCAACTCGAGACCAAGGACTTGTCAACATCCCTGGGCTGTTGATGAGTCTTCTGGCTGTGCCAGGAGCGCGATCACCGGGGAAGAGTGCATGGAAGCGAGGAGCGCCACTGCTCGGCCACTATGGACAGCTACCAGGAGCGCAGCCCCAACGATGTGTTGAGATTTATTTTGATGTGTTGTTGTGGGGGGTTAGGGTTAGGGTCAGACATTTTGGGTTTGGCTGCCTCTGCCTGCCTGTTTGGGGTTTCCTGCCTCCTCTGCCTGCTTGGTCTCTTCTTAACCAGTTCCACAGTTTGAATTGTCCAAGACAAAGGCCCCTGCCTGCCTGCTTTGGGGTTCCCTGCCTCCTCTGCCTGCCTGGTTATTTTGGGTTTGTCTGCCTAGTCTGTTATTGCCAAAATCAGTTGCAGAGTTTTGAAATAAAAAGGCACACTTGTGCCTAGAATTTATTTAAGCCACACATCTGAAGTAGTCTTATTTTGTTGGGGGGAAACCCCATTGATTTTAATAGGGACTCGTGGAGTCAGTTTTGGGAGTGACTCAGGACTCGGGAGTCACCATTTTGGACCAAGGACTCGGACTCGAGACTCGGGTCCAAAGACTCGTGACTCGACTCGAGACCAAGGACTCTTCAACATCCCTGGATATATCCAAATAATTTACAACATGCTACCATATGTGGCAATTGACTCAAGTAACAAGGGAGTTCTGGGGACAGTCATACAATAATCACTTCTGTCACAATAACCTGCTGATGTCATGCCCCAACAATGGTGTCTCCCTGATTAAGGGGACCCTAGACTCTGGTGTATGCACAACATGGAAAATGTTATGTCCAACTAGGCAATGTATGGGGATAGCGAGCACACTAAAATGAAAAGCAACCCACAGAGGCACAACCTATAAACAATCAGAAAAGGAAAGCTTGTTCCTGAGAACTTCCATATAACATGGCCCTTGGATTAGACCCTATTTTCAAGGCCTCTTCTTCTAAAGCCTCCTCAGTCCTAATAAACTATTAGGAGGTACCAATTCACCAGAGTCTTCAGTACATTTTCTTGGAGTTAGGTCCAATTGATTTCAGAAGAACTTACTTTCAAGTAAATGGCCTTAGGATCTCAATCTAAGAGTAATCCAGCGTGCCTGAAAAAGTGCATATGCTGACTCCAGTATTTCATGCACATGTCTTATTAGAACTGAGAGTTCAGTAGGAGTAAACTTATCTTTCTTAAAACTGAATGTCCCTGGGTACATGTTTTATGACTGCTGTTTTAATTTGTCTCTACCTGTATTTTCATTTTTAACTATTAACTAAGCTGTTGTGAGAACCATTCAGGCTAGTCAGTAGGATGTTACATTTTGTAAATAAATAAAAATTAAAGATGTGTAAGGTGTGATGAACATTTCATGTTAAGCTGTTTAGTTTAGTGATATATAACTAACCCATATGGAACCCAAACTCTTACCACAATAGTGTAGTGATGACTGGCAGGAAAAAAACTTAAAGCAAAACTAGCAGGAAGGGAACTCTTAATTGGGGAGTGACGAGGTGGTTCTACCACCTCAACCACAACCCTGCTGGCTTGTGCTGGACAAAAGGGGACTGTTGTCTACTGTCTCACCCATTGGTTATAACGAGGGAATTTTCCTATGCCAGCTCCAGGCTGGCATAGGTGAAATGCCTGGATGGAGCCCATCTCGAGAAAATGGTGCAGCTTTGGGTCCAAGGCTGGCTCCAACCTTCTTCGAAAATGTCTTGTTTTGGGGAGAACTGTTGATAGTAGTTTTCCACCTGTGGAGCTCTCAGCAGGCACAGTGCAAGCCTCTGCCATGGCAGAACACACACCCCATACACCCCCAGCAGCAGAGCGGTTCCTCTGTCAGATCCTAACAACCAACATCGGGGAGGCAGGATTGCAATCTTAGTTCCATTGAACTCAATGGGGCTTACTTTTGGGGAGACATAGGGTTCCACTGTCAATTAATTAGCTCCTCTTTTTTAAAAAAAGTTTATTTAAGTTTTATTTTTGTTAATCTATTACATTAGTATTAAACCTCTTATGTTCAGCCAGGCCTGTGCTAGAGCAAGCTTGTATTGGCATAACACTGATGATCAAGAATCAAAGTTTGTCTAGCAAGTCACATTAGTGTTACTATTTTGTCACATAGGAGATTCCATTTGCTCTGTAAACTGTAATCCGTACATGTTCTCAGCAAAGCAGTTGCCACTGCAGTGGTTTCACTTGAACAGAATTTGCTGCCAATAAGATTGCTCTTTAGTTCATAACACATGATTGGTGGCAACCAGAACTGAGGTACATCAATGTTGCACGTTTCAATTTTGCCATTCTTTATATCCATGTTTATTTTAATTTCAAGATGAGATTGTTCATGTGCTATGTTAAAGGATGTGCTAATACTGAACTTAGGTGTTTTGCCATATAGCCAGTCCCAGGCTTGTAGTTCTCTGGCTTTATTATTAATTCCAGGGAATTCTTTTTCATTAGCTGGATTTATTAGAATGACATGCTTGTCAATTTCATGGTGTGAAGCATATTCTTCAGCAATGGCATTCATGAGCATCTCACAAGTTAAAGTGGGTTCTTCTTCAAAGAGATTTTTCACTAAGGCAGGCACACTTGGAGTGGCGTTGCTCTTTATCCCAATATAAGGACTCTTTAGCACAGATGATAAAACAAATTTATCAGCACAACATAGCAAGGTGCAGTGGTGGTAAGCAGTCCTTCCTAGTTTTGCAGCAGTTCCTGATATTTTAAAAATCCCATTTAACAAGAGATCATATCTCTCAGTAGCATGCACATTTAATTGGGGTCGCAGGGCTTTTAAAGCTCTAACAACTAGTTTTAAATTTTCCATTCTTTCATATTTTTTCCTATTTGTAAAGAAAGTCAGATTGATGTTGCCTGGATCATGGTAAACTGTTCCTCCTCCACTTCTTCTTCGAGCTAGTTTTATACCCTTCTGTATCATGAATTTAAGATTACATTCCTGCCAGGGATTCTGATGTCTACCAATCACTACAGTAGAAGAATTTCTCCACAGGAAAAGAACTTGTCTGTTCTCTAAATCCATGTTATCATGGATCCAGTCCTCTAAAGCCAAATTCTGGTAAACATCCTGGGAAACAGACTGTAGGATCAGCCCTCCTCTCGTTGCACATTTGAAACCAGCACGTGGAACCTTGAGAACATAGCATAATGGGAAGCATTTCTTCAATGATGTCTGAATGATCATGTTTTAGGGAAATAAAAGGATCTAACATTAAAGTTTGGCACACATTTTGCAGAGCCCACTCTCCTTCAGTACAGATGTATCCTTTCAAGTTATCGTGCGAGTGTTGTGCTTTTCCTTTTCAAAAGCGTTGAAAACAATTATGTTAAATCAGATGATTTCATACAGTATTCCTCCTTCCTGAAATATAGATAATGGAACGTTATAAGATGGAACATGCAGAAATTGCCTACTCCACTTGTGTGTACTGCTAATAACCTGAGTGGGAAAACAAAGTATTTACTATTTATCCTGAAATAGTTCATGCTACACAATAGGCTTGGTTGTGTAATTAGCAACTTTGTTAATAATTTTAGTCCTTTAATATGCAACAAAGGATTATTAGTTCTTGGCAGATATGCTACTAACCAAGCAGTACCTACCTCCTGGCCACCACTCTGATTAATCATCTGAAGTACATGTTTTTACAGCTCAGTCCAACATGCCAAATAAGTTTTCGGTGCTAGTTCAAGGCGATATGGCAATCAATTTCTATAGCACAGCTTGCCAACCCCCCTCCCTACCTCGGGGTAGCTACCCTGACCGTTGGGAAGATACTAAAACAGTGCAAGCAAAAGAGGGCTTTTATACATTCCTCAAGAGTAGCCCTGCTTCCCTTTTAGACTAGATAAAAGGCTAGCACAGTTTCTGAGGCCTAGGGCCAATGGTTTGGTGGCCATGGGAAGGCTCTTGGAACAGCTCCTATAGATCTGTTTAATCCTTCAGTTGATCTGGTTATTTGTACAGCTTCCTCACAGGTGATCCAGTGAGCTACAACTGGATTTCTGGATAGTTGTAGTACATCAGATCATGCCCGAGGAATGGTCTAATGGTTATAGGTCTTGTTTTGAGAATCACCCAAAGACCTTCAGCTATTGGGGTTTTTAGAAATGAAGTAAATAAAATAAACAAGCTGGATAATCTTGTCTGCCAGATACTTTCAAGTGTGCTCACACCACCAGCAGCTAGCAGCCATCCTGTGGTTACAAAATATTTAAACTGGTTATTAAGACTAGGGTCAGGCTAATTAGACATACTGCATTCAAAGGGACCTCTCCTCCCCCCCCCCCCTTTTCGAGGCCAAAGGCATGCAAGAGCTGGCACCAAAACGCTTCAGCTTGTATGATACCTTGACAGCGCAATCTTATAGGGACCTACTCAGAGGTAAGCCCCATTGAGTTCAAGGGGACTTACTCCCAGATTATTCCGTACAGCAGCTTCCTGCGACCTGGTGCCCTCCAGAGGTGCTGGCTGGGGCTGATGGGAGTTGTAGCCCAACACCTCTGGAGAGCACCAGGTCGTGGGACGCTGCTCTAGAGGATAGAGCCCGGGCCCCTGTTAAAAGATGGGCACTTCGCTGGAACCTATCAAGGACACACTTGTCCCGCTGTGGCGGCTGCTGCTGCTGCTGCTTCAGCCAAATGCCACCACCGAGTAGTGGGAGGGAGCAGCTGCTTTCGGCGCGCCTGATATCTGTTGCTACGCTTACCGGGAATCGGCTCTTTTTTGCCCACGAGGGCCACACACCGAAAAGACTCAGTTCGTTAAGTCGACTGGCCGTCGTTCTAGAAGGGCAGACTCACACGTGAATTTCTACACAGAGACAAGAACATGTTAGAGTCGCACATACCATTCAGTGGCTATGGAACTTCCTGCTTTCTTTAGAACCTATTTCCTCCCTCTCCGGGGCGCAAGTGAAAGCTGGCCATAGAAAATAACGTGAGGGTGGGGGGAAATGAGGGATTTCAGGGTAGCAACGCGTTTTCCTCCACACTCCCCCATCCCCCACCACCAAATTTGACCTGCACACATGTGTTGCGCTTTCAGCAGTGCAATCCTGTGCATATCTACTCAGAAGTAAATCCTATTGATTTCAAAGGACTTCCTCCTGGGTAAGTGTATATAGGGTTGCAGCCTCAATGGGTTTTTAAAAAATCAACATTTTTCGCATGAGATCACACACCAGAGTTAGAAAAAAGAAAGACTTGCCATTGTTGCTACCTTTGGAGAATTGGGATGGGCAGGGGCTGTTGCACCAGTCCTACATTACAATCGCTGATGTCCCCATTGTTTTCTATGGGCAGCCCTCTATTCTGAGGAAGACAAAACACATTGCTTCAAAAGGAACCCGGAAGCGATCTGCCACCGTGTCTAATTCTTGACTATACTTTTCTATATCTGTGACTGTGCTTTACAAAAAGCCTTCCGTGGCCGCACAACGGAATCTGCCCTTGAGTTCCTATGCGGAGCACGACCGCCTGGGGGATAAAAATAAAGGTAGCACCATTTTTCTTTCATGTTGCCGGCTTCAGCTCTGTGTTGTTCCTCGCCTTGGCCTGTGGCTGAATGGAAAGAGTAGGAGCTTTCCTCTTTTAGGCACCGCCTCCGCCGACCCCAGGAACATTTCTGTTTTCATGGCAGTTAACGGCGGCAACTCTCCTGTTCGTGGACTTTGTTGGCTGGGGATCATGGGAGTTGTAGTCCAACACTGCTGGGGGGCACCAAGTTGGGAAAGGCTGCTCTAGTCCGTCATTTGAATCAGCATTGTAATTGCTTTGCCCTCACCTTCGCTATTTAAATTAATTGTAAAAACTCTCAATTTGCATGAACTGCTGGGGCCGGGGAGGTTGAAGACACCATTGTAAGTATGACCGGTAGGTGAAAAAGCTACTACTGTAGTTCTCTAATTTCAAAATCTTACAATACAATCCTTTGAATGCTTATGCAGAAGCAAGCCCTACTGTGTTTAATGGGACTTACTCTAAGGTGTGTATAAGATTGCTGCCTTATCGCATGATCACTGGGACTCGGGAGATCTGGGTTCTAGTCCCAGCTCGGCCATGACACTCACTGGGTGACTTTGGGCCAGTCACTGACTCTCAGCCTAACCTACCTCACAGGGTTGTTGTGAGGATAAAATGGAGAGGAGGAGGATTATGTAAGCCGCCTTGGGTTCCTTGCAGGAAAAAAGGCGGGGTATAAATATAATAAATAAATAAATAAATTAGTAGTGCAATAATAGACATGTCTACTCAGAAGTAAGCCCCACTCAGTGGGGCTTACTCCCTACTAAATGTGTTTAGGATTTCAGTCCAAATCCCATTTGCCCATTGTAATCAATGAGACTTGAGAGTGCTTAGCATTGGCTGTAGTATTAAGCTTGAATATTCAACATCTGCCACTATGAGAATATGGGGGGGAAATAATATGAAACAGTTATGTTTACTGCTGCATAAATTCTACACAAAAAACAGCACCATAAATATATACGGAAACTGCTAAGAAAAAGGTAGAAAACTATACAAAAGGTAGAAAACTATACAAAAACTTGGAAAGAGCCAGCGTGGAATAGTGGTTAGAGTGTTGGACTGGGGCTCAGGAGATCCAGGTTCTAGTCCCCGCTCTGCCATGAAGCTCACTGGGTGACTTTGGGCCAGTCACTGACTCTCAGCCTAACCTACCACACAGGGTTGTTGTGAGGATAAAATGGAGAGGAGGAGGAGGATTATGTGAGCTGCCTTGGATTCCTTGCAGGAAAAATCGCCAGATGGGTGATTAACAAATGTAATAAAATAAATAAATAAAGGCGGGGTATAAATATAATAAATAAAATATCCAAAGAGCATACTTGCAATAATATGTTAATAAATGGATCAGCATTAAAGCTGTTCTGTATCCTTCGCTACTCCACAGCTGCCTTGTGGGCTGTCAGATAAAACACATGGTATCAATAAATATTATTCACTAAGGTTGAGCGACAGTACTTAAACAGAAACAACTTATTTATATTAGTCTTTTGACCTTAAGAAGTCTGCAATTACGGTATATTGCAATAAGACTTTCACCATTCCTTCAGATAAAGGTCGGGAAGATTGAGGCGTATGGTGCCCAGCTGAATCCTCAGATTCTTGTTGGCTTCTTTTCCTGCCCAACCATGCCTTTCCATGGCAAGGAATGCTGGCAGCATAAGGGAAAGCAATGGAGGAAAGTCCTTTATTCTTTCTTGCTAAATTGCACCTGCTCATAGATCATCCTCTCATTTCCCCTGCAAAATAATTGACAGCCCCAATACCAAACTAAAACCAACCTGTGAACAGCTAATGTAGCCAGACTTGGAAAACACTAAAGCTGGACAACATCTGAAAAAGTCACTTAAAATTTGTGGAGCATTGAAAGTGGGAGAAGATAAAGCCCATTTAGAGCTACAAAAAGAAGGGAGAGAAAATATTAAACACATGTTAAATATTCAGAATTTCCCATTTTTATTTCAAAACAGTGCAACCACAAGTTATTATTCAGTAAGCAATAACTGGGACAAGTATTACACTCATTAAATATAATAGCAATTGATACATTCCTATTGTGCTGCATTCCTAATGTGGTAAGAAGGGTACAGAACTATATGTGCCAATAATTTGCATAAAGGGAATTGAAGATTCTGAAGGGATGAAGGTCCTCTTTTTCCAGGTAGGTGATTAGGGAAGCCAAGTAAGGAGAAAATCAGGTTTCCATTGCACTGTTGTTTTGTTTAATCTGAAATGTGATCTTCTCCATTGTGAAAACATTTCCAATATGATTTCAACACAATGAATGCCTGCTTCGTTTTCCATATTTAATTATCACTGCAATCCTAAACACTTACTAGGGAGTAAGCCCCATTGAACAGAGCAGGACTTAAGTTCAAATAAACATGTATGGGTTGTACTATTAATAGCCAAATGTTGGTATAGTACCTAATTCTCAAGGAGCCTACTTAGTGGAGTGTCTCTCAGAAACTTAATAAAATAAAATTGTTACCTTAGAATATTTTCTGTAGAATTCGTAGATTTACATGAGTTTTCCCATATGTACACTTCTATGACATACTAGTTAAGTTTTCTGTGTGCTTTGTATCACTTTCAGTATTTGGATGGCTCCATATTGAAAGAACTGGGGGACTCAGCAGTGAAGCTCTGAGAACCCCAAAGTCACATGTAATAAATCACAGCTAGGTTGCTTCCTATCTCACTGTCATTTTGTGGTCTCTGATGCAAGCTGTACAGAGCATGGGACTGTACTATTGAACTAGTATTCAGAGGCTGAAGGTGTGATGTGTAAACAAACCCAGCATTCTAAAATAGTTAAAGGTTTAAAAAGATAGAGTAAGGCTGCAATATACACAGTTACCCATTACTTACTCATTGCGACCTACTTCTGAGTAGGCACACATAAGATTGTGTTGTAAGGCTGCAATCATATTCACACTTACGTACTTGGAAGTAAGTGCCTTTCAACATAGAGGGTCTTGTGTTTGAACAAACCTGCATGTGATTGTGTTGCATAGTATTTTTTCCTCATAAGTAGTAAGCATCAACTTTGTGCAGGTCCAAAAACAAACTACAAATTCCCCAAACTGCTATCAATATAACAATCTTGTAAAGTGAAACCTACCATTTTCAAAAGGGCATAGAAGAAAGTTAGGAAATGACTCCCAGTTTTATCTCAATAAACATTGCTTAGTATATTTTTATTCAAAGTTGCTTCAAAATATTTGAAGATACTGCAAAGCACTTGTTTTCCAGAAACCTGGCAAACATAGAAATACTGCCCTGTCTGGAAGATAACTACTTCTTTTTTCAGATGGAAGATAACACATTCCAATTAAGATGTATATATGTACAGTAAAATGTAAATATGTTTGTGGTAAAAAGTACTGTATTCCAAGATAGGGTGAGTATTGAAACTGATACTGGATTATTGAACTTGATTTGGCTATTAAACATTATTTTGGTTTATTTTTCTAATTAACAAGTAGAAAATTCTCATAACATACACATATTTTGGCAGGAAAACATTTCTGAACCATTTTAACAATCATTGAACATCAATCACTTCTAAACCATCTTTTTCTTTAACAAAGTTTTTAGAGCCCAGCACATTATTAGAGCTATCTACTGAATGAGTACCTGCATTATTTTGTATCCCTTCTTCCATCTTTTTTCCTGTTATTTGGAAAAAGCCAGTCATAGGTCCCAACCTGATTTCTCCAGTGTTTTGAAAGAAATGGTCATTTACACTTGAAGTTCCAATATTTTCATCATTCTGTATTATAGATACCGGAGTATCACTTTTACTGCAACACTTGCCCATTATGTAGTTATTATGCAAATACTAGAAACTGTGCCAGTTTATCTTAAAATGCAAAGCCAATGAGGGTGTTCTTCGATAAGACTGTTGTACAAATCCTATGAAGAAAAAAATACATATCCATGCAAATAACTGAAGGAATTCAGATAATGTGTTTGATCCTGGCAACTATGCATTTTGTTGCTGGAAGAAATATTAAGATGTACAAAATATAACATTCTTTATTAAAATGAAAAAGCACTGGAAGCAGCATCAGACTACTGTAATGCGCTCTACGTGGGGTTACCCTGGAAGACAGTTCGGAAGCTACAGTTGGTACAGAACACGGCGGCTCGCCTGGTTAAAGGCAGCTGCCGGCGAGATCACATCACACCGGTGCTGAAGGTGCTGCACTGGCTACCAGTTGCTTGCCGGGCCGAATTCAAGGTGTTGGTTTTGACCTTTAAAACCCTATATGGCTCCGGTCCAGCTTATCTCAAGGAGCGCCTCCAGCAACATCAAGTAGGCCACTCAACAAGGTCTGCCATGGATGGCCTCCTTGTCCCATCAGCCAGAGCAGCCATGCTGGTGGGGACTAGGAAGAGGGCCTTTTCTGTGGCAGCCCCCAGGTTATGGAACTCCCTCCCCAGTGACCTTCGCCATGCCCCCTCCCTGATGAACTTCCGCCGGGCTTTAAAAACATGGCTTTTCAGGCGGGAATATGTGGCGGGTTAGGATTTTTTTAATTAAAAGCTCTTATATTGTTTTAATTGTGTTTTAATTGTGTTTAATGGTGTTTTATCCTGATTGTACATCTCCCAGGGTGGCTGGGTGACTGGCCAGATGGGCGATTTAAAAATTTAATTAAAAAATAAAATAAAAAATAATACACTTATTATGGACAACTTATATTACACACACACAAGCAGTTACCATTTCTCATAGATAGCAATACAGCTACTGCTTATGTCATCTGTATCTTAGGACTGACAGACTGTCTGTATTTGGACGTAATGCTAAGCTATAGCTTACCATTACAAGAATAAGATTCAGCAAGTCAGGCTTGTGTATTCCCCTCCCCTGTTTCTGTTGTGGCCATGAGGATATCAGACACTTCTGATTCCGATTAATTGCAGTTTAGCAATTGTCCAAACCCTAAACTGTGGTTAATTTTAACTATGTTTAGTTGAAACAAGCCAGATTCATAAACTTTGGTTTGAAGTTGGCTTGTTTCAACTAATCATAATTTATTTATTTTTATTTATTATATTTATACCCCACCTTTTTTCCTGCAAGGAACGCAAGGCGGCTTACATAATCCTCCTCCTCCTCTCCATTTTATCCTCACAACAACCCTGTGAGGTAGGTTAGGCTGAGAGTCAGTGACTGGCCCAAAGTCACCCAGTGAGTTTCATGGCCGAGCGGGGATTAGAACCCAGATCTCCGGACTCCCAGTCCAACACTCTTACCACTACGCCACACTGGCTCTTAAGATTAACCACAATTTATCCAGGTTTGGACAACACAACAAGCTGCAGTTAATCCAAAACAGAAGTGAAAGCTGAATTCCTCCTTGTGGGCAGGTATAACAGAAGTATAGTGTGCAATGACAAAAATTGGACATGCTAGTCTAGAGAGTACCATGCGGAACTGATACCTGCTTACAAGATTCAAATAAGACCTAGTTGATACTTTCCTTGGCTGAGGCTGTGATTAACTTGTGATTAACCATGAATGGTCTGTGGGCTGGATGGAGAACCTTTGTGGGATTACTCCTGCTGGTCACATGGGAGAAGGAAAGGAGAGGGGGCGGAGCTTGAGCTAGATGCTTTGCATAGGCTCCATTCTGCTCATCCACATAATGCTAAATTATGGTTTAGTGTTACCTGCAAACACTGCATTCTGTTACAATTGGGAAATATTGAGATTTACTTGAGTTTTGTTTTCACTCTTTCAGATTAACTAATATCCTGTTAACTCTATGAATCATTACATGAATAGATTTTGTATGATTTATTAATCTTTTGCTCACTTATTTTTGGTTTACCATTAAAAGAACATTTGTGTTAGAAAACTGAGAAACTTGGAAACCAGCATGTTAACTGATTTGTTGCACCCTTTGCCTTTATCTTGACTTCAGTCTATGTGTGCCGTCACCTTCTTTCTATTTGCACTTCTCTCTCAATCCAAAGTTATCTGCATAAACATCTTATGGTTGATTTATCATTGACTGGAAGTATTTAATGTATACTTAACTTCAGTTAGCAAATGAGCTTTAAATTTATATAAAGATTTTTTTGTTGGGAGAGGTCATCACAGATTAAGTCAGTTTAAGCATATCACCAATTTATGCAGAGATCAAAACCTTCCAGTTTGTTACTTTCTCCCTTAATGAAGCTGAAATTCAGATTTTCTTTAGGATGTATCTTACTAAACGTATTTCTTGTCTTCCAGAAAGCTCTGGCTGAGGCTTTCATTTTCATAAAGAGTGCTTCCAGAAAGAGGGCTCCTAGCAATGCCAATCAAGACATTGTGCATATATATCTTTCCCTCCTTAACAGATGTTCTGTGCTAAGAAAAAAGATGTAAGAAAGAAGCAGTGGGAGAATATGGGAGGGTAACAAATGGAAGATGACAGTGTCTGAACCTCCCCCCCCCCGTAAAAATCTGTGAATGAGGCAGGGTGATGGTACAGTAAAAGCCTCGTCTGGAAGCACCCTATGATCATCGTATTGATGTGCAATAATTTCAAAAGACACTATACAAGTGTCTATACCAGTGATGGCGAACCTTTTTGAGCCCGAAGTTCCAATATTTGCCCAAACTGCAACACAAAACCAACTTATTTATTTCAAAGTGCCTTAAATTTGGCAGGAAGGAGGAGGGGGCACTAGCTAATCACACCCCGCTCTGTCTCAGGGCATAGCTCTTCACCGGGCGCGCAAAGATCCGGGCGCGCGCATGCTGTGCTTCTGAGCTGTCTGTTCAGTTAGAAGGAGGGCTGGGCGCCTGCGCAGTCTGCTTCTGGGGGTGGAGATGTTGGAGTGTGCCTGCCTGTGGAGGCCAGCGAGGAATGAGTGGAGAGGAGTTACTATGGAAACCCGACGCTGAATGCAGAAGGGGACGGTCTTTTCGCAATCTGGCGACCAATGGCCCGAGTGCCCACAGAGAGGTCCCTGCGTGCCAGCTGAGGCATGCGTGCCATAGGTTCGCCATCACTGGTCTATACCGTAATTATCATTACAGAACCCAGCTTCTGTTTGTAAGGTAAAAGCCACAAAGCAGTTGTTGGGTGTGTGCTGTTATTGTTTTTTTTTACAGGAGAACATTTTTTTTAAAAGCAGCAGGCATCACTAACCTGTCAGAGATAATTCTCAAGAATGTAAGGCTCTTCCTGGAATGACCCGAGGGTGGTGGGGGTGCTTTAAGTGTAGCTGTTCTCCTTCCACCATTATTTTCAAAAGGGATTGGTGCTACTGGCACTCAATCCCCAACGAGCAAGCACAATCTCTCTAAATATAGTACTATGTTTGTATGAAAAGCTTTGTGTTGGCTGGTAGCAGTTTGCCAAGCAGAGTCTCCTGGATACAAATTCCCTCTGCTCAAACCTATAGTCAAGATGTGGAAAGGCTTGAGGCATCTTTCCCCATGTCCTCCCAACCAATTGCTTTGAGAGCTCTACAACAATTTTAAAGATTCTACTGCCTTTAATAGAAAAAAATTAATATGATAAAAATGGAAGCACCACTACTAAGTGGGACCTGCAACAAAATGTTGCAGTGTGGAGTGCCCATTTTCAGTGTTCCAGCCAATTAGCCATGCCTTCTTCCATTTCCTCTCCCCCTTGATGTTGTTTTCCCACCCTAACAGTCGGCATCCTGTGCCCACTGAGCACACTCAATCCTCATTGGGTTGATCTTGCCACCTTAGCTTCCCAGCCCCAGCCCCCCAAAAGACATTTTGTACTTCTGCAAACCTAGGGGGGTCCCCAGTAGACATTTTGCTGTATGGAGTAGAGCAACAAATACTACCCCACCTGCACATCTAGGTACATCGTACCCAAGGACAGCCAAATTACTTTGGCACCTGAGGCAAAATATATATATAAAATCCTACAAGTGCCTCTACCACTCCCTGGCAGTAAAAATGCAACAATAATAAATAACAAATCTTCTGCCCTCTTAAGACACCCACAATTAGCTGCCTGAGGCGGCTTCCTCACCCTGCCTAATGGTAGGGCTGGACCTGTACCCAAGCATGCAGATACCTCCCTCTTGTTTGTGGGTTGTGTTGTTTTGGCTACAAAAGGACTGGCACTCAGAGAATTGAGTTTGTCATTAGTTAGTATGCCCAAGCAGGACCGGCAACAAAATGTTGTAGTGTAGAGTGCTTCTGATCAGGTTTCCAGACACTCCATGACATTCCTCCACCACCCTCCATCTGTTTTCTGTTTCCCTCCCACGAGTCAGTCAGCATTTTGTGCCCAATGAGCAACTCAGTGGACTGCTTTGGGGGGTCCCCACATAGGGTCTCCACTCACAACCCTGCTGATATGTCCCTCTTGTGTGTGGATGGTGCTGTTGTAACTACAAAAGAATGCACACTCGAAGAATGAGTTCACTATTATGTATTTATTTTGTTTAAAGCATTTTTACCGGACTCTTCAGTGGAAAATGATCCCAGAGCAGCTTACAGAGCAATAATACTGTGTGTGTGTGTGTGTGTGTTCCCCCCTCCTTGTATTTTATTGGATTGTAAATCGCTCAGAGTGGCCGGATGTCTGGCCAGATGGGCGATTCATAAATATAATAAATAAATAAATAAATAAACAAACAAGACAGCCCCTCTGGCTTACAATCTAAAAGGCATGACACAAAAGGAAAAGGGGATGGGGAAGGAGGAGGAGAAAAAAGAGAGAAGCAAACTCAGGCACCAGTTCTTAAAAGTTACAGTTCTTATAATAACCAGCTGGGATGGAAACAGTTCTGGTAGCCTGATGGAATGGCTACTGTTAGGTGTTGAGGGAGAAGAGAGGCTAAAGGCAGCTGGTCTCTCAACAGAGCGGATGGAATAACCCTGCTTCCCTTCTCCCCCCTCTGCTGCAGCCTGATGGACCGATGGCACAAGCCTATGACTGTGGCTGAATCCTTAAGGCTGAAATCTGAAGAGTGGAACAGAAAACTGGGGTGATTTCAGACAAGGCTTTAACTGTGCAATCATGCTGCCTTGTTCCCGGAATTTTACGGGGGGGGGGGGGGTCATGACCATGGCGTCTTCAGCTTGTAGCCGTCCTGTATTTTCCTACCATTTCTTCTCTTTTTTCTTACCAGAAAAAATCCATTAGGGAAGAAAAGATGGAATAGCACACAACACCTTTTGAGTGTTAGTGCTAGGAGCCCACACACACACCCCAGTGTGGAAAGCATCCCTGAACCCACCTCCTGGAGACTGCCCTGTCACAGGGAAGAACTTTAACACAACTTACAGAGCTGGTCATTGTTCCTTTTTGGGACAAAGTGTTTCAAAATAAGTTAACAAACATGGGTTACTACTGAAGTTAACAAATTCACATTTGTGCATGAAATATTTGGCTATATCCCACCTGTATACATACTCTGAAGACTACTCCAAATGACATCTCAGATAGATGCGACGGCTAGGAGTGCCTATTATCAGCTTCGGCTGATACGCACCCCAGTTTTAAAAGCACTCCACTGGCTGCCAATCAGTTTCCGGGCGAAGTATAAAGTGTTGGTTATTACCTTTAAAGCCCTACATGGTTTGGGTCCAGGCTACCTACGGGGGGGGGGGGGGATCGCCTTCTCCCATACAATCCACCCCGCACACTCAGGTCCTCTGGGAAGAATTTACTTCAGTCAGCCAAAACTAGGCTGACAGGTACTACCCAGAGGACCTTTTCTTCTGCTGCTCCCAGATTATGGAATGGCCTGCCGGAGGAGATTCGTCAGCTCACCAGTCTTTTGGAATTTAAAAAAGCCATAAAGACTGATCTCTTCCGGCAGGCCTATCCGGCGGAATTTTAGGTTGTCTTGAAGATGTTTTTAAGATATTTTAAGATGTTTTAATGATGTTTTTAATGATGTTTTTAAGATGTTTTAATAGTATGTATTGTGTATTTTATATTTTTGTTGTTCCCCGCCTCGATCTAGACGGAGAGGCGGGTAAGAAATAAAATTTATTATTATTATTATTATTTATTATTATTATTATTACTTATATTCAGAAATAATGGTCTGTGGCAAACTACTGTCCAGATGATGACAGACAAGATCATACTTGCTTTTTGAAGCTTGTCCCATTTTTACTTTAGACCACGACAGTCTGGAGCCTCTGTGCATATTATTTTCTATTATTACGTCAAACATCAATTTTAGTCTACAGAAATCCGTAAGAAAAAGCCATAACCTGGGAATGACTTCTCGTGGCAAGTTCTCACCCTTATTTCTGTGGTTTGCAGAATGAAGCCTAAAAAAGTCCAATTGTTCGTTAAAATTTCACCTTTAGTATCCCTGACCACCATCTTAAAAAATTAAGGCCCTGACCGAAAAAGAATACATCAATATCAGAAGGCTCGCTGGAAAAAGAAGCAGCAGCAGCCCGTGGGACATCGAGGCAAACTTCGATGATGATGATGGATGATGATGATGATGATGATGATGATTCTTGAGCAATTCGCTGCTGCCCCAGAGACCCGCTCAACGGTCGGAACAGGTGGCGACGGCACGCGCGCTCGTCGGCGCGCGCCCGCGATGGAACTTTGGGGGGACGGGACGCGTGCTTCGACAGACAGCCCATTCCTGAGGTCACCGCCCGGTTGTCTGAGCACCGGCGGCGGTTGAAGTGGCGGGAGTGCGCCGCGCCCGCGCGCGCCAATGAAGGGGGCGGGGTCGGGGTCCAAAGAGGAGCGCCGCTTGCCCTGTTTAATCTAGCAGGTAACGAGAGAGCCAAGCGGGAGGGACGTTACCAGGAGACGCTGAGGAGCGGGGGGGGGGGGGATATTATTGTGGCTGGCAAGCGCGCTCAGTGAGGCGGGAGTGCGTCCTGAAGAGAAGCAGCGGGGCAGAGAGTTCTCTCCGTCCCACCTCCTTTTACTATTGGGGGCAGAAGGACAGGTGGCTGGCTGGGTGAGCGGTGCCCCCCCCCCACCTTACTAGCTGGATTCGTGGTTTCGCTTGCCCGCCCCACCCTGCCCAGCCGTTACGGTGAAGGGAGAGCGAGGATTGCTGTTTCTTGAGCAGCCGCCCTCTGGCTTGGCTACTCATTAGGCTGCCCGCATTTGAGAGGGAAAAGGAGGCGAAGACGCGGGTGCCGCTGAGAAAGCGAGTTGAGGAAGAAAGGCAGGCAGACAGAAATCTCTCTGGAGCGGACAATTTAGCTGCCACCATGACCTCTAGAAAGTATCCTGGGCGCAGGAAGAAAAAATCAGAATTTCTCGCAAAGGTACAGAGAGACCCTAGGAGTGAAATAAGAATTAGAAGGCACCCACTGGCTTGCAAGGCAGGCTGCAGAGGTACTATTGGGAGTTTTGGAATTAATTGCGCAGAGTGACTCGGAGGAATAGTCCTATTATACGCGTTCCTTTAGTTGTATGAACATAAGGGGGAACTGTGACTGCAATCCTGCAAACTACTACTACTACAAGATGTAGACGAGGATGAAAGAAGATGCAGAATACTGGTCCAGCCCTAGCATTGTGTGTAGGAAATGCATCGATTTCTCCTCTTCCCGTTAGGATTATTTTTTAAACATATGTTTTAAAAATATAAAATATATTTTACAGGTTTAAGGAGTTCCCTCGATAGCACTTCCCTCTGAGCGTGCCAAGCAGTTAAAAACTCAAGCAAAACAAATTCCACTGCCATGGTGATTGACATCCTGTATTGTGAATAAAACAAAAACTAGGCATGGCATGACCCCTTTAGATGTGTTGAGAAATTCCTTTAACGTTTACACAGAACTTAATCCAAAATAGCTAATTTAAATCAATAAAACTACTAGACACATAACTTTGGTTATAAATACAATGGAGAAGGTATTTTAGGCTGCAATCCTGTACGTTCTTACCAAAAGTAAATCCCTTTGAACTCAGTGGAGCTTACTTTTGATAAAATAGGTATAGGATTACACTTAGTTTATTTTAAAAAGCAAGCACTTCCTTTACTTTATGCTGTCGTCAAAACCTAGCCCAGTAAACAATCTAACCACGTAGAGAGCATATGCAAGTAATATATGTATATCATGTATTTTTCAAATATCTCCTTAAAAACAAATTTTACTGAGTTTCTAGCTTTGCTTTTTCAATACCATTCATTATTAAAAGCTTATGTTTTTCTTTAGAAATCAGCAGGAATGGCTTCAAACTGTATGATTTCATTTTTTAGCATATGTTAATATAAAAGGGGTGCATGAGATTGGGATTCAACATTTTTTGCTGATGCTGTCTTTGGAGCCTGACCACTTGTATTTGTATATGCTAATATATATATAATGCATATAAGGGTTGAGAATGTTGATGCTTGAAGTTCGTGGCCAACAAACACATGAAAATAAAAGAAGCTTGTTATCTGTAATAGGAACAGGAATAAGGGTAACAATGAAAAGTTATCCCATTTCCTTGTTTTATTTTAAAAATCCTATTTCATTCCATATGTACCCTTAGAGCAATCCTAAATGGTGTGTGTGTGTGTGTGTGTGTGTGGATTTCCGTGATTGAGGAACTGCCACTTTCTAAATTCTGCTGACTCTTTGCTGCCAGGTTTGAGGCGGCTTTTTCTCTTTTTCCACCCAGCATTTTGTTTTTTAAAACTTTTTTCCTCCCATTGATGCCAGGCTGACATACTTCAGGCCAGGGCGTGACCCTTGGACATGTTGGGGGAACAAGGGGGCCTTGGATCCAAGGCTGCTCCTAGTACGCCTTGTTTTGAATTCAATAAAACTACTGCTGCTTGCTGCTGTCAAAAGAAGTGTTCGCGGAAAGGGGGCGTCCTGATGGTCTCCACTTACCTGAGTAGCTGGAGATTCATGAAAGAGAGGAAAAGGTGGGGGCACTGGGAACTGTGGGGGGAACACTAAAAACCCTGAGGATCTCACGATGAAAGGGGAGAATATAGTCGCCACTCCCTTTCGTGAGCAATGGTCCCTTGCAGCTTTGCTTTCCCTTGACAGCTGTCAAGTGAACACAAAGTAACAAAATAACCTATTTGCTGGCTCTCTTTGTCAATGTCCATGGTTGGTACCTGCTGCACTTTGACAGCAGGCACACATTGCCCAGGCAAGCATTCCCATTTTGGCTAGTCGGAGTTGCACAACTTTGAACTACTGACCAACCAACCCCCCCATTATGAAAAAATCTGCGCACATTCAATTGTGTGTTAAAAAAAAAAGTTGACAAACCACTAACAGCCCTTCCAGTGTACTGCTTGGGCACTTTGGAGGGACAGTCAGTGGCTGTCACTTCAGAGATTGCAAAAAGCGATTGCTGAAAAAAGGGGGGAAGCTGCGGCAAGTGCAAAAGGGCTTGTGATTATAGTGGGGAGAGGAGACAAGGCGTCTTCAGCTGCCAAGTCTCCTGGGATACCTCCTGGAGGACCAAGGGGGAAGGAGTGGGGGACAACCCATGGTGAACCCTATTGTCTATTGGGCACACCATGGGTTGTTCCATGAACACCCACACTGTGTAGCTTATTCACAGGGTAGGTTGCTGTGTCATGCAAACCCACCTGCTGTGTATTACTTCTAGCTGTTATGACCTATGAAGCAAGAGACAAGTAACCTTGTGGATATATTACGGTAATTTACCTAACTAATTAGGTTACTTTTAATGTTCTTTGTAATTTAGTATTTTTAATGTCTTTAATTCTTTTGTGTATTATGAATAATGTTATCTTTAGGCACAGAGAAAATAATAATCCAATAACAATTATAATCACTTTGACTGCAATCTTATGCACACTTACCTGGGAATATCATAGAATTGAAGGGGGCCTTGTCGGCCATATAGTCCAATCCCCTGCTTGATGCAAGAAATCCAGAGCTAGATCATCCCCAACAGATGGCTGTCCAGCCTCTGCTTGAAGACCTCCAGCAAGAGAGCACCCACCCCCTTCTAGGTAATTGCTTCCATTTTCAAACTGGTCTTACCATCAAGAAATTCCTCCTAGTGTTCAACCAAAATCTACCCTCCTGTAATTTAAGGCCATATTAGATCTAGTCCTGCCTTTTGGGGCAGCAGACAAAAATCTTTACCTTTTTCTATGTGACCGTCCTTCAGGTATTTGATTTTTTCTTTCTTTCTTGGATCTGACTTTGAGTCCCATTTGAAGAGTGCTATTGTGTCCCCCATCATTCCTCTATTCTCCAAGCTAAACATATCCAGTTCCTTCAACCTTCTTCCCTCATAGGACTTGTTTTCCACATCACTGACCATCTTGTTACCCTCCTCTGAACCCGTTCTAATTTGTCTATATTCTTCTTAAAGTGCAGCACCCAGAACTGGACACAGTGCTCCAGGTAAGGTCTGGAGTACCTTATCTGGAGTGCGGAATAAAGTGGAACTATTACTTCCTGGGACTTGGAAATTATGCTTCTGTGAATGCAGCCTAAAATCATATTAGCCTGCATCACACTGCTGATCTGTTATCAGTGTTATTGGTTACAACCCCAAGATCTTTTTCACATGTACTACTGCCAAGCCAGGTATCCCCCATCCTATACCTGTGCCTTTGATTTTTTTAAACCTAAATGCAGAACTTTGCATTTGTATCTGTTGAATTTCATTTTGTTAGTTTGGCTCAGTTTCCCATTCTGTCAAGCTCATTTTGCATTTTATTTGTCTTCTGAGGCATTAGCTAATCCTCTCAGTTTTGTGTCATCTGCAAATTTGACAAAGATTCTCTCCACCCATTCATCTAAGTCATTGATAAAATGTTGGCAGAGCCCTGCAGTACACTCGAAAACCTCTCCAGTTTGATGAAGGTTTTTCAACCAGCTGTAAATCCATCTGATGGTATTATCATCTAAGCCCTGTTGATCACATTGGATTTAAACATGCATAGGACTGGGCTGACAAAATGCTTTCAGTATGATGCGCTCTGGCAGTATCGAGCAACGTACAGTATACCTTTCATTTGAATGTAGGAATACAAATCAGGACTGAAGTTTTGCTTGTTTTCCCAGAAGGTGACAACAAGAGAAGAGCTTGTGTTAGGAGATCCATTTTCTGAAAGTGAGAGAACTTCAAAATCAGAAGACAACTTTAAGAGCAAAGACAGAATAATCCAAAAACTGCAGTCAGAGGTCCTGTCATATGTTTCTGCTGTTTTGGTCTTTTGAAACAACCAAAGCTACGTAATAAACCGAGAATGACATCATTTATTTAGCTTGTTGGGCTGTGAGAAAATGTTTTTATACTCTCAATAGATGTAGGGACAAAATCATGGCATATAATCAATGATAATAATATAATAATTATATAATAGCAGTTCATCAGCCTGTGATGATATTTTATCATTATGACTTTATATCCCTTTCGGCCAATGGGCCTTCCCAGTACAAATCCTGGTATGGGTCAGCTCATTTGTTTATTGATGGTATGGAGAGCAGTTACAATGCTTAGTATTGGGGCTACTTGGCTTTTGTCAGTCTGAATTCAAACCTGATAACAGAACAAGGTTGATGGATCCTTTAGAAATGGATGAAGATTGTGTTTGTCACCAAACAAAGTAAGATACTTTAAGAGTCAAGCTTGATATTATATTAATAACAAGGCTGCTTATTTGCTTAAAGGCTACAGTAATACCAGCAGCAATAATAGATAGTGTTCTTGGATGATAGTATCATTCAAAGTATCATAAGTATTCCTAACCCTGACAGTGTAACTGGGCAGATTTTATTCTCCAAGTATGTTGCCACCAGGGGAAAGTCATAGATGCTAGTATTTTTTTATTTATTTCACAATTTACTATACATAAAGATGTGCTATCATTCAGGGTACCTGAAAAATGATGTTACATGCTCTTTGAGCTGCATTCTATATTGTGGCTTTCTATTTCTGGAATTACGACACTGAATTTGACAGAAATTAATTAGGGATAACCCTTCTCCCACCAACAATCTCTCCTCTCCCATGTCACTTTGTCCCACTGGGTTTTTTCCCCTGGTGGGGTTGCTTCCAATATCAGAGCCCTTCCCAGAGAGAAACACATGGGGCAAAAGGGGTTTTGTGGGGGGTAGGGGGTTGGCTTTTCCCTTGTACCTACTCATCTTGCCCTTAAATTTCCCCCTATCCCTCTGCTTCGTATTAAATCTGTGGCAACCCAGCTTTTACACATAGTTCGTCCTTAAGAGTGCAGCACCCAGTGCAGCATCTGATAATTATCCCTCCATTATCAGATTTTCTGAACAATTTAGCATATTAGGTTGGTGATAATTCAGTGCTTAGAAGCATGCGACCAAGCACTGGTCCTAAGCCTGGTTTTGCTGCCTCTTTCTTTTAGTCTACCTTACCTCTGGACTGCTTTGCACATAACAGTTTTCCGACACTGATGTAGAGTGAAAACCTGTCTGTGTAAAAATCAAGCACGCATATGTTGTACCACATGGACACACATTGGAAATGCTGAGGAGCAGCAAATAAGTTTGAGAATGCTTCTTTACATGGTGACCTGATTCAAACTTGGTTCATTGAGGCAAAACCCAAAGCTTTCTGGCAGTGGCTACAGAGTTTTACACAGCAAAAAGACTTAATTTGAGCCAATGGGACTAAAATAAAACTGCCTGCTAATTAACCAAGACCAACAGTTTCTGCACGAAATTCCTTGTACTTTCTTCTTTGTTTTTCATTTAATTTGCTCATGTTTGAATTCAGCTTCAATCAATTTGACCATAACCATAGCTAGACTCTGAGAAATCTTTAACACTTAACTTTCTACTTGATATTAAATGTTGTTGTCACTTTTAAGAGGTAAGAGAATTTTGTTCTTTCTGGACCTACCAGGTTGAACATCTAAAAACAAAAAATCTTGGCTTGGAGAAGCATGTTTTGAAATTACGTGATAGTAAGGTGGAAGTGGACAATTTGGCCATTAAGAATGAATATCTGTGTAAAGAACTTGCTCATGTAGACAAGTTAGCTGAACAGCTGGAAAAAGAAAAAGAATTTGCATTGCATAGTGCTGACCAGGAACTTGGAGAAGCCAAGGTATTTGAACTATTAGATGAAAAGTTTTATACATGTAGTGTTTTCGTAGTCTGTTTTTTCCCATACTTAATTTTGTAGTTGGACAAACTGGAGAAGAAGCATACTGGTAACAAGAAAACCTGACATTCCTGGATGCTCAATGTAGCAGAGTTAACATATGAGAAACTAATGTTAAGATTGTGGTTCAGAGGATTTTACAACTGAATTGTTAGGAGTGTGTAATTTATATATTGAACTTGTATTGCCAAAGTAAATACATAGAGGTATAGGACAAAAATACTCTGGACCCTTAGTTCTGTCATGGTATAGAGTAACTTATGGCTACATAACTGCACAAACTTTTAGAGCAGCTACATAATCTTGAGAGGAAAGTAGGGTAAGTCCATCAGGCTCTATTGCCTATTGTGCTGTGTAGTGTCTGGTTCTTTGATGACGAAAAGGCCTTTAGAACTACAAAAGAGTGAGTCATCTTTAGTCCTGCTTCTCTTCCACCAACCCCCTCTCTGCTCTTTTGTGCGCCATTGCTGCCACTATGTACCTAGTTATGGTGGCTGTTGCTTATACAGTAGAGCTGGCCAGTCATGAGATGGACCTGACAGCAACATAATTCCATCAGTGATATCGTGCAAGCACAGCAATCCTTCCGCTAAATCTTATCCACACATTTGCTAGCACAGTGATTCATAGCACTAGCCCACTGTAGGATTTTAAAAAATGAAAATAGTTACAATTAAAGAAAAGAAATATATATTTGGGAATATTCTACTGAAAATTCCCTTTAATCTAGTTGAAAACAGATTAGCTTTATGTATGTTTAATAGCATACTCATGTTATTTTATCACTATCAAAAGGTGTAAGCATGTGTGTATGTTTTTTATTACAAGCTGAATTAAGGAAATTCCCTTTTATAGTCATACTGTTAACTAGACTAATTTGAAAGAGCAAGATCCAGCCCAAACTAAACACTTTTAACTCCCTTTGCGATTAATTGGAAGTAAATCACTTGCTTAAGCCTTTTTTTCTGTTAAAATCAATGGGACTTTAAGGGGCTTGCTATGGTCCAATGCCTCTGAACACTTAACCCTCCAAATATTTTTTCAAAAGGCAAAGTGCTCCTGAGCATGTGTAGAATGCTTTTTCTGTGTAATGGGAATACATTTTTGTTTGTCTGGAAACTGAATTCTGGTGTCCTGTGCTTATGCCTCATCTGTTTGCCAGGGTGACAGTGCCCCCACAGTTGCTGTGCTATCTGAGATGGTTTAGAGTGATATTTCAGGTAATCATTCAACTGAAGGAGACAGGTTTGTTCTCTACTTCAGGGTTGCATGTTATATGGGAGACAGATACACACACACGTCTCACCAAATATTGGGTTGTACCCAATGTTAGTCTAACTTAAGTCCCACTCATTTCAATGGATCTACTCTATGTGGGACTAAGATTGGTTGCAACCCTCACCCTGCAAAATGGTGCTACAGGCAGTCCCCAAGTTAAGAACGCCCAACTTACAGACAACCCATACTTAAGAACGGACTTCTGGGTTCCCCGGCACTACATCGTTTACGTAGAGTACATCGCATAGTATACTGCGCAATTTGCGTAAATGCTGATTTTAACGTATAGAATGCTATGCTGTTCCAACTTACATACAAATTCTACTTAAATACAGTGGAAGACCGACAACCTGGTCTTCTGCGCGGGTTCAATGCTAAGGGGGTAGCGAGTCCTGGGGCGGGCCTTCTCCGAGGTCCCCAGCGCCTCACCCTTAGCCCAGAACAAAGGGATAACTTATAGCCACAAAAGTATCTTTTAGAAAACAGGTTTATTTACAAAATTACCTTTCCAAACTCAGACCCACGCCAGCAATACAGCTTATCAGTACGGTACAAAGTAACAAGCAAGAAGTCTCAAGGACACCGTGAGTTCAGGGCTCTCAGCTAGTTAGTTCAGCTCGTGCCCCGGCAGAGGCCCGGTCAACCGCACGTGGCTAGCTGGGTTCTCGGCGGAGGCCCGGTCTACCCAAGCAGCTAACTGTGTTCCCGGCGGGGGCCCGGTCTACCCAAGCGGCTTGTGAGTGATTTCAGCTTGGTTTCCCGGGGGTCCGGTCAACCCAAGCGGCCAGTGATTCCAGCTAGCTGGAGCGCGCCGGGTGCTGCTACCCGGGGTTGCCGATCCTTCGTTCCCTTACCCCAGGCATGGGCAAGATTGCTGAACCACCACCAGTTCCCTTGCGCAGGGTGTTTTATACCTTGGTGTTTCAGGTAGCCCTTCCCTCCGTGATCAGGTGGGTTGACACCCTCCCTGAGGGGCGGCCTTTTGGGTCAGGTGGGGTGACGCTCTCCCCCCGTGGGATGGGGTCCCTTTGAAGCCACTTGTTTAATGGTCCCATCCTATGGTGTTGAGTGGCCATTTCCTAGGGGTGCCGAAGTGTCTGCTCTGGAGAGGTATTCAAGTCTTATGTAGATGTGGCTGATATGCGAGACCATTGACAAACCTGGTGATGCTTCCTGCCTTCCCCCCTGGGGTGATTCTATGCAGATGTTGTTTGTCCCCTTTGGCATCTGTGGAGACTGGCTGTCTCCCCCCCCTGGGTCTCCTTCCCCCCTCCTTGGTGAGTGTGTGTGTGTTAGGCAGGGGGCTTAGGTTGGCTTTCTCCACAAATACATTCTTAAGAACGGAACTCGTTCGTTACCTGGGGACTGCCTGTATTCACTTCCATGTTTCTCCTGTGAAGGGGCAGAGCTGAATGGAGCAGCACAGTACATATGCATTTGAATTCATAGCAGAAAGCTTCTGGAATACATGTATGTATACTATGCCATCCCCTATGTGATGCCTTACTTCGTGTGTGTGCTGTGACAATGCACACACAAGTGTATTAATGCCAGAAACTGCTCATACAAATTTCTGGGATTGCATCTTTAATTTCTAGAAACTAGCATAGAGGGTAAAATTCTGGCTACTTGATAATCCTACACCTGTGCTTTTCTGATGACTGCTTGTACATGTTTGCTTCGTGTTTCCTTTCTGAACCCTGCAACTGTTCCTGTTCAGAGATGCCTGTAGTCATAGCACATGAATAGTCTGAGATGCTGGTTCATGTGGCTTAATTTGGGGAAGAGGGCAGGCAGAAAGCTTCAGTGCAGGGAAGGCATGCTCTTCAATGAGACGTGTGTAAATGTGTGACTCCTGCAAGTTTGGGGAACAGGGGCCTCAGTCCTGCCTTTGCTGTCAGATAGCAACATGGTGTAATACAAATAGTAGGTTGACACTAGGGATGGGTGATCTGCCTGACACGCGAGCGCCAGCTGAGGCACTCACTGGACTTCCATGTCCCCGGCTCTATGTTGTTTATGTAGAAAACAACCAAATTTGTGCAAATTACAGCCAAATTTGTGCAAATTTAGCCATAATTTGCACAAATTTGGACATTTTCTATGTAAACAACATAGCACCGGAAGTTGCTTTCCCTGGCTCGGCTCGCGAGAACGCAAGTCAAGCCAGGGAAAAAGGTAGGGTGAGCGGAGCTCGGGGGGCTGGAGCCCAGCAAGTTAGCTGGACTTCCACCCTCCAATCAAGCTACACGCACATCCCTGGTTGACACTCAATATTTGACCATGATAAAATAATAGGTGTCAATTGATAATATTTGACACCATTAATTGACTAGCATCCCACCCCTAATATTTTAGCTTCTTTGAAGGAGTAGTCTAAATGCATTATTCATCAGTGAAAAATATTTTACAAAAGCTCTATTTTCAGTTGACTACCTGTAATTTTTTCTTCCTTTTAATTTTAGTCTCAGATTAAATGCCAACAAAATACTATACGGAGATTGGAACATAAAATCAGCATTCTTAGATCTGTAAGTTATTCATAACTTTGCCTTTGCTGATAAAAACTCATGTCACTTCTACATTGCAAAAAGTACTTCAGATTAGTATAATTGATACTTTTACTAGGTAGTTAAATTTCATGGCCGTAGGGTTCAGAATACATGTGTAGCTGTATACCCCATCATTTTATAAGCCTTTTCAGTGTGATTTATTTCCTTCAACATTCACATTGTTTTGACTCCCCTGTAGACCTGTAATAACAGTAATCCATAGGCATAGCCCATCCTTTCTCTCATGTTCAGCTTGTAGTTCTGTGCACATATGAGGGGATCCCTGTGGGTCAGGGGTAGGAAACTGCTCTGCCTTGAAATTTGCTCTATTTCCCCCTTAGTTTTATGCTCTGCCATGAGATTTGTGCAATATTCCCCTTTGTTTTACTGCTCTGCCTTGAAACTGACAAAGACATTGGCAAGAAGGGGATCTGGCTATGCTGGGGGCTGGGCTCAATAGTGGGCAGGCAGTCTTGTACAAGAGCGCCCCCCCATTTTTAAAAAAACGACAACAAAGTTTATGAATGCATTCCCACATTCAGAATGCATGGGTTCAGAAAATTATTTCCTTTTTGCAATCTGATGTGGTGGGGGGAGTTTCCCTCATCAGCTGGCTCTGCCTTGAAATTGACAAAGGCATTGGCAAGAAGGGAATTTGGCTATGCTAGGCTCAATACCAGACAGGTGGTCTTGTACAAGACCCCCCATATTTTTTTTAAAAACAAAGTTTACGAACACATTCCCACATTCATAAGGGTTCAGAAAATTATTTCCTTTTTGCAATCTGCTGCGGGGTGGGGGGAGTTTGCCTCATCAGACAGCAACTCCAGCAGACCAATTGCAGAAAGGGTGCTGATGTAGGGAACTAGGAAAAGAAGATTTCTGCCACAAAGCGCCCTAGGACATGTACCAGCAGCAGGCTGAAGGACTGAGAGGGACTGACAGAGAAACAAGCCATGGGAAGCCACCAAGTGGGCAATTGTCTGAATAAGCCACCCCACCACTGTGACTTTTCAGGATGGCTTAGCATGATGTGTGAACTCACCCTGTGCGTTCACATGCTGTCTCCTCCCCACTCCTCTTTCCTCTTCCTCTTGTGTTTCTGGCTTAATACCACTGTTTGCCTTGATGTCTGAACCAGAAAAGTATTGTTTGAGAACTTTCTACAGCCAGAATCAAACTGGTTTGCAATCCTGGTTTGTAAAGAGCATTCAAACCACAGTTTCCTAGTTTGGACATCACAACAATCAGTGGTTTGGCAAACCAGGAAGTCTTGTATCAAGCTGGGCATGTGAGGAGAGTGGAGAGGAGGTAGAAAACACATACCGTAAGCCATGGCTTGTTGGACTGGGAATGAGACTACTGTTTCACATCTGACTAGAGGCTTTTGTTTACATACTAATAATGTTAATAGTGGTGTATCCCTGCAAACCATTCAGTGATCCTACCACGTGCTTTCCCACTCTCTCCAGCCATTATTGTGAAAGCAGCTTCACACAACCAACACTGTTAAGTTTTGGCAGAAAAAACAGATTCAAACTCTGGCTTCTAAAATATTTAGAATCTTGCACAGTATTTTTTCCACAGAAATACGGAAATGTTTGTGTTAGTTGCAAAAGTATGTTTATAGTAATGCTTTTTTGCTTTGGCATTTGAAAGGCAGTCTTGGACATTGAAAAATCACAAGAGAGGTATCCCTCAAAGCTTGACAATCTTATAAAGACAATAGAAGAAGAGAGAGATTATTATAAAACTGAAGCTGGGCATTTGAAGAAGATGCTTCGTAATACGTCTTCTAGTCCTAGGCGCAGCCCCTCTTGTTCTGTTTCAAAGGTTCCCTCCCCCAGTCAGGTATATCTTTTAGCTTTCTTAAAATCTGGAATTAGGGTGCAATCTTATTCATGTTTAGACAGAAAAAGTCCTACAAGTCCCAATATTCCCCAGCCAGCATGGCTGACTGGGGAATGTTGGGACTTGTAGGACTTTTTTTCTGTCTAAATACATATAGGATTGCACACTTAGTGCATTTACTTTAAGCTGATTTCTTGATCATTTAGTACTTTCAAAATACATATATAAAAGAGGCTGAAATCATGCACACAGACTGCTTAAATCTCATTGAAGTCAGTAAGTTTTGAAGAAGGAATCCTTATTAAGTTCAGTGGGACTTAATCCCATGTAAGTGTATGTAGGATTGCAGCCAAATACACGCACAATACTGGTACTATGTTCCACTACGCTTGCTCTCTGCTTGTGGCATACTGTTGTCCAGAATGCAAGGATTGATTGATGATGGATTAGCAGGTGGATGGTTCTGTTGGGAAAAGGATGGACTACATTTATTTATTTATTATATTTATGAATCGCCCATCTGGCCAGACATCCGGCCACTCTGAGCGATGTACAATCCAATAAAATACAAGAGTGGGGACACACACACACACACACACACACACACACACACACACACACACAGTATCACACACACACAGTATCACACAATTAAAAACAGTACAAAACCTAAAAATCCTAACCCACCCCTGTAACAACTTATCAATTACATAGTACTTATGGTATATTTCTCCCCTTCCCCTCTCCAAAGTCAGCGTAAGTCAAGTTGCTCTCTGACCAAATGCATGACCTTTGGTCTTTTCCACTTTTTATGATGTGTACCTAAGTCAGGCCATCTTCAGGATATCTGTGTATTTAAATGCTTGTTTACATGCATTATATAATAAATCATATTATAAACAATAGAAGGGATTTCAGTATAGTTTAGTGTTCAGAATAATATGAACTGCATGTACAGTCTTCATGGAGAATTTAAAATATATAATCAGACTGCTAAGTTTCTGAATGTTGATGATCATAACATGTTTGTAAACCTAAAGCACTGGAAAGTGAAGTCAGTTTCTATTCATTAAACATTTAGGGAAGTAACTGTGATCCAGAATTTCTACAACTCTTAAGAGAACGTGAAGAATATAAGATGATGCTAGAAAAATATGAACGTCACATAGCCGAAATCCAAGGCAACATCAAGGTTCTCACAGCAGAAAGGGACAAAATTATTTATCTTTATGATCAGGTAATCTTTGTAGGTGTATGGAACATTTTTGTGAGAACAATTTCTGATAAAATATAAAGTCTTGTAGTGTTTGGGAGCTGTTTACTCTAAGAACCTTGTTGAAGGTTGCTTGCCCTCAGGAGTTATAGTTCACATGTGCCAAAACTTGGACTTGCCAGTAATGGCATCCAAGCAATTGAATTTTCTTGACTTAGAGTCATGGCAGGCTGCCTCATGGTACACTTTAAACCAGCTGGTTCAAATGTTTATGTTTTGCCAGGCTTTTGGTACTTAGGTTTCTTTTTATCATGTATGTATAGGCTGAATTTTTTGTAAATCTGTTTTGCTACTTTTATAGCTGAGAGTTTTATGATTTGGTTTATGAAATATTTTTCTTTTGCTGCCTGTTTTATATTTTTATGATATTGTATACCACTATGTGCACTTCCAATGGAAAAAGTGGTTTATACCTGTTGAAAATAAATAACAGAATGAATTAAAATGAATAGAAGTTACCTCTCCCCATGTGATGTCATGGAAACTAAGGTTAGATAAGGTATTAAGAATATAAGAAGAGACCTGCAGGATCAGATACAAATTCTATCTAGTCCAGGATCCTTTTTCTGTAGTGGCCAGCCAGCTGCTTCTGGGAAGTCCACAACATATTAAGCGGTTCTAAAGGGGAACAGACCTCCTCCTCCACCCACAACTGATAATCAGTGGTACACTGGGCAAGTTTGCACAACACGCTAAGCTACCCTGAGAATAAGATACGCAGTGTGGGTTCACAGAACAACCCATGGTGTGCCTGACAGACAGTTGGGCTCACTGTGGTTTGTTCTCCCGCTCCTTCACTTTCAGTCCTCCAGCTGGTATCCCAGTGTCCTTTGTGGCAGAACTTGTCTCCTGCTCCCTGCTCTGATTGCTACCCCTTTTTGTTCGCCGCTGTTTTTATTTTTAGGAGCTTCAGAAAAGTGCAATTGGGGTCGAAATTTTTTATATTTCTTTTGCCCCAGAAAAATGGCAATTTTAAAAAATTGTCAGTCTGTTGCAGGTGCACAAATGTGCATTTACAGCTGTCCAATATGTGTAGTCTTGCCTTGTTAATGGCCTTGTAAGTTTCAGCTGTCAAAGGGAGCAGAGAAGTTGAGTAGGAAACATACATGGAAATTGACAAGGCAAGACTACATATACGCTAATTTGCACACAGTTGCCACTTGACAATTGCCTAGCTGTCAAATGAAAAGTAAAGGGGGGAAATTGGTGAAAGTAAGTACACCAAAAGGTGACAAAATCACCCCCTTCGTAATGTAATCCTCTGGCTTTTAAGTGTTGAACTACAGTTGCGAGTGTATGGGTGAGATAAAGAAGAGTCAGACACAGAGTCTATGGTTTCAAATCAGGGCCACATTTATTGAATTGAAGATCTGTGAAGGGCGAAGTGTGGTACTAACCTAGCCCGGCCATTGGCCGGGAAAAAACCAATATTTGGGCGAATACATCCTAACCGCACCGGAGGTGGGTTGGTCCGCCCCTGGCCAGTTGCCCTCCATGTGGAGCTGGAGGGCTTTACCATCGTCTCCTTACTTTGACGCCTCCAGGCACCCAATGTAGGCGAGAAAGGCAAAACCCCAAAGACGTCCCAATCTCCCTAGTTGCCACTTGACAATTGCCTAGCTGTCAAATGAAAAGTAAAGGGGGGAAATTGGTGAAAGTAAGTACACCAAAAGGTGACAAAATCACCCCCTTCGTAATGTAATCCTCTGGCTTTTAAGTGAACTACAGTTCTCACTGTCCTCTACCATTTCAACACTTCTCAGGGTTTCTTGGGTTTGGACAACATAACAACCCATAGTGGGTCAAACAACCCCTAGAACAAGTCATGGATTTTCAGGGTGGCTTGTTGCCACAAAATAAGCCACCCTGCAGGAAGTGGTCTGAGTTTGGATGACATGACAACCCACTGTGGGTTGTCAAACCCATGATAGTTTATCATGTTGTGCGAACCCAGTCATTCAGCAGGTTCGCACAACACTCGAACCCACCCTGGCAATAAGCCACGGTGGGTGGGTTGTTTTGAGAACAACCTGCGGTGCACCTGACAGATGGTTAGGCTCACCGTGGGTTGTTCTCCCCCTCCCTCCCCTTCAGTCCTCCAGCCGGTATCCCAGGGCACACTGCTGCAGAACCAACTTGTCTTCCCCTCCCCGCCATGATTGCAAGCCATCTTTTGGCTTTCCCTGGCTTCCCCCCCTTTAAACCATTTTTCTTTTTTCAGAGATCACCTTTTGCAATCTCCAGTTTGGGAGCCAGTGACAGCCCCTCCAAAGTGTTCAAATGGCACATTGAAGGGACTGTTACTGGTTGGCCACCCTTTAAAAAAAAAAATTTGCATGCCAAATGTGCACATGTTTTTTGGGCAAGTTTTAAAAGATATTTTTATAGTGGACTTGTGCAAGTGTGGAGGTACGCACTTGTGCGTGTTCGAAAAGGGAAGCCTCACCTGTGCAATGTCCTGGGGGCTACCTGCTGTCAAAGTGCAGCAAGTGCCAACCTTGGACATTGACCCAGAGAGGGTCCAAATAGGTATTTTTTCCCATTGATATCCCCTGACAAAAAGCCCCCATTGCCCTGCCAAAAAACCCTTTTAAAGGGGACCCAGAGTTTTGACAGCTAGCTGTCAAAACTCCTTTTCCCCGAAAAGGGGGTGGGATGCACTTTTGCACTTTCCCAAGCAGACTAGTGACTATCACCATACCTTTGTGGCAGTGAGTTTCATAAGTTACAAGATATGTTGATTCTTGTTAACATTTCTGGGCATGTCTTTGGAAAGTTAGTACCGTGTTTCCCCGAAAATAAGACACTGTCTTATATCATTTTTGGCTCAGAAAAACACACTAGGACTTATTTTGGGGGTAGGTCTTATACTTCAAGTTGCCCTTTGCTGCCACCACCAGGCCATGGGAATGATCACAACTAGGTCTTATTTTTGGAGTAGGTCTTATTTTGGGGGAAATACGGTAATAGGTGGGATATTCCTTGGAGGACCCAATCCTTTGGAACCCCTTCTTCACACTAGTTTGTCTCAGTCCTGATCTATTTGTATCAGGAAATTCAGGAAATCCTTTCCTTTCAGATAAGTTTATCTGCAGTGATTGATCATTTATGATTTGAACTTCTTGTGATTCATATATTGCTTTTGTTATTCTGAATTCATTGTTTAGGGCTTGTATGCACATTCTAAGTGTTTGCTGTTTTGCCAAAGAAAGGTCTTAATTTTAATACAGTGGGGCCTAACTGTGCCAAGTGATCAGAAGTTCCTGGGAAAGTATTTCTTTTTCTAGCTACTGGACATGCTGCAGTAGTAGGGAGCTAGATTGGTCAGGGTGTCAATCCAGGGATCATAGGGGTGAGTAGTCCTAATTGAGACTAATGTGCAGTGCGTCTCCTTGCAAGCCAGATGACACAACCAATTTAAGCCTCACTTGTAACAATATTCTTACAAAACATGTGCACATTTGGCATGCAAATCTATAGCCTTACTGATATACTTTTATATTGCTAATGTTATACTTTTAATTTATAAACATGATATTGTAGGTAGTATTTGTTTCACATATATCTGAGGAAGTCAGTTAGTTGCCTGTTGTGGCTTGTGCCCCAATAGGCTAATAACAATTTAAAGTATTTTAGCAATTTGTTGTCTCACATTAGACAAATATCTGAGCCTAAATATTAATTTTACATAACAGGCACAGGAAGAAATAAATCGACTGCGAAAAGAAGCTATCAAACCCCCCAAAGCTTCTAAAAGTTCAATGACTGCTCAGGCTGTCTTAAGACGTGTGGAGACAGAAAGGGATGCAGCTATTTCTGATTTCCGAAGGATGGCCACAGAACGCGATAGCTTGAGAGAGAGGCTAAAGGTTTGATTTTTTTTAATCCAGACTATTTATTTATTTAAGGCATTTTTACCCCCCTCTTCAGCCAAAAATGGCTCCCAGAATGGCTTACAAAGAATAATAAGACAGTCAATTTGTGCAACATATCTAGAACATAAGACAATGACCAAGGCCACTGTATGGTATCTAATCTAATAAACATTAGATTAAATTTTATGATGCTGAAGAGTAATTTCTTTTATTTCTATTTTTTTTGTTTGTTTGTTTGTTTGTTTGTTTGATATAGATTGCTCAGGACACTGCATTTAATGAGAAAGCTCACCTGGAACAGAGAGTTGAGGAGTTGGAGTTAAATGTTCAGAGTGTAAGGAAAAATGTCTCTTGAAATATATTGGTAGATATCAATATTAAACAAGTGGTTAAAAGTATGTAAGAATACTGACACTGAAAAAATACATTGAATTACTTTTTAAATTAATCAGGGCACAACCCTGTTGGGTTGCTTTCTGCTAGATACCTATGCCCTGCCAAGTTGCTGCTGGCAGGGTGGGAGGAGCTGCAGAGGCGATTTTCGCTTCTCCGTCCTCCTGTTGAACTTTTTCTACTAGACAAGTCTCTGAGTCCATCTAGTGGAATCAGGATGGTGAAGGCAGGCCCAGGGCTGGAGAGGCCACAGGATACAGCATATCATGGTCTTCCTCCTCCCCTTCCCCATCTACTGACACACACCCTTTTCCCCCTCCCTGGCCTCGGTCTTACATCGACCTCCTTAAAAAAATTTTTAAAATTTATATTAAAAGAAAAACAAACACTACAAAACATACAACAATTAACAAAACTAAACTAAAATGGACTTCCGATTCTCTCTACAGCAAATGTAAGTAACCATAATTTCTCTTACTCTATAATTAGAAAGAAATTTCTCTTTTTTCTATTGTCCAAAATTTTTCTTATTCATCAAACCCACAAATCATTTCCCCCCTCAATTTCTGCCAAAAGTCCAATAGAAGTTACCACACAACAATAAAAATAAATGTTGACTAATCTCTAAAATAATGGCAAAAGTTTAGCCATCTCTGCCAAGTTCAACGTCTTCACTAACCATTCTTCTTTTGTAGACAATATTGAGCAATTCCACTCATATAGATTGAGCCAGTTCCATGTCTTCTTTCCAACAATTATCCATTGATCCCAAAAGAAGAAATTCTAAGTTTCAATTGTATGTTGATCTTTTAAAACTTTTGAATTAATAAATGAATGTATATTTTCTTATCCATTAAAAAAAATATTTTAACCACATATTCTCCCACTGTTTCATTAGTATATCGTATCCCAAGTTTTAGGCCCATTTTATCAACAATCCTTCATTTATTCTTCCTCAGTCCCAAATTTCAACAAAGGTTTATTAGTAACATATAAACTTACTATTCAAAATCCTAAGGCATTTTATCTACTTTAAACCTTTCTAAAGTTTATAAGTGGAAAAAAACAATAACATATAAAACATAACCTTGTTTTATTCCGCCAGCTCTAGCCTCTTCACCAACCATTCTTCTATTAAGATCCTTCACTTAATCATTTACAGACAATTCCCTTTCAAATTCAGACTACAATAAACATAGCTGTTTTTTCTTTAATTCATAACAAATTTAATCATCTCTATTCGCAGAAACAATCTTTTTCTGTTGCAGCTTTAAAGTAAAAAAGGTACTGTCTTTCCTCGTGCAAATCAAAACAACCATAACTGTGCCCTCCATCTCCGTTCCAGTAGAAAAGTATTGCTGGAGAACTTGATCTATATCCATGTCATCCACCTCCATTCCAGTGAAGAAGTATTGCTGGCAAACTTGATCCACTGTTTTCTTTCTGACAAAGTGGCCCAATATATCTTTTAAATAATCAAACTCTTGAGATAGCTTCTCGCTATTCCAGCAAGGCCAAAGTGTCTTTCCCCTCTCCAGATATTTGTTTTATGTGGCTATCCAATTTTTTAACTTATTGTAAAGCATCCATCCTGTTTCCAAGATCATCCATTTTAATCTGTTTCTCCATTTTTTTCATTTCTTGGGCCATTTCCATCCTCATTTCTCCAAGCCTCTCATCCAATCTTTTTTCAAAAGCATCCATCCTGTTCCAAAATCTTTCTCCATTTGTTCAAATAAATTGTAAAGCAAGTCAGATGTTACCATTATTTCTGCTGATATATCTAATGAGCCTTTTCTGCCTCCTATAAGCCTCTTCCTGGGATCAGCCATTAATCAGTACAGTCCAAGAGTTACAATCTGATTTTTACTCTGCTTTATCTTTTATTAGTACATTCCTCCCCGACAGCCAATTAACATAAACAAAGTGCTGTCCCACGGTGATCTGATCAGTCTAACTGCTTTCTTCCATGTGCACTTTCACAAGAAAAGAGGTAATTAAAAAATTAGAAAAACCTCTTTCCCATTTTAAAAACTTGGTTATAAATCTCTTTGTGAGGCTTTTTACCCAAAGCTCTTTCCAATATCTTATATGATCCCAGAAAAAAGCATTAACTCACCATAAGCGATTTCAACATTGTTGTAAAGAGAAACTCTTTGTTTATAAACAGATAAAATCCATAAATCTTAAGAAATGAGGGCTGGAAAGGCTTAATGTCCTTTAAAGGCTCCAAACAACGGCTTCGAGCACGTTGTAAATTCCTTCACTCCAGATTGTTCCCGCAGGCTGTCTTTTGAGACCTTCATTCAGCAGATAAACCCACCAAAAACACACACAAAAACAATCCTTAAGGAGTATTAGGCTTATCTCTTGTTTATCCCTTTGATCCAGGGAGATTTCGCTAGCTAAAGACTGTTCCTAGCCAGCTTTCAGCTGTGTTGTTTCTCCACTGCTCTGTGAAGATATCAGCCTGCCATTATCCCCACTGGAAATCCTCAGGTCTTACATCGACCTCCAAAGATGAGCTACTGTGGAGCTTTCTGCGGCAGCTGGGAGGAGAGTAGGGGTGAAGATCCGAGCGGGGATTTTCACCTCTGAGGCTGTAGCTCTCTGTGAACAACATTGGAGGTGAAAATCAACAGTATCCTATGTCCCGTCAGGCAATGTCTTGGAGCAATAGGATTGTGCTCTGAATTAGTTCTAGCTTATTATTCCAGGAATGTACATATACTTGTTTCTGTTAATGCTTATTGCTGTTATGCTTTTTTAGTCAGTAAAGAATGCTTTATTAAAGTGAGTGTTACTCTTACGGATTTAGTCCCAGAAACTGTACTAAGAGAAAGTCCTGCTGCAGACTTATGAGAAAATATAGAAGGCTGATTTGCTCTCCTTTCAGGGCTGGCTCAAGGTTTTTGTGAGCCTTTGAGCAACAGAGTTTCAATGGGCCCCTTTGGCACCATACCTTTCCCCCTTTCACCACACCTTCTTTGGCCCTTCCCCCTTTAAACTAAAACAGATCTTATAAATGCAAAGTGAGAATTCTTCTATGCTTTATGTACTGCATTATTACGAAAACACTTTACTCATCCAGACCATGAATCAAAGTGTTGACAAAGGGTGCTTCCATGTGTACTGCTCCAAGTGCTACCAATCAAAAGGCAGTGGATGGGTTCGCACGTCATGCTATCCCATCCTGGCAATAACGGTGGGTTGGCTGTTGCCCAAACAAGTCACAGGGCGCCCGACAAACAATCAGGCTCAGCATGGGTTGTTCACCCACCCCCTCCCTCCCCCTCGGCCCACCTGCGGGTATTTATTTATTTATTATATTTATACCCCGCCTTTTTCCCCCTGCAAGGAACCCAAGGCGACTTACACAATCCTCCTCCTCCTCCTCCTCCTCCTCCTCTCCGTTTTATCCTCACAACAACCCTGTGAGGTAGGTTAGGCTGGGGTATCCCAGGGGGCTCCACTGCAGGACCAACTGAGTAGAAATGTATAGAATTGCTCTTGAGATGACAGCTTGAAAGAATATTGTTTCTCTCTCTGTCTCACTCTCTCTTTGATATTCAGAACCATTATTTCTAAAAATGTGTTGGTTCTCCACTCGCAATATTGAATCAAAACAACTTTGTATAAATCTCAGGCAACAGTTAATTGTTTTTTGTTTCAGAGGTAACAGGAATTTAATCCCCCACACCACATAGGCTGAAAGCTGACCCCAAGTGCAGAAGATGGAGACCTTTCCTTTATATAAAACAGGCAACATAAATAATTTGAAGTAGATGGATGGTATATAAAGTTAGCTTCCACAATTCTTAATGATTCTTTTTCACTTTAATGCCTCAGCTTGATAACGAACGGTTAGAACAAATATCAAAGATGTCTTTGATGAAGGAGACCATAGAGTCTGTAGAAATGGAGATGAAAATATTGGCAAGAAGGGCAGTGGACTCTGAAAGTGAGCTAAACAGAGAAAAAGCAACTAATGCTTCGCTAAGGTAAATTAAATATGTATTGAATCAACATGTATTGATTCACTAAGGTAAATTAAACATGTATTGAATCAAACGTTAATGGTTATAAACTTTTGTTGGTTGACTGAAGCTATTGAATTACAAGGGCTAGATGCAGACTGTTTTTCATCATCCTTATTGGTCATTATCTTAACTGTTTGGGGCCTGAACAAGTATTAACTGCAGCTAGGTTTATGGATGGGATATCGAGAGCAATCCAGTCTCAAAATAGTGATGTATGTTCTACTTTGCTTTTTGTTGACTCTTGCTCTTTAATTAAGTTGTCTGTTGGTGCTCATTTCACATACCAGTTCTAAGTTTGCAGTTACCTAACTTACACTCTGATACCGTAATTTAGGTTGAATCTCTCTTTGTAAGTAATATGTGCTTAGTTTTTTCTAACTGTTAATCACATGCTCATAAGATTGCTTTTTCCATAATCATCAGCTATATATTAGTTTCCATCCATCACTTCATCCTTTTTAGTGCTATTGCAAAGTTTGCGTAAAAAGTAGCATTTAAATCTCCCTTGTTAATTTTCAGCATATTGAATGAAAAAACAGAGCAGAGCCTTTCAGAGGCCCGACGACAACTTTCAAAGAAAAAATATGAATTACAACTCATTCAAGAGAAAATAATGTGTCTGGATGAAAAAATTGGTAAGTTACAAATGTAACCTTTGGGTAAAAATATGTTATTAATTAAAATATGTAACTTTGATTATACAGTGAACTGCAAACTTTTGGCTAAGGATTCCCCCTCCTAAATTTATCTTTATGTGGGATCTGATTCGTGGATCCACCAAAAATATGCTCCTCCTTATTGCCTCTCATGTCATTACTTTTCTATAAAGATCAAAAAATGAATGAAATAAAAAACAAAGGTATTTTCCTTTTTGTCACTGAAGGGGGAAAAAACCTAAATGCTTGTCAATTTCTCTCGTCACCATGAAATTAACACATGATAGATTATACACATTCTTGCTTGAGAAAGATAATCTTAACTACAGTAATACCTTGGATTACGAGCATAATTCGTTCTGGAACCATGCTCGTAATCTAAAATACTTGTACATCAAAGCGAATTTCCCCATTAGAAATAATGGGAACTCAGATGATTCATTCCACAACCATTTAATCACTGCTTTGCCGGCTCCCTGGCAGGGAGCCGGCAAAGCAGTGATTAAATGGTTGTGGAACGAATCAGCGGAGTTCCCATTATTTCTAATGGGGAAACTCACTTTGATGTGCCGGCTCCCGGCTGTGCCTCGCCTCGCCTCCACTCGCTCTGCTAGCGCCTCGCACGCTGCCATACCGCTTCCCTGCCAGGGAGACGCGTGGAGATGCCCCCGCCTCTCCCTACCTTTGCAAGCTGTGGCCGCGGCTCGTCTCCACACATCTCCCTGCCAGGGAGCCGGCAAAGCACTTGCCGGCTCCCTGGCAGGGAGATGCGTGGAGCCGCCCCCGCCTCTCCCTACCTTTGCAAGCGGCGGCCGCAGCGTGTCTCCCTACCTTTGCAAGTGGCGGCGGTGTATTTATTTATTTAGAAATTTATTTATTTAGATTGATACTAAATTTTGACTGAATGATCCTCAAGACAGCTTTCAATAGATTATGGTAAAATAAATACACACAAACTCCAAAATCGTCCCACCCAGTAAACCTTAGGTCCCTGGCTGATAGATAGTGTGCCTTCTCTTCAGCTTAGCAGTCACATGGCAACTGGCAGTTGGAGCTGAGTGTTCTTTCTGGCAAAAAGGGTGTAAGCAAACTCCCTGCAGCTCCTCCTCCTTTGGCTGATAGATGGCCCAGGCTAGTCTTCACCCTTGCCATGGTCTTCCTAGTGGCCCTTGGTCCCCTGGCAAATAGCAGTGTGCTTCCTTTCAGTTCTTCAGTACCAGGGCTAGAGGTAGTAGAATACACATTTTTTTCAGGTTAGGCTGTGAACTTGTGATCATTTTTTGTTTAGTGAAGTCCTTATTGGAAGGATTTTTCACTGAGAATCACTTAAAAAGCAAGTTGGCCTATTTTGCTATAAAAATAGTTACCGTGAATTGTCCATATATCAGTTGCTGAATAGCAGGAAGTATCAAATTATCTATCTAGTTCAGGGCTCTCCAACCTTGGGTCCCCAGATGTTGCTGGACTACAGCTCCCAGAATCCCTTGCCATTAGCCATGCTGGCTGGGTATGCTAGGAGCTGTAGGCCAGCAACATCTGGGGACCCAAGGTTGGAGAGCCCTGATCTAGTTGAACAATAACTTCTGTAAGAGCAATGATTTGTACTTCAATAGTTCTTTCTATCCAAGCCAAGGTGCATAAAAAACATTTTTAATCAATTTTTTAAAAATCCGTTTTTATTTAAATCATTTTTTAAAGGTTAGGCTATAGTAAATTACTCATTTAAAAAAATAACCTGGTTTAAAATGAAATCTGAACTCAAAGCAAACATAAAATCGTATCTATGACCCTCTAGTGAAAGGCTGCTTTTAGACTTTTTTTCTTTTCTTTGTAAGGAAAGAACTGGGGAAAACATCTTCATCAGTCATATTATGGCTTGATACTGGGGGACAGGCAGTGGAAGCAAGTGTCACCAATAATCCATGTGGGTGACCTATAATCTCTATGTCATGCCAAGTAGCTACCTGATCTCTGCAATCTCCTTAGAATTGGTACTCTGATTAAAAATCAATGGGATGTACCCAGTGGTGTACAGGCAGTCCCCAAGTTAAGAACATCTGACTTACAGACAACCCATACTTAAGAACAGACTTCTGGGTTCCCCGGTGCTACATCGTTTACATAGAGTACATAGCGTAGTATACTACGTAATTTGCATAATTTACACAATTTGCGTAAATGCCGATTTTAGTGTATAGAATGCTATGCTGTTCCAACTTACATACAAATTCGACTTAAAGACATTCTTAAGAATGGAACTCATTCGTAACCTGGGAATTGCCTGTAATTCCACTAGTGCAAAGCATCTACTGCTTGCAGAAACCCTGTTTTTATCTTTGTGCAGGTATCAAATCCAATATTGATTCCACAAAGCATTTGACTGTACAAGCTATTGCACAAGCTGTTCCACAAGCCATTATGACTTCCTTAGACTAGGTGTTGCTTGTGCTAGTTGTGTTTCGTTTCCACTAGCACTTGCACAGCTGCTATCGGATTGCTGCCACTTCTCGTACGTTTTTCCCTAGCCTAACGTTGGATGCAACCAAATATGTTTCTATGGTTATAGCAACCAATTAGTATGCACTTTTCTTTAGGAAGTATCTAAATAATAAATGGACATTTTTTTAATTTAAATCAATCCGCTCTAAAATATTTCAGGCTACTGTACAAACAGTATTGAAACTGCAACAAACAAGCCTTAGATAAGAGATGTGTGATTTACCTATTATCTTACAAGAAGGCAAAATGGAGAGTAGAGCCCGTGACTGCTAATCTATCAAACCATATATGCTGGCTTGGTTATGTTGGCCAAGTTTGACCATTGATTTTAAGGATCTGTCTGCTGTTTATTCTAAATTCATATTAAGTTATTTAGAGATATTTCAAAATTATTTGAAAACAAGGCAGAAATAATAATGTACATTTATACATTTATATGAATATTTCAAATGTTCTAAGTGTGTCTGTGGCAAGTGGAGAGTAGCTAGCCCAACTTTTCCCATGGCTCACTCTCCCTTCTGGCCTCAGTCATGAGAGGAGAGAAGGTTAAATCACCCTGTCATCCTCTCTCCCCAGGCTCTCACCTCTACTCTTTCCTGTTCTCTGTAGCTGCTAGAGAATTCTGAGGCTAATCTTCCTAGCCAATGTCTGTCTGTCGCATATATATAGCAAGTTACAGGCATGACAAGTACCCATCCTTATAACTACAACCAATTCTTTCCAGGCAGGGAAGGAAATTTTATTTTTATTTATTTATTTATTTATTTATTTTATTCTATTTATGAATCGCCCATCTGGCCAGACATCCGGCCACTCTGAGCAATGTACAATGCAATAAAATACAGGGTGGGGGGGAACACACACACACACACATACACAGAGTATAAAACACAATTAAAAATCCTAACCCACCCCATATTCCCGCCTGAAAAGCCATGTTTTTAATGCCCGGCGGAAGCTAATCAAGGAAGGGGCAACAGATGCCTTCCTATCATCTTGCTCTTCCACTTGACTAGTTTTGTCTGTTGTTTTGTCACTGTGGCAGTTGGGATGCTGTTGAGCCCTTTTTGGCCTGGGGAAAACCTGTGGTATGCCAGAGGAGTCCACCTCCAGCTAGCATGCAGGGGACAACATCATTGGATCCCTGGCAGTTTCATGTACACCATTCCAATAATACACACAACAGTCTTGTCAAATAGACCAGGATTATTATCCCCATATAGCAGATGGAGAGCGGAGGCAAAGAGAGTAGTGGCAGGCGTATGGTCACCTAGTGAGCTTGTGGCTGCGATAAGATTAGAATCAAGGACTTCTGGAGTGTAGTGCATACTTGTTAGCTCATACGCCACTGCTCCAGACCAGCTGCGACACCATTCTACTTTAGAGGATCATAGGGACCTACATTTGTTTACATGAAATATTTAATTCATTGGATGGATTTTGGTACCGCCTGATCTATCTGTTTGAAACATAGGTCTAATGTAGTAACAGTCTCTAGCAAAGTTATTCTCACTCTCTTCATAATGCGTTTTAAGTTCCCCTGAACTTTATATATGTATATAAAATCCATGCTGCTTTTAGGCCCTGCAAGGGGCTTCCAAATAATCTCACCAACATGATAAAAACAATAACAATCAAAATAAATCAATTTAAACAACAAAAAGCCCCTCCAACAATGCTAAAACAGCAGCATCATAAACAAGGACTGGGTATTTGACAATATCAAAAATCGGTCTAAATACGGCAGTTTTAGCAATTTTTCTAAAGGCTTGGGTGGTGGTGGGGGATCAAACAGACTTTCAGAAGCAGTGAGTTCCAAAGACTAGGCTTAATCAGTAAGAAGGTCATGTTCTGCTTGCTTACGAGTCATGCCTCAGATAGTGGCAAAACAAGAAGCAGAAGATCTTAATGGGCGAGTAGAAATCTGTGGAGCAGCTACCCTAAGCATGAACTATATAGGACTTTAAAAGTGATACTTTGAATTCGGTTCGGAAACATCTAGAACCAATGCAGATCAAATAACAATGGAGTCGTATGTTCCAACTAATGAGCCCCCTTCAACAGCCTGGCTGTAGCATTCTAAACTAGCTGTGATTTCTGAGTATTCTTCAAGGCAGCCCTGTGTAGACTACATTGCAATAATCTTGAACAAAAAGTTGGCAGCTTAGCCGAATGGTAGCTCCTAATTAAATCAGAAAGTAGATTAAAATTTTGGCTGCATGTGCATAATTGTTTTGTATGCTCATCAGATACTTTGCTTGATAACAGCCTATATGCCAATGGATTATTATAAATGGATTAGTAAATGAGACTCTATGATGGTATTTCCAGAAAACCTTTCAAAAGAAAGTCTTGCTCAACAAGAAGATATTTGTACACTCAATCAAACAGTAGCTGAACTGGATTCAGAAAGGGACTCTTTACAAGACGACCTGGAAATAAAAACAGAGAAAATTGTCACCCTTGAAGAAAGCTTGTCTATTAAAGTAGGTTCTGATATGGAGTTAAGATTCATAGCTTATAGAACATTTTTTTGTAAATTATACAAGAAGGAGACTTCATACTTTGAATGTAGCTTTTGAAGGCAGATTATATAGGCATATCAGTAAAAGGTACAGTTCCCATTTGCTTTAATGGCATATGAGTTATTATGCTAGTGCTGAGAGAACTGAAATTCCTATGGATTATATTTGAATAGTCCTGTTTTTATATGCAAATATGTGAATTTAGGATTATGAACAAAGCTAAACATTCTGGTTATTGCTCCCTGCTGGAAAACAAACACCGTATCTGTTTAGATTACAAACACATTTTTAAAACTTCCATTAGATCAACACAAAGACCTTTACTACCCTTTAGAGAAGTGTTTAAAGTGGTAGAAAATGTTTGAAACTAGCTTTCTAATCAAATAAATGTTGTTTGTAGGTCTTAAAGCCAGGGACTCGTAATTTCTATGTTCTGTGACAACACATGGTACAACATTGGTGCTAAATAAATGTCAAATAAAAGTAGTTGGTCACTATAATTGTGGCAGCCATCTAGCAAAAATATCAAGGAAGTAACATTGTATAGAGATCAACCTTTCTCAACCTGGTACCCTCCAGATGTGTTTGACTGCAACTCCCATCATTCCCAACCAGCATGAGAGTTGCAGTCCAACACATCTGGAGGGCACCAGGTTGGGGAAGGCTGGTACAGATCAAATTTTTAAAAATGTGTCAGCTGTGAACCCCAAGAGACCTTACAGACCAAAGTGTCAGTAAAAACAAATCCCCCCCCCCAGCTTAGTCTGACATGGAAGGAGAGTTACAGAAAACACAGTTCTAGTCTGACATGGAAGGAGAGTTACAGAAAACACAGAAAGTGTCATTGACAAAATCTAGGTTTGTTGGCAGGGATATGTGGACACACACCAGTGAGTGATGGGCAGTCACAACTTTCTGGTGCATGTCCACCTTGTGTCCCCAACTGTTTGGAGATTTGCCTCTTTCCTTCACATAAATATTGTATATAGATGACAAGTGCACTTGCCTGCTGATTAAGCATTTCTTTGTGGCTTGCAGTTCTGATAAATCCTAACCTTGCTAAATGCTGCTCATATGAAGGGGAATCTTTGCTGCCTTGGAATGCATCTAGTTTCATCTTTTTGGAAGCTGTTTAGGCTTAAATGCTGACATGTGGTTTTTTGATACTCTGTACAGTACTTTAAAACAAACAGCTGGACTCTGCACCAGAAAAGGCTGAACTGTGTGGTCTCCAAGCACAATTGCTGAAAGGCCGCCCTCCTGAGGGCTCCTCCTCCCTCAACTGTCACCACCAGCAGCCATTCCAGCAGGCTGAGAGGAGGGAGAGGAGAGGGAGCGCAGGGCCATTCCACCAGCCCTGCCAGGAGTATTAATATTCCCTCTTTGTCTTGTTAATTGCTGTGAACCGCCCAGAGAGCTTCAGCTATTGGGTGGTATAAAAATGAAATAAATAAAATAAAAATAAATAAATTGCCACCTGAAGTGTGAATCTCCCTGAAGAAATGAGGATTAACACACTTCTGATCATTTTGCACAATTGGCACACTTGTGATCATTGTATCTGTTAGCACTTAGTTTCTTCTGTTAATTGTAAAAGAAATAGGCCATGATCCAACAAGCCCATTTACATATTTTTATATAGCTGCATGTGCTCTGCCAGGCTTTTTGCATCTTTTGTTTGATTAGGGAGGGACCCTGCTGTGCCCTTTTAAAAAACATCAACACAAAAATACCCACAGAAAAACAAGACTGCTAAATGTATGAATCTGGCAAGCATGCTCTGCCAGATCATGCCCCACACTTCAAACTTTTAAATTAAAAGGACAATGCTAAAGTTACTAACAGTCTTTCTATCATGCAGCAATATCAACTGCATCTGGGTTTTTAAAAGTCTAGCTGTAATGGCTAACAGCATGATCCTAAGCATGTTTACTCAGAAGTAAATTCCACTGAATTGTAGAACCTACCGTACTCCCAAATAAGCTGTTGAGTTTATAAGAAAGTGACTTACGTATATTGAGTCAGGCCAAGCCCCAAATCCCTGCTTACCTGGGATGTTTCTTTGTGCCTATTGTGTGGGTGGGCAGGGAAGAAGTGAGAGGATCTTCCGCCTGATATGGGTGGCTGGTGGTATACTGGATTAGTGTGCTCTCCAGCTTCACTGTGGCATAGGCCCTTCCCAAGAGCCAATCAGTGATGCCAGGAGGAGACCAGAGAAGGAACCTTTTCCCTCTAATCTGCTCCATGGTCATAAATAGGGTGCCTGTCCCATGTAAATGGCAGGTGTGTGTGTGGAGGGGGACTGATCTGGATCAGGACCACATCAGGGGGCAATGATTTTGAATCCAGTTCTGTAAGGTTTGAGAGTCAAAACAGATGTTTTTTTCATCTCAAAGCAGCTGCATGGGGTTCTAATTCTGACCAGAGCAGCACACTGGTAGGAGGGGGTTAACTCTCTCACCTTGTGTCCTTTCCCTGATTTAAGTTTCCCCACAAAGCTCTTTTAGACCTGCAATGGAGAAGCCTGTGCAGTGCATGTTTACTTAGAAGAAGTCCCACTCTATTTAATACAGCTTAGTTAGTACCAGATAAGTTTGAATAGGATTGCAGCCTTAATCTTATAAAATGTTATGAACAAAGCAAACTAAACTGAATAAAAAATAAATGGTGTGTGTGGTTTTATTCATCTCTTTTTAATAACTAAGGAGAAATACATTTTAATTTGCTTATTTATTTTCAAGGAAAAGACCATTTCAGATTTGAAGTGCATACTTTCTGATATGGAGCATTCATCAAAGTAAGAAATAGACTCTGAATTGAGTTTCTCCACTTAAAATAACATTTTAATTAACTCAACCTATTCTGTAGAATAAGCACTTGTAAGTTAATCTACTCTACATTTATAAACTGTCAGTGATATTAGCCTCTTATTCAGTATTAAAAAATGTTCTGAGTTTCATTGTGTAGTTTTGAAAACTATCAACAGAAGTCAGTTTTAAAGAATTCTTTTGAGTAAGGTTAGGCTCTGTATTATTAAATAAACGTGACATTTGTGTTCATAGTTTACTGGCATACTTTTATCTATATCTAAAATCAATAGCACAGGGACATTTCATGTCAATGCCTTTCCTTGTTTTAGATTAATATTTTTTATATAAAATGCGGATTATGTACAGTAATACCTTGGATTGCAAGTAACTTGGTTTGAGAGCGTTTTGTAAGACAAGCAAATTTTTAAATATTTATTTTTTTTAAATTGACTTGATATACAAGCTGTTAGTATGCAAGCTCGAAAGGGGATTAAAACTGAGAGAAAAGCTGAAAAGGCATTTCAATATGTACACGGTGATCTCGTAGGACCTCTGACAACTTCCAGAGGTGGGGCACGTTATTTTATGGTGCTCATTGATCAGTATACAAGATACACCTTTGTGTACATGTTACAAAGGAAAGCAGAAGCTCTGGACAAGTTCAAAGCATTCTGTGCCTGGGTAAAGAACAGGCATAGTTCCCATGTTACCTGTTTCTTTACAGATATGGGAGGAGAATTTTGTTCAGCACAATTTAATGCTTTTCTCAGTGAGCAAGGAATTGAGCACATGGTTGCAAGTCCTTGTTCTCCATGGCAGAATGGATTGTGTGAAAGGGCCAATCAAACTCTTTTGCAAGGTTTGAAAACTCTATTGCATGATGCAAAACTAACTGATGATTTTTGTGCAGAAGCTCTTAATTGTTTCAATTATGTTCATAATAGAAGCTTCAGTTCTGTTTTAAAGTGTACACCATACGAGAAAATGTGTAACAGGAAGCCTTCAGTTAAACATTTCAGATTTTTTGGTTCTGACATGTGGGTACACACACCACAAGGTCAAAAGTTAGACAAAAGGGGATTACAAGGAACATTTCTTGGTTATGAGAAAGGATCATACCGTGTTCTTATGACTGACACTCAAACTATAAGACTAACCAGGAGTGTTGAGTGCAATGTTAATTGGGAGGGTGTTGGAATTTTTCAACCATATCCAATTAGAAGTACTGCCTCTGATAATTCAAAGGCAGATTCAGAATCAGACACAGATTCAGATTCAGAATCAGATTCAGAGTATGAAAGTGTTAAAAATACCCCGTACCAGTCAGAAGAATCTGATACTGAAACCCCAAGAAATTCAGGTGATGAAGGTGAACAGAAACCTTTATTTACAATAGTACTGTTTCACTTAAAAAGGAACCTGAGAACTCTGATGAGGAACGGAGGGGAGTGCGTAGAACAAAACGAGTTAAAAAACGTCCTGTTAGATATCAAGACAAATTCGCAGGAACAGTTTTTTTTGAGCCTCAGGATTATAGAGAGTTTGAAGAGGACGATAGCTCTTCAATGATGAAGAAATTAGAGGACCATATACTGAGGATGCAAAATAAAAGAAAAAAATAAGGATTTTTGTTTGCAAGCTGAGAAAATCTTTGTATGGCTTAAAACAATTTGTCAGGTGTTGGAACACAGTTTTGACTAAAATTTTAATTAATTTGGGTTTTGTGCAAGGTATAGCAGACCAGTGTTTATTTATTAAGGAAGAGCATAAACATAGAATGTATATCCTGTGTTATGTTGATGATCTTTTGATTTTCTGGTCTGAGAAAAAACAATATGATAGGTTGGTGCAAGACCTCCAAACCCATTTTGAATTAAAATGTCTTGGTGATGTAACCAATTATTTTTTCTTTAGAAGTGGAGACAGACCAAGAAGGCAGTGTTTTAGTGCATCAAACGAAGAAAAGTAAAGATGTAATAGAAAAATTACATTTAGGCAATGCCAAACAGCTATGCTATTGTAAATATTGATGTATTGTTGAATGCCAAGGTTGATGTTAGTAAACCTTTGAAAGTATATCAGGACAATCAGGCCAGCATTGCAATTCTAAGAACAGATTAAAATGAACCATGCAAAGGAATGCATCAGGGATGGTTTGATAGAAGTCCTATATTTGGCAGGGAATGAAATTCCTGCAGATCTTCTTTCAAAACCTATAGGAAAAGAGCAGCATCAGAAATTGACAAAGCTGATGCTGTTGTCTTGAAAAACTTTGCCGGTGTGATGTGTACACGAAAAGCAGGGGGATGTTAGTATTTCGTGTAACATCACACGTGGTAAGTTTTGACTCACAGCGAAGGCATGTAAGTGCCTGCACCTGTGAACAGGGTGAGGCACCATTTACTGCTACTTAAGACAGCTGAGCTGTGCTCTGGGTTGCTGCAGTAGCTACCGGTACTCTGTTGCTGTAAGCCTACTGCATGTTGCTGTGCCTTGGATAAGAAACAACTGCTACTACTACTGTATGGTAAGCTCCCTTTGTACAGGGAGACTGCAATTATATAGGTACTCTGTTACTCTACAATAAAACTGTATATATATAATCACTCATTGCTACCCTCTGCTTTCTAGACCTGCTGCGTTGGAGGTAATTTATTTTCCTCCTCCTGCTGACACAAGCGACGTCTTGCAATACAAGTACTGTAGTACGGCTTAAATTAAAAATCTCTGTACAAATTTTTTGGGGGGAATTTTGTTTTGATATAAGAGTGTTTTGGATTACAAGCACGTTTCTGGAACGAATTATGCTCTCAATCCAAGGCATGACTGTATTTTAAAAAATTTGCTATGCAGACATTCTACTGAAGCACTACACAGGTGTGAACAGGATATTACCAGGCTACATCAACTTCTGGATGATGCTAATAATGAGCTTACTGAGACTGGCAGGGAGAAAGAGGCATTAATTCGGGAGAATGAAAGGCTACGGGAACAGCTTTATGGTTTTAAGCAGGAAAATCAGGTATATATTGTAGAACTGTTGGCTGAAGAATATATATTTCAAATGTATTAACAGCATATTATACACATTTTTTTTCTTTTGAGACTGCCACCTTCAGAGGTGCATTTGGTGGCAGTGCAAAAGAGGGCCTTCTTGGTGGTTGCTCCCTGGTTGAAGAACTCCCTGCCTCCCTCCCTCTCTGTTGTCCTTCCGCTGGCAGAAAACCACTTTTCAAGTGAGCCTTTGGTGTGTAAGCAGATCTGTTGGATTGGAGGCTGTTTTTAACTCTGTTATTGTGTTTTTAATTGTGTTTAATATATTTTTATGGTTTTCATTAAGTTTTATTAGTGATTGTAAGTCACCTTGAGTGCCATTTTTGGTAGAAAGGTGGGGTACAAGTCAAATAAATAAATAAATAAATCTTTCGGCAAAAGAATAAAAGTCTGCTATTTTCTACCATTCTATTCCCTATGTCTGGAAAAGCTCTGTCTGTCAAGCCATCTCCCTCCCTTTCCTTTAAATCCCTTTTTGAAACCACTTCTACAAAACATTTCTAAACTATACAATTTATCCTACCCTAGCTCTTCACCTTTGACCTGTTTGTCTTATGTAGAGCTTATCTACATCTTGTTGTTGTTGCAAAAGAGCTATGGTTCTCTAGATATCACTAACTGGATATATGAACTTAAAAATAATGATAATGTCTAGACCTCCTTTCCCCTTATCAGTGGTTTAATAACTGACTGACAGTGATTTTAAGAGGCAAACTGCATGTTACACAAATGAGTATAATGAAGCTCCACCTGTAACACTTTTTAAAAATGAAAATATTCTTGGGAGGCTACAATTTTAATGGAGCAGAAGGGGGAGGAGGGGTGCTTAAACATTCCTCACCACCTCCCACAGGGTTCTAGATTTGTGCTGTAAGGGCTTCACTACGAGCTTGCAGATCTATCTAGATTGTTTTTCAGTTATTTTTTGTTTCTTGTGAGCCGTGCCTGGGGACCCACAGTCGCGCGTGTGCGCACACACACGAAAACCAAACTCCCTAGTCTTCAGATTCTTCTAGTGGGCTGGGGCTGGAGTTCTGTGTACTGCTTGGACAACATTTAGTTAATACTCCAGATCCTCAGCTATAGCTTATTAGAGAGGGGACCACTTTGAGATTTATACAAAGCATAAAGCCAGTCTGCCTCTTTCTTAGCAATATATGGGAAGACTGGCTACTGGGTGATAGGGTTCAGTTAAGCAGTATAGTTTAGGCTATAATCTTTTACATACCGTAGTTATGTGCAAGTCTTTCTGAGATCAGTGGAATTTGTAGCTGTCTACCAATGTGGAACGTTGCAGTTCTGTTGCATGTAAAGAGAGCAAATATTTTCTGTGTATATATGTATGTACATATCCTTGTTGTACTGTCACAAGTCTTTGCATGATTCCTATACTTTAGCCCTTCCTTATCCTAAAATTGTGAGCTTGGATTTAAATCCCCACCCACCCCCATCATAAATTATGAATTTGCATCATTGCATTCCATCAATTTGCTGAAAAGAGGCATAAGGGAATCACAGCCAAGTCTTCTAAAAGAAATTAGTAGGTGAAATTGACAAGGTGTTTGCAGGACCGGTGCAGGGCAGTTTGGCGCCCTAGGCAAAATTATATTTAGCGCCCCCCCTCTCGTGCCGTGGGGGGGCTCTGGAGCAAAGCAGCCCTGCTTTGAAAACCACCACCCCGCAGCCGCCGGACCCCCCTGCCACCCCCCGCAGCTGCCAGACCCACCGCAACCCCCTGCAGCCGCTGGACCCCCCCCACCTTCCCCCCCCCACCCTGGCCTGGCCTCCTCCGGGCCTGCCTCCCCGTCCGCTGGTCCCGTCGCGTCCTTCCAGCGTGGAGGAAGTGACGCAACGGGACCCCCGCGCTCTGTTTTTGGCTAGGGAAACCAGGGCAGCAGGGCTGTTTAAGCCCTGTTGCCCTGGTTCCTCCCACCAAAACAGAGCGCGGGCGGGGCTCCGGCAGCAGCGCGGAGAAGGTAGGTGGCGGGGGGTGTCCGGCGGCTGCAGGGGGGTCCGGGGGGGTGGCAGGGGGTCCGGAGGCTGCGGGGGGTGGCGGGGGGTCCGGCAGCTGCGGGGGGCGGGGGGGTCTGGCAGCTGCGGGGGCGGGGGGGTCTGGCAGCTGCGGGGGCGGGGGGTCTGGGGGCGGGGGGTCTGGCAGCTGCGGGGGGGTCCGGCGGCTGCGGGGGGCAGCGCAGTGTTTCTGCGCCCTCTCCAGCCACGTGCCCTAGGCAACCGCCTAGTTTGCCTAGCGGTAGCGCCGGCCCTGGGTATTTGGTGGCCAAAGTACTGTATACACTACAAGCAAACACATATAAGGGGTGTTTTATACCCCTTTATATGATGGGTGTTTCAGTAGAGGAGCTGCAAGGGATGCCCTTGCTTCCGGCTTAAACTCTTCCTTCCCCTACCCACTGCAATTCCCTCATCAGGATTCCAAACTATTTTTAATAATAATAATAATAATAATAATAATAATAATAATAATAATAAATTATTATTATTATTATTATTATTATTATTATTATTATTATTATTATTTTATTTACAGTATTTGTATACCACTCCATATCTAAGTAGATTCCAGAGCGGTGAGCAGTAAAAAGATAAAATCAGATAAAAGAAACAAAAACAATACATTGAAAACAAAGTAACAATTACAATGGTGGTTGGAGAGCAGAGAAGTCTTCCTGGAACAAGGAAGTCTTCAGCAGGCACCAAAAGCAACGTAGTATCGGTGCCTGCTTAACTGCCAGATGCAGGGAGTTCCACAGAAATGGAACCACCACACTGAAGGCTCTTCTGGTGGACTCCAATTGGGCCAAACTAAGGTCCATGAGGAACTGCCAGGAGCATGCCATCTGATGACCTCAGTGACTGGGCAGGTTGGTATGGGAGGAGGCGCTTTCTCAGGTAACCTGGTCCCAAGTTGTTTCAGGCTTTGTACACAAGTACCAGAACCTTAAAGCTGAGCCGGTAGCAAATAGGTAGCCAGTGCAGTTCCTTCAGCAAAGGAGTTGCATGCTGAAAAAGGGCAGCTCCTGACAACAGCCGAGCTGCTGCATTCTGCATTAGCTCCAGCTTCAGGAGCATCCCCACGGGCATCCCCACGGGCATCCCCACGGGCATCCCCACGGGCATCCCCACGGGCATCCCCACGGGCATCCCCACGGGCATCCCCACATAGAACGCATTTAGTAATCCAGTCTTGAGGTTACTAGTGCCTGTATCACTGTGGCCAAACTATCCCTGTCCAGGAGAGGCCATAGCTGGCAAACCAGTCGAAGGTGGAACAAGGCACTCCGAGCCGCTGCAGTCACTTGGGACTCCAGCGACAATGATGGATCTAGGAGTACCCCCAGACTATGAACCTGTATCCTTTCAGCAAATATGATCAGACTAAATGTACAGCTTGTAATATATGGAGTGTATACTTCAAGTCTGAAGTTGATTTGTTTTTACTCCTTTCTTGGCAAGTACTCCTTCTGGAGAGTATTTGATGCTGTTATAATAGAATCAAGGACAAGAAGCAGCATTTTCCTCTCTTCCCTGGATAAAAGGAGAAGCCTTCCAAGCATTTCACTAGTTCCTTATGTCCCCTTAGGTAGCAGGGATTATAGGAACTTCACAATTCTATAGCAGGATTACAGTATCCTGTCACTATGGAGGAGGGTTTAAAGTTTAAACTAGCTGGAGATTTTTTCTCCACAGACAATTGGGTGATTTTAGGACATTTAAGAAGGTTATTGTCTAAAACTCACAGTGGTTGATATCTGTAACATTTCCTCCACAGGGGTAGGTTCAAGGTAAAACATTTTTATGTTCTTTGAAGAACCCAGTATTTCCTTGGATTGAGGTTTACTTATCAGGTACCTTTCCAAGAGAAATTCTCAGATTACTCGATTTTCCTTGTAAAAAGTAAACAAAGTGAAAGTTGGGATAAAATAACACTGCACATTTCTTTGACAGATTCTGCATCAAAAACTCCATAAATGTGAAAATGAACTTGATGACATGAAGTTGAAAACTGAAGATTTGCATAAAGATATTGCCAGACTGAAGAATATACTGAATTCTAAAGTAAATACATACTTTGAAAAACACATACCCAATACAAGACCCTGCAACAATAGGCAAACCCCAGGTGTCTCTTCCTTTTAATGGCAGATGCTTCAGAGCCCAAGTTGACTTTTGATTAAAATCTCAAATAGGTCAAATGATCAATTACCTGTCTAGCCCCTGTTGTTCATGAATTTCCTTTGGCAATCTTTAGATGTTGAGCCGTCATGCTTTAATTGTATTTCATTGGTTTATGTTTCTTTGGCATCGGTACATTTTGCATGATTAACAACATTTGTTCATAATGGGTTGGATCCAAAGTTATATGAGCAGGCCACTTGGACAAGGATCTTTCCTGTCCCCTCTTCCCTCTTGCACCTCATATACCCCCCTGTAAAGCTTCTCCAAAGGGTTGGGTGACCCTCTGAGCAGCGTAGGCTGTGCAAAATCAGGGAGAGACCACTTGTGTGAGTGGAGCTCCACCTGCATGGCAGGGCTATCCCCACTGTGAAATGTTCAAACATCCCCAAGCCCTGCATGCACATCAGTTAGGTAAGGGCCAGCTTATATTTTTACCAGCTACATGTACTGTACTGTATGTATAATGGGTGATATGTATTGCATGTAGAACTATGTGCTATCTTCCCAATGTGTGTGTGTGATGCATACAACCAATTCCTGTGATCTTTCATCCCAAAAAAATGTGGAAGGGATGCAGTAATCAGGTAATTGTACATACAGATGGAAGCGCACATGCCCTGCATCAAATGTTGTCCACACTCTAGGGCCGTGCCTGCTGTTCTGCTGCCCCACTGGATGTGATATTTTCAAGTGGTAAATGTGTAAATTGGCCCAAAGTGTCAAAAATAAAACCACATTTTGAATTTCAGGAAAAAGAGAATCAAAATATTTTGGAGAACTACCATAGGACCAATGAACAGGCAGAAAGATGGGAAACAAACTTCCATCAAATGGAAGCAAATTGTAACTCTGTCCGACTTGAACTTCTCAATGTAGAGGCTGAGAGCCACAGACTGAAGGAACAAACAGAGTCCCTTGAAACAGTGATTGGACAAGTAAGTTTGAAAAGTCTCAACAATTCATTTTTTATAGTTCCATTTTCATTTAATAGCTAGGCAGTATTTATTTATCTTCAGAACTCTTCCCTTTGTTCTTCACCTCCAATATGAGCAATGGGTTAAGGGAGGAAGTTTCTTGTGAGTCCTGTGTATCTGTGGTGCGGTGCAGGCTACAGCAGATACTTTCAAAAAGCACCTTTGTTGTGATGGGAAAGTGTCAGTCATTCACTATGCCTTTCCTGTCTTGGAAAGTATCTTGACATAGATACCTGTAAAATCTTGGCTAACAAAGCATGCCAAGCTCAGGCTTCTAGACTTGGGGCTCAGCTCTGGGAGAGGACATCAGCTGCGCTGAAGTCGCCACAATTTCCTAAGAGCACCAGTGACAGCAGAAGAAATTAACTTGGGGCGATGAAGGTATGAGAGACAATGTATGATATCTCACAGATTTTGCTATTGCCTGTGCTGTCTGCTAGAACTCCAGCTCCTCAACCAAGAATTTAACATTAAATGCTTGACAGTTGCTAAATATGTGTGCAGGTCCAAGACGTTCCATCCGTGGATCTGGTGTTTTCCACATTCTCAAATCTGAGAGTCAGATTAGGTGTGACACAAGAGATCTATGATCGGTATCTTTCATGGGTTTTTTTTTTTTAGTGAAAAGCAGCCACAGTGGGAGGGGAAATGAAGGCCATGGTGCTGGGAGGGTGGGTTAACTTCTCTGCCCACAACTGTTTTCCTAATTTTAAATCTCACCTGGAGCTGTTGTTTGCTCATGGACCAAATAGCAGCTTGGGGAATGATTTTGGATTGAGGAAATGGCATGGGGCCAAAGTTCCTGCTCCAATCCCCCCCCCCACACACACACACACACAGCTGCTCCCTGACAGCTTTTAACTTAAAAGTCTAGTCGTGTTTTGACTGAGACATTCAGTCCACTTGCAATTCTAAAGGGGCTGATGAATCGAGGACAAACCTGTGTAAATCTCCATGGGTGGGTGGGTGGGTGGAATGCTGAAGACACCCTGTACACTACAGAGTGTAGCCTGAAGGGCGTAAATTATTTCTCTTCAACCATTGTACTGGAAATTCTTTAGTTCAGAAGCAGCAAGATATTTTTTATTTTATTTATTTTATTACATTTATACCCCGTCTTTTTTCCTGCAAGGAACTCAAGGCGGCTTACATAATCCTCCTTCTCTCCATTTTATCCTCACAACAACCCTGTGAGGTAGGTTAGGCTGAGAGGCAGTGACTGGCCCAAAGTCACCCAGTGAGTTTCATGGCTGAGCGGGGATTTGAACCTGGATCTCCTGAGTCCCAGTCCAACACTCTCAGCACTACGCCACACTGGTAGTCTGCTTCTCTGCTCACTCCATTCTTTTCAGTGCAAAGCTGCCATATGGCAATATTATCATAGCACTGACCTGTTGAGTTATGGCAGGCACCTGGGCTGAATCATATTGTCCTCGCCCCCCAATAGATGAAGCAGTGGTTTATTGAGGTGGCATATATACCCTTCCCCCAGCTAACAACATGATCAACACTGGGAAGAGACAAGGCAAGAACTCCCAACAAGATATCAACAGCTGCCACTGACAACTCTACCTTCCTTCTTTTCTCGCACATTCTAGCCTTCTAGAGACAGTTTTGGATTAGTCTGTCTGTGTGTGTGTGTGTGTGTGTGTGTGTGAGAGAGAGAGAGAGAGAGAGAGAGAGAGAGAGAGAGAGAGAGAGAGAGAGAGCCCATTATTTTTCTGTAAGTTTATGAATTCTAGGCATTCAACTGAGCCCAGAGTTTAGAACTCCATTTACCAGTAAGTACCCTGAAATGGTGCCTTTGTACAATGTGGTTGATTGGAACTAGTATGCATGTTTGTTTGTTTTTCTATATAACCGAAATAATTTTTCTCTTTTAGTCTGAAATCTGAATTTGCAGCTAAAAAGTAGCATTTTGAAAAGTTGTCACTTTTATATTAATTTAGATGGCGTCCCAAGTTACCCTAGACTGAGACCATTTATTTAGAATAAAATCTATAATCCCAATGTAGTAATTACATACCAGCACAGATTCTCCAGTGTTCACATGGTCCCCTATCCTCCAGGGGCTTCCTTGCTCATGTATATGGATGGAACAACCTCATACATTGAAATCAGTGGGAAAGTTCATACAACCTGGCACTCTTAGCATACATCTGAGTGCACACAGAACTCTGGATTGGTTTGCCTAAGCCGTAATAACCATTAACTGTGTTTTAAATCGCATTGATTTAAATGAAATTTAGTTGTATCTAGTTTTCACTGATTTATTCCCAATGTATTTAACTTGAGATCACTGGAGAATCTTTAAAAAGTTGTCTATTAAAAAAATGTCCATACATTCAGATAAGCTTGTTTGCCATTACGTAAAACAAAAACTGATTTTTTATAAAGATAGTAGGCACATTTCAAATACATTATTTGAAATGTAAATGTTAATTGTCTTAATTCCCTTTCCCCCCCTTTTGGGGGGCAGCATTTAGCATCAGAAAAAGCCTACAAGTCACAGATTTCTACTTTAGGTAAGTCTCTTGTGAAAATGGAGGAGGAACTCCACAACGTCCAACTGGAAAAAGTTTCTATACTCTCAGATCTGGCATCTACTCGGGAACTGTGCATTAAATTGGACACTAGCAAAGAGTTACTAACCAGGCAACTAAACAACACAACACAGGAAGTAGGACGGGTAAGTATAATATATAATATAATATAATATATAATATAATATAGGCATTGTTTAGACTGAGCAAACATTAAAGGTGGAAAACACATGCATTTTAATATTAATATTTAATACTTGAATGAAATTCTCACAGTGCAGTAACACCTTCTATATTTGGTACATTTACTTTGTTAAATTTCAGAAGAGTAGCTATTATGTGATAAATGTCTCTATGTGAGTGTAAGAATATACACACACATGGGTTAAAATGCAGTGGAACATAAGCCAAGAAACAGTGAGCCTGATCCTGCTAATGTAATGCACTTTTAAGTCTCATTGATTTCAGTGGGAGTGCATTCATTTATTTATAACATTTTAATACTGCTATTCATGTCAAATGTTAGTCTAACATTAAAAATAATATATTAAAAAACCCCCACAAGTTATTCTTTAATCAACTGTTAAAAACGGCAGCAATATCTTAAGTCTAATTGGATTTTATTATTTATGTAAGACCTGAACTTAAATAGTTATAGAGATGCATGAATAGCAAGACCTTAGCAGAAACAACCAACAGTGTGGCTTCTTATCTTTGGTCTAGACAAAATGGCCAACTTTGGAGTGCTTTTTGGTGGGTGAAAGGGACTCTTATTTACCTGTTTTTGTATGCATTGTGCTAAATACCCAATACACAATTCCCCCTGCCCTCCCCCAAGTTTCTGATGTGGTAAATGTGCATCCAAAGTTGCCTGAAATACAATTTTTTGAAAACAAATCTGACAGGATTACTCATTTATGAATAAAGATTGTGGCTGGTTCATTCCTAAAAGAGAAATGTCTGACAAATGTAGTGTGCACTTTAGTTTTAAGTACACTAAATATTGCCAGGAATTCAAAGATGTTCTGTATATGCAGATCTATGAGTCTGAATGCTTTATGTTCAGAATAAGATTTCTTACTGAACACCAAAATGTTCTTCTTCGTGGTCTCTGTGCATCACACATATGGGCTCTGCGCCTGTGTGGAGCCTCAACTTGGAAACTTCAATAGCTGTGAGATTTTGGCAGGAACCCCTCTCCCACCATCCTAGTATGTATCTCCCTAGCAGGTTCCTGCCCATTCCCTCAGTTCTCTTTCGACCGCCATTGTGGTGGCCCCATCGGAGACTTCTCAGTCCGTTGGACTACGTTTTTCATAACTACTAAGGTTTTATTTTTCTTATAATTCTTTTCGTGATTTTACTTTACTTCATAGTATGTAAATTATTCTTTCTCCACGATCTTCACAGTTGCTCCTTTCCCTCAGGCTGTTGGGTCTTTGTACACATTTACAAAGTGTACGGAATTAAACTCCTTCTTGCAAATGGGCACTCGCTTGTATGTCTCCAGTGCCCCCCCGCCATTATCTCCCTTCTGGCTCCAGCCACTAGGCCACACCGTTGGACCTGCAACCTCATCACAGTTGCATCAAAGCCTCGAATCAGCCTCAAATCAGCCTCAGCCTTATCTTGCCGCCTTGGGTTCTTGGACTGTGCGAACTCATCACAGGCTGCATCACTGCCTCCAGCTCCAAATAGGGACTGAGTGGTTTGGTACCAGGCTGCATCACTGCCTCCAGCTCTACACGAGGGTCTGTGCGGTTCGGTACCAGGCTGCATCACCGCCTCCAGCTCTACAAGTGGCTATGCGGTTCGGTACCAGGCTGCGTCACCACCTTTAGCTCTAAACTAGGGCTGTGTGGTTCAGGACCAAGCTGTATCACCACTTCCAGTTCTGGACAAGAGCTGCGCAGTTCGGTACCAGGCTGCATCACCGCCTCCAGCTCTGAGCAAGGGCTGTGCGGTTCAGTACCAGACTGCATCGCCGCCTCAGCCTCTAATCAGCTTCAACCTCCAGTTGCTGCCTCCGGTTCTAACTATGGACTGGGCGGTCTTATCATGGGCTGGAGCATCACCTCCAGTTCTAACAATGGGCTGCATGCCTTTTGTACCAGGCTACATGCCACTCACAGGGGCTTGCCTCCCCAGATCGGGCCAAATCAGCCCTCCTTCCCAGGCCTTTGGTATCAGTCGCCAAAGTCTTGGTCTCCACTATGGAGTCTGTTGCAGCTGCTTCTCTGTCAAGTCAGTACATGATCTGCTCCCCTTACTCTATGGGCAAATTGGATTGTGGAAGGGTGTATCCCACAACAATGCATGTTGCCAGGATGGACAATTTATTCAACAATGCCTCGAGCCACTATAGATGAGTGCCCTGCGAGTGGCAATTTCACCCAGATATGACTCAGGCCCTTTCTTTGCTGGTGACATTTTCTCTAGATAGATTTTTTTTTGCCACAGCCAAAACCACAGTGTGCCTGCAGTTCTGCAGTAACACATGTCTGGCCCGACCTCTTAAGGAATGCCTTCCTCCTTCCCTGACAAGACAATCTACTTGTCCTTATTTTCTGACATCTCAATTGATTACAAATATGTTGGCTGAGCTGCAAATGGGTCACACTAAGTAGATCCTAATCACCCTTTGGTGACCCAGGCAGGCCTGTATCATGATGCTCCTCTGCATGTCCAGAGCAATTTCTGCATCAGCTGTTGATGTTGAACCTTCCCTCTTGGGACTGAGGATGGTTCCAATATCCTGATCTATTGATAATACAGGCAGTCCCTGGGTTATGAACGAGATCTGTTCATAAGTCTGTCTTTAAGTCGAATGTGTATGTTGCAAAGTATAGTGCATGCATTTGTAAGTATGAACCATTGTATTTAACTCAGATTTTTACATATATGGCAGTCTATTCTTAAGTATGAGTTGTCCATAAGTCAGGATGTTTGTAACCCGTGGACTGCCTGTACCACTACCAGCGTGAAACATCCCTCTGTGACTCATGCTACGGGCCCTCCCCTACTCTCCGTGCTGTGCTGGATACGGTCAGGAAACCTGCTATTGCCATTCCACTGGGTCCAAATTTAAAGCCTTTTTGACCTTTGTTACTATGACTAACCTGGACCTGCTTCAATGTCCACTTTTCCCCACATCTTGCAAGACTTACTCGCTCTATGAAGAGAGGGCTAAAACCCTCTTCTCTTTGGACAATCCGGCCAGTAATCCCTCTGAAGGGTTCTACCTATGGGTTTGAAAGCCCACCCTGATGTGGCTTTTCTTCCAAAGCTGTCTTGGATTTTCAAGTCATCCAAAACCTAGCACTGCTCCCCCCCCCCCCCCAGCACCTTTTCCTCACCTACACAATCCATATCTGCAAGGCATTCACAATCTACAGGTCACGGGCTGTCTCTTTCAGACAATCCCTGCATTTCTCCTATGCTGTGGGGGCACACATGCGGGCTATCCCATCTCACCTCGATGCCTCACCTCCTAGACTCTTGCCACAATTAACTTGCCTTATGAGCTCGCCCAGTAGGATCTTCCAGGATACAACTTGGTGGATTACACACAGGGCAATAACACACAGCCTCAAGGGTTCCTTGTTTTTCCCTGGGCAGCTCCTGACAGAAAACTGCCATGGCTGAATATCCACAGGAGCAACTTGCATAGTTTTAACCAGCTTTGAGAGCATTCTTCCCATGGAACTGTGATCCCTGTGGCAACTAATGTAGTAACCAGCTTTGAACGCATTCCACCCTCACAATTGCACTCCCTGTGGTGCTCCAACAAGGTGTCTTTTTGCCTGACTGGGATTGTGTGGCTATTTGGCTGGCTTCATTCACGTTATTTGCCACTGTCAACTGAATGGCTGTGCCCAGACCAATGCTTTATTCATTCGTGCAGGGCTTGTGTCCTTTTTTTTCTTTCAATAATGACACCTTACCCACCTCCGGTAAACCAGCTTCTTAAATTGCCCATATGTGTGATGCATAGAGACCATGAAGAAGAACAGGTTGCTTACCTGTAACTGTGGTTCTTTGAGTGGTCACCTGTGCATTCACACAACCCACCCACGGTCCCCACTTCAGTGTCAATGCTGAGTTTGATGCTAGTACCGGAAATGGATATATTTTCGGTATCAAAGATTCTCTTGGTGGTCTCAGAGAACTGAGGGAATGGGCAGGAACCCGCTAAGGAGATGCATACTAGGACGGTGGGGGAGGGGTTCCCACCAAAATTCCTCAGCTACAGAAGTTTCCGAGTCAAGGCTCCGCATATGTGTGAATGCACAGATGACCACTCGAAGAACCACAATTACAGGTAAGCAACCTGTTCTTATCCAGCATGCAAGAGAACATAGTAAGAATATAAGAGCCATGCTGGATCAGACCGAGGGTCCATCTAGTCCAGCATTCTGCTCACACAGTGGCCAACCAGCTGCCCACAGGAAACCTATACGCAGGACTTGAGTGCAACAGCACCCTCCCCCCATGTTCCCCAGCAACTGGAGTACATAGGCATACTGCCTCTGATACTGGAGGTAGCATATAGCCAGTCAGGACTAGTAGCCATTGATAGCCTTATCCCCCATGGATTTGTCCAATTCCGTTTTAAAGCCATCCAAATTGATGGCCATCACTACATCTTGTGGAAGTGAATTCCATAGATTATGCGCTGTGTGAAAAAGTATTTCCTTTTCTGGCCTGAATCTCCCACCAATCAGCTTCCTGGGATGACCCAGGGTTCTTAGCAGGGCAGTCTCTGCTCCCACAGAGCTTTGTGTGTGAATTGGAACTCTGTGGAGCTTCAGATCATTCCTTATTTATTTATTTATTATATTTATACCCCGCCTTTTTTCCTGCAAGGAACCCAAGGCAGCTTACATAATCCTCCTCCTCCATTTTATCCTCACAACAACCCTGTGAGGTAGGTTAGGCTGAGAGTCAGTGACTGGCCCAAAGTCACCCAGTGAGTTTCATGGCAGAGCGGGGACTAGAACCCGGATCTCCCAAGTCCCAGTCCAACACTCTCACCACTACGCCACACTGGCTCTTCTAAAGTTTAACTGGACAATATTGTTATGCAATTCCCTATACTGAAAAAAATAAAAGAAAAATTGGCACAGTCTAACCAGAGTTAAGCACCTTTAAGTCCCATTTAAGGGCTAAACTACATGCTATGTTAAATAGTGTGCAGATGATCTTTTCTTGACATTCAAGTAAGCATGTAGCGATCAGGACCAGCACAAGCAGGTAGGGGAGGTTTAAACCTCCCCACCCAGCTGCTTTCCCCCATAAATTCACTCCCACCCCTTCATGGGGACTAAAAAGAGAATAAAAACTTCCATTGGCACCAAAGTTTCAGCAGAAGAGAATTAAATGGGAATTAGAAGTACTTAACTTTGGATGAACCATGCCTTGTGTGTTTATTTTCATCTGTTAGATTTTTGACTTATTGTTAGAGAACAGCATTATAAATGTTCTTGACAAAGTGAGAGTTACTGTTCTTGACTGTTAGGTAGAAAAAAGTTGGATATTTGACATCTGGACAGATGATATGGGAAAGAAGAGATGATGGCATTTAGTTTAACCATTTGAAATGTAATCCATCACTTTCTAATTTAGTGGACAGAGAAAGAAAAAGTTTAATCTTTTGACTTTCAGTTGCAGAATGAATGGGAATCTTCTCACTCAGAAATAGAACTCCTCAAAAAACAACTCACTAATGAAAGAATCTCAATAAAAAACCTGGAAACATTGTTAGCATCCAACAGAGAAAAGGAATTTCAATCTCAGATGATAAACCAAGAAAAGGATTCTGAAATTCATCTTCTTAAAGAGCAGCTTTGTCTGGCTGAAAACAAAATGTGAGTGGATAACTGGAAGAAATAACACTAGATTAACACTCTCCGGGGGACCAGGTTCATTGAGTGCATGTACTGGAGGTTGGGTCCAAAGGGCAGCCTGGGGATCTGCTCATGTACCGTCCACCCCGCTGCACGACAGACTCCCTGGCCGAGGTGCTGGAGGTGGTCTCCGATGTGTGTGTGCTGTCCCCCAGGCTATTGGTGCTGGGGGATTTCAACATGCATTCAGGGGCTGCCCTCACGGGGGCACCTCGGAACTTCATGGAGACCATGGCTTCCTGGGAGCTGCACCCTGTATTAACTGGACCTACCCATGTAGCCTGTCAGGCACTGGACTTGATTTTCGTTTCTGGAGAGGGGGGAAATGATCTGGAAATCGGTATATCCACCACCCCCTTGTCATGGTCAGGTCACTATCTGGTAGGGTTGGATTTCTCGGTGCCACAACCCCTCTGCAGGGGTGAGGGACCAATTAGGATGGTCCGCCCCAGGCGTCTTATGGATCCGGATGGATTCCTGAAAGCACTTGTGGAATTGGAGCACACAAACGGTAGCTCGGTTGAGACCCTGGTGGACGACTGGAATGCTGCAATCACCAGGGCATTAGACTGAGTTGCCCCGAAGTGCCCTCTTCGCCTAAACAGAGCTCGCACGGCACCATGGTTCACTCCTTCGCTGTGAGCTCTGAAACAGGTGAGAAGGCTAGAGCGCCGATGGCGTAAATCCTGCTCTGAAGACGATCGAACACAGGTTAGAGCTGCATCTTCAGCCTACCAGGTGGTGGTGAAGGCAGCAAAAAAGAATTTCTATGCTGCCTCCATTGCTTCTGCGGAGTGCTGCCCAGGAGGCTGTTCCAAGTGGTCCAGAGTCTGGTTGGTCCAGTCGCTCCGGACCCGATGGAACAGTCTTAAAGCCTCCTGTGAGGCTTTAGCAAAGCACTTTGCAGATAAAATTGATCGGATTAGGAGTGGGATTTCGTGCGTTGTGGACACAGGGAATGAGCGGGAGGAGGCCAATGGCAGACCGGTTTTGTGGGATCGGTTCCAGCTTCTTCCTTCTGATGAAGTGGACAAGGTGCTCTCATCTGTGAGGCCGACCACCTGCTTGGTTGATCCTTGCCCGCCCTAGCTCATTATGAGCTGCAGGGAGAGACTGGATGAGGGGATCAGGGCAGTGGTGAATGCCTCCCTCGAGGAGGGAGTGATGCCACCAGCCCTTAAGGAGGCAGCAATAAGACCGCTTCTGAAGAAGCCCTCCTTGGATCCCCAAGATCTGAATAACTTCCTCCCAGTCTCCAATTTGCCATTTCTGGGCAAGGTGATTGAGCGAGTGGTGGGGGCTCAGTTGAAGGCCCACTTGGATGAAGCCGATTACTTAGATCCATGCCAGTTGGGCTTCAGGCCTGGACATGGGACGGAGACGGTCTTGGTCGCCTTGGTGGATGATATGAGGAGGGCTTTGGATAGGGGCGATTCGAATACTCCTTTCTAGTCCTCCTCGATCTCTCAGCGGCTTTTGATACTGTTGACCACGGTATCCTCCTCCTCCTGGACCGCCTGGAGGGGTTGGGCATAGGAGGCACTGTATTGCAGTGGTTTTGACCTTTAAAACCCTATACAGCTCCGGTCCAGGTTATCTCAAGGAGCGTCTCCAGCAACACCAAGTAGGCCGCTCAACAAGATCTGCCACAGATGGCCTTCTCCTTGTCCCTTCAGCCAGAGCAGCTAGACTGGTGGGGGACTAGGAAGAGGGCCTTTTCTGTGGCGGCCCCCATACTGTGGAACTCTCTCCCTAGTGGTCCCTAGTGACCTCCGCCATGCCCCCTCTCTGCTGAGCTTCCGCCGCTCACTAAAAACATGGCTATTCAGGCGGGAATATGGGGTGGGTTAAGATTTTAAATTTTATACTGTTCTAAATGTATTTTATATTTTATCATGTTGTACATTGTCCAGAGTGGCCGGTTTGCCGGCCAGATGGGCGATTCATAAATACAACAAATAAATAAATAAATTATCAGGTCTGAAACTGCTGTATTGATTTTCTTGTAGTCTGCCCATTTTATACTATTCACAAAATGGGAGGAATTCCGTGGGATTAAAAAATAGAGAGCGCCTACAGGGGGTGGTAGGCAGCTAATTGAGGATCAGTTGAAAAACAGCATTGTAGGGATAAGAGTTGGGTGCAAGTTATAAAAATCCCCCTTGCAAACCTCAGTCATGCAAAAAGCTGATTCTCCAGGTTGCTGTGAGGAAGGCATCCCACAATGGGTTATCCCCCCATCACCCAGGAAAAGCAACCTTTTGAGTATTTTATTGGTTCTAGACTCCTTGCCAGTTCATCCCTGCTTTTCATCCAGGACAGAGCTAACTTTTGTTTCCTACTCAAACCCTCTACTATCTTCAAACTCCCTTTCAAACTTTCATCTTTCTTACCTCTTAAAATCTTAATCTCCTCAGTATTTCCTTTCCCTTTAAAAATAAATAAAAATCTTCTTCTATTTTCTCTGCTCTGCCTGCCTTCTTCATGGCTCCTCCTGCAAAAAAGATGCTTTCTAAGGTGGTAAGAAAGAACAAAACAATCACACATTTCCAGATCATTAGGAGACCATTGAAAGACAAAAGTCCAAGTGTCCTCGACTCACAGCAGGAGCACAATTTCAATTTCACAGACTGGGCTTGAGAGAAGTGAATGTGAGAGCACCATCCTGCAGGCTTAGGCCGCCTGCTGAATCTCGCCAATGTTCAAAGGAGCATCTTTACAGCCAAGAAGTGGCCGAGGTTGAGGGAGTTGGGCCATCTGAGTCTTCAGACCTCGGCACCATTGACACGGAGAGAGAGTCTGATGCTGCATTAAAGAAAGCCCACTAAGGGTAAGCATTAGCACTAAGAGCCTCAGCCGTCTCCTACTTTGCCGGAGCTTCCATTCTGTGGGTGGAAGACATAATAAATAATAAAGAACTAAATCAGACTTCCTTATATAGGAGCCTAATAAAGCTCTCTCAATCCTTTGTCTTCATTTCATTTATTTCATTTCTATACTGCGCAATAGCTGAAGCTCTCTGGGCAGTTAACAACAGTTTATGCAATACAATAAAATACAAATACAATAAAAACATACAATTTCAATACAAAATTTAAAACAGTATTTAAAACCATTTGAGTAACTAAACAAATTCGGGCATCTCTCCCCCGAAGCAGTGCCTTGTTTCTAAGGTCTCTGGGGGTGGGGAGCAATGGAAGAGCTCACCCTTGATGGAACAGTGTCTCTCCCCTGAAGCAGGACCTCCTAAACTGCAGCTGCAGCCTTGTAGTTTGTAGGGAGGGATAACACCGCGAGGATAAGGGACTGGGGTGACTAGCTTCATTCCTAGATTTGAGCCAGGTTAGGAATGTCTTCATAGATGTTCAGCCACTTCTTTATATAAAGTAGTTTCATCTGTTCTCGAAAACCCATTCCTTACAACACCATAGTCAGGGCCTGACACCATTTGATCAGGGTCACTGCTGAGCTGATTCTCTACATATCCCTGCAGGCTTAGCTGATGCTACACAAGACACCCTTCAGTTTATTGCCCACTCTGTGGCAGCTACTACAGAAGCTCAGTGCTCCATCTGGCTCAAGCACTGGAATGTAGATAGTGCTTCCAGAGTAAATTTAGCCTCTGTTCCCTTCACAGGAGTACATCTATTCAGAGAAAAAGCCTTCAAAGGGGTCCATATAGAAACCAAAGACAAAAAACAGGTCATGCTTTCCTCAACCAGAAGAGAAGACAAAAAACCCTTCCCCAGAACTTACGTACTCTTTTCACTCTTTCAGGAATCCAAAGCAATTGTCCTTTCGGTCCAAAAGCTACAGATTCCCAAAACCAGCTTGGACAAATTGTTTCCAGCCCAAGAACGCCACCTCTTCCAGCTACTCTGCCAAACCAACCTCTTCTTTCCAGTCTTCCAAACCTGGACAAAACAATTCTGACTCCAGGAGCCCATCCATGGGAGGAAGACTCCAGCACTTCCTCACAGTGTGGGAACAATCCACATCGGATCGCTGGGTCCTAGACACCATCAACAATGGCTACAGCACAGAATTCTGGAAAGAACCCTCTCCCGGGTTCATTTCTTCACCAACATCACAATCCACCACCAAGGGAGACATCATAACCAAACTATTCAACACCTACTGCAAATAGGAGCAATAGAAGCAGTACCACCACAAGAAAAATGCAAAGGCATCTACTCTATCATTGTGCCCAAACAGGACGGAGGATGGAGATGTGTACTGGACCTCAAGCACCTCAACAAATTTGTCAGGTACAGACAATGCCATATGGAAACACTGCAGACCATCGGAGAAGCCCTTCACAAAGGAGAGTTCCTGATGTCTATTGACCTGACAGAGGCCTATCTCCACATCCCAGTAACATCACATCACAGAAGGTTTCTTCACTTTGCATATCAAAACCACCATTTCCAATACAAAGCAATGCCATTTGGCCTAAGCTCAGCTCCCAGGGTTTTCACCAAGATCCTGGTGTCCATGGTAGCTCACCTGTGGCTCAAAAGACTGCACATCTACCCATATCTGGACAACCTACTCATCAGGACCCCCTCCAGTCACAAAGCCTTACAGGATCTGAACCTGACCATGGACTGCCTCAAAACGTCACAGATTTGTAATAAACAAAAAGAAGAGCCACCTGACTTCCACTCAGTCTCTTCTACAACTAGGAGCACTAATTGACACCTCCAGGGGCTATCTATTCCTCTCCCCAGAAAGATTACTCAAGCTACAAACTATATCAAAGAACCTCGAACTTCAGTGAACAACAGATCTAATGGATGCAGCATGCCTACTAGGCCTAATTATATCATGCCTAGCATTTCCCCATGGGCCAGATTGCATTCTTGCCCCCTGCAATAGTTCCTCCTACCCTTCCAAACCCAGATTGCACAGAAGGACCACCGTTCAGTACCTCTATCCCACCACGTCAAAACCTCCCTCTGCTGGTGGCAATCTCCTCAGAACCTACAGAAGGGCACCTCATTCCAGGATCCAACCAGAATCATGCTTACAATAGATGCCAGTCTCACAGGCTGGGGAGCCCACTGCAACATACAAATGACTCAAGGCAAATGTCATACGTGGGGAAAAACAGGCATCAAGTGGCTAGAACTCAGAGCAATACACGTAGCCCTGAAACACTTCTCTCTTCAACTACAACACTCCTTATAAGGACAGACAACGCCATTACCATGACACACAGAACTCATCAAGGAGGTACTAAATCACACTCTCTTCATTCTAAGCCTAGACCATGCTGCTTTGGGCCAAGCAGAACTTAGCCTCCATCACAGCACAACACATCAAGGGAACACTGAATCACACCACAGATTTCCTGAGTTGACAACAAATAGATCCAGGGTAATGGAGCCTCCACCCTGCAATCTTCAGAGAAATCTAGAACCAGTTTGGCCCATTAACTTTGGACCTGTTTGCCTCCCAACTCAGTCACAAACTTCCAAGGTTTCTTTCAAGATTCCACTCCTATGGAACCGAAGGAGTAGATGCACTGATCACCAACTGGCCAAAGGAAAAACTCTATGTCTTTCCTCCATTTCTGCTTCTAGCCAGAGTGCTGCAAAAGATCAAAAAAGAAGGAGTAACAGTAGTACTAATAGCTCCCTTCTGGCCCCACAAACCATGGTTCTCGGAAATCCTAGCCCTAGCTCAGCAAGGACCATGGTTTCTGCCCCAGAAAGTCAGACCTCCTGTTTCAGGGTCCAGTTCTCCACCCAGACTCACAATGGTTCCGGCTACCCAGATCCAGTCATTAAACACCCTACTGACATCCTGGAGGGAGACCACAACATGGATCTACGGGACAACATAGAAAGCATTTTCCAGATGGAGCAGGAGGAAGAAAGTCAACATACAAACAGCCAGCATAAAGGAGCTCCTTGCCTTTCTACAAGAAGGACTTGACATGGGTCTTAAACTAGGCACATTACACAGACAAACATCAGCCATATCATTGGTCCTCTCCAAACCAGGATGACCACCACTAAGCTCACATCCTCACTTTAAAAGATTTCTCCACGGAGTATCTCTTATAAGCCCTCCCACAGTCCACAGATTCCCCTCATGGAACTTACAGGTTGTCCTCTCAGCACTGCTCAACCCCCCCCCCCTTTGAGTCACTTTAAACAATACCACTAAGGATCCTGTGACAAAAGGTCCTGTTTTGGCTGTCATTGCATCTGCTGAAAGAATAGCTGAACTCTTGGCCCTCTCAGTTAGAAAAGGGCTCATCAGCTTACTCCGGACTGACCCAATCTTCATACCTAAAGTCAATTCCTTGTTTCACAGATCACAGGAGCTGGTTCTACCCTCTTTCTGTCCTAATCTTTCTCATCCCCGGGAGAAGGACTGGCACAAGCTGGACATATGCAGAGTGGTCAAAATCTATTTAAAACGTACAGTCTTTCAGACAATCAGATTCACTGTTTATAGCCTTCCATCCTACAACCATGGGTAAGAAAGTATCTAGGTCTACCTTGGCTAGATGGTTAAAAGGATGCATTTTCTCAGCATATGAGGCTTCACGCCTCCCTAAACCTTTAAGGGTTACAGCATACTCAACCAGGTCAGCAGCCACTTTGGCAGCATTAAGCACTAATGCAGCCTTAGCAGAAATTTGCAAGGCTGCTACCTGGGCAAATCCAAATTCTTCCACCAGACATTATAAAATGAACACATATGCCTCGGCGGACACTTCGTTTGGAAGGAGAGTTCTCCAGCAGGTACTTATACCATAATAGATTAGTTTGCTTTAAATTATACTCCCTACTTAATTGGACATTAGCTTTAGTACATCCCATTGTGGGATGCCTTCCTTACACCAACCTGGGGAATGGAACATTGGTACTTACCGAGAAGGTTCTTTCTGGGTTGGTGTGCAGAAGGCATCCCAACCACATCCTACACTTTTTACTGAGCCTTCTACCCTGTTGCCATAGACATCTGCCTCTGTGCCCACTGGTCAGACCTCCTCTTATGGGACATTGATAACTGTGTACAGTATTTTCTGTTCCTCTGTGCATCTCTAGCCAGGAGATTAACCTGTACTCTTTTCTTCTGAGCTATGGCCATGGATGGAACTGGCAAGGAAGAGCTTGAGACCAATGCTCAAAAGATTAGTCACATGGTTCCTACTTTTCCTAGGCGATAGGGGGAGATAACCCAAGGTGGGATGCCTTCTGCACACCAACCCAGAAGGAAACTTTCTCAGTAAGTAGCAATGTTTTGTTCTACACCCCTTTACTCAGGGGTGATGGGGGTGGAGAGTAACGTGTGTGTGTGTGTGTGTGTGTGTGTGTGTGAGAGAGAGAGAGAGAGAGAGAATCTGACTCGTACATAAGCACAGAAAGTATTACAAACAAACAAAATGTCAACATTTTTATAGGCCTACTTGTACATAGTTGTGGATGCATTTTTGTTCACTGTAGCTTGGAAATTTAAGCAGTGAAGGTGTTCAAGACCTTTTGACGTAGCAGGAATATCTTAGAATTGCTTTTGTTTTTCAGTTGCTTATCCAGTTTTTTGTTTATATTGAATACACTGGAAATTGCACTAACCCCATTGTTTATTTTATTATATTTGAATAAAAATATAATCGCTTTCGGTTCAAGTGATAACTTTGTCTTTTATAGTGCTATCCACAGTCGAGATTTTTCACAACTCAAAAATACAATAACTCAACTAGAATCTGAGTTAGATATCACCAAAAGACAGTTGGGCACAGAACGCTTTGAAAGGCAAGTGTGTGATCACATTTTTAATCTTTTACATTTCTTATTTCCAATTAAATATTATGCCGTTATACTCCATAGAAAGATGCAGGTCTATATGGTTAAAAGCATCCTATATCTAATGGTACTAAGGCAGCAAATCAAAGCACACTTACTAGAGAGTAGATAGCACTCCTGTGTGACTTACTTGTTAGTAAACATGCATAGGATTGTGCTCTACATTTGCAAAATTGCCTGTAGGATTAGAGGCCGGTTCTGTAAGTCAGAACTGTGTATTTTCAGCACATAGGTGTGCCATGTGGGGTTTTATGTGTGTTCTTAATAGAAAAGGGATCTTAACTCTCCATCCGTGAATGGAACATTGTTCACTGTTCATAGAACGGGGCTTTCCCACCTCTTCTTTCCCTCTGCAAATCTACTCCTGGGCTTGGGGGACCTTGGGAATGGTGTGAGATTGTCATGTTCCACCAATTTCCTGGCAAGACCAACCCAGAAGTAGACAAGACCTATGAGGAAGAGGAGGACCCTATTGTTGGTCTTAAAACTTATGAGGTTCAAGGGGAATTGGCAAATGCCACCCACCCCCAGTCACTATCCAGGAAGATATTGGAGGCCACAGGTTCAGGGGAGCCAGTGTGCCTCAACTAGTCCCACCCACCCCCTACTCTAGACTCACCAGGAGTAGAGGCAGTGGCATGTTCATGTGGAAGCCGAAAATCAAAGCACAGTACTTGTCTGACAGCATGAGGTTTCCCATCCCTGAGCGCTGCTCATGAGAAAGAAGCTGGAGCCCTGATGATATGCCAGGAAGGGGTGGGGTAGCAGAACCAGCTAGAAAGCTGCTAAGGTATAGATGGCGGGAGTTGGTTGCAAGCACCCCATCTCTTAGTGACCAGAGGAGCAACCTAGGATCCAACCATTAATTCTAGTTTTTGTTTTCTGGGGCGGGGTTGTGTATAATAAATAAATAAAATAAATATCTGTCCATTTCAGACCAACAGGTTCAGACTATTTGACTCAGGGGTCCTCAAACTTTTTAAACAGGGGGCCAGTTCATTGTCCCTCAGACTGTTGGGGGGCCGGACTATAGTTTGAAAAAAATATGAACGAATGGATCAAGTAAAAAAAAAAAGGACCCGGGTCCTTTTTTTTTTACTTGATAGGGGTGAATTTCCCCCCCCCCTTAAATGGAAAGTTATTTTATTTATTTATTTATTTATTTCATTTTTATACCGCCCAATAGCCGAAGCTCTCTGGGCAGTTTACAGCAATTAACAAGACAGTCCCTGCCCTCAGGCTCACAATCTAAAAAGACACAACACACAAGGAAAAAGGAATGGGGAGGGAAGAAGAGGGAATATTAATGAATACTCCTGGCAGGGCTGGTGGTATTTACATATGTAGTTGGAGTTGCACAATTGTTTCATACCTAACACGAATATACTTTTGTTTTTGCCATCACACAGATGAATACTCTGGATTGAATACTTTGGATTGAATACTCTGCTTCAATCCAAAGTAGCATTTTTGAAACATTAGAAATCTGACTTAGCTACATCAGCTCATACATAAGAGATAAAACACCACCACTAATTTTTCCATATTATGGAAAAGAATTAAAAGAATCGGTGCTTGAAGCGAAAGAGTTAAAAAAAAGTCTGTTTCCGCCAATCGGCCGGATTGGTGGGCCGGATAAAAAGGCAAGGTGGGCCGGATGTGGCCCGCGGGCCTTAGTTTGAAGACCCCTGATTTGACTGAACCCTTACCACGTAGCAACTTGCTCCTTTAAAAAAAATAAAATCGACTTGGAGCCGATTTCAAAGACCAAAATTCTTATAAACTTACTCATTCTAATTTTAGATTATTGTATTATGTCTACCTTATTCTGGTACAGTCATGCCTGGATTGAGAGCATAATTCGTTCCAGAAACGTGCTTGTAATCCAAAACACTCTTATATCAAAATGAAATCCCCCCCAAAAAAATGTGTACATAGATTTTTAATTTAAGCTTGTATTGCAAGACATCGCTTGTATATCAAGTAAAAAAAAAAATTAAATAAATATTTAAAAATTTGCTTGTCTTGCAAAACGCTCTCAAACCAAGTTACTTGCAATCCAGGGTATTACTGTACTTTGCTAGTAGTACAGGTTTTGTGCTTGTTAAAAGATGTGTAACCACGTCCCTCATCTTAAGCCATTTCATCTTAGATTTCGCTGTTTCGGCATGCACGCATAGCAACCCACAGATATCTGTTGGTCAGGGCCAGGCCACCCAGCATCAAGGGTGACATGCAGGTTTTGCCCTTACTGAAACATTGTCCCAAAATGTAGCATTTCATTCTCTCCCATTTAAGTCATTCCTATATGAAAAACTAGCTGTTGCCCACGGCTTCGCTCGCATGATGAAGAGTGACCATGCCAAGTTTGCACGGGTCGTAATTTTCCTATAGGCACTATTTGTTCAAAATTCCTTAAGGTAGCTGACCACTGTTTTGAATCGCTCCATAGGAAAGGTCCCCCGGGACTACATAATGGAATCCTAGCTCCCTCAGGACTACCAGCTCCCCCAGGACTGCACTATGAAGTCCCAGTTCCCCCAGGACTACCTGCTCCCCCGGGACTACACAATGAAATCTTTGCTCCCCCCCCCGGGACTAAACAGTGAAATCCCTGTTCTTCTTCGTGGTCTCTGTGCATCACATACATATGGGTTCTCTGTGCCTACGCTGAGATCGTTCAGGAAAATTCTATAGTTGAGGCGAATCGGGCGGGAGGCCCTCCCCCATCGTGTGTGCTCCTTAGCGCGGCTCCCGCCCATCTCCTCAGTTCCCTGAGACCGCCTATTGCGACCCTTGGGACCAAGGATGATTTTCACAAATTGATTTCACCGTCCCGATCTCGATGCATATCTCGAGACCGAGAAAAATGAAACAGTTAAGTCCCGACCCATTTCCACCTGGATATCCATCGAACTCGATGTAGACACCGAGAGGGGAAGGTGGGCAGGTTGTGTGAATGCACAGATGACCACTCGAAGAACTACAGTTACAGGTAAGCAACCTGTCCTTCTTCTTCGTGGTCTCTGTGCATCACATACATATGGGTAGAGTAGCAAGCTGACTTACCAGAGGTGGGTCGGTGTCGGTAGTCAGATAGCGATCGATGAGAGAACCGCCCTTCCGAATGCATTCTGTGCCCGGGCTCGAACGTCAAGGCGGTAGTGCCAGATGAATGTGGAGGGAGTAGACCAAGTTGCTGCCCTGCATAAGTCTGGCAAGGAGATCCCTTTTCCGAATGCTATCGACGTTGAGAGAGCTCTGGTAGAATGAGCTCTCACAGATCCTGGCAAAGTGCGGTCAACAAGCTGATATACAAGTTTGATAGTATCTACTATCCAGGAAGATAGTCTCTGTTTCGATACTGGATAGCCCAACTTCGGAGGACCGTAACATACTAAAAGTTGCTGGGTCTTCCTTATCGATTCAGTGCAGGCTTTGTATAAAGCTAGTGCCCAACGGACATCGAGGCTGTGCGTTAATCTTTCAGCAGGCGATGATGGAGATGGAAAGAAAGCTGGAAGAATGATGTCCTGCCCCAGGTGAAATTCAGAAACCACCTTGGGCAGAACAGTTATATCCGGACTCAGAACAGTCCTTGTGAAAAATTGTGTAAGGGGGATCGATCCTGAGCGCACCCAGCTCACCAACTCGTCTTGCAGATGTAATTGCTATTAGAAACAATGTTTTAAACGATATCAGACGTAAGTCTGCTTTTGCCATGGGCTCGAATGGCGCTTTCGTTAAGGCTTTGTGAAGACTAATGGAAGGTCCCAACCTGGAACCAGGTTTCGGATTGGAGGCTGTAGATTTTTGAGTCCTTTCAAAAATTGCTTCACTAACGGGTGTGTAAATAAAGACGTCCTGGCGGGGGTCGTCCGATATGCTGTTATTGCAGCCAGACATACTTTAATCGAAGAGTATTGAAGGCCGCGGGTCATTAATGAATGAAGAAAGTCGAGGACGATCGAGATTGAGCATGTAACTGGATCTTTGCCTAAGGCCGACACAAAAGTGGTGAAAGCCACCCATTTCCTGGCATAAGACAGTCTCGTGGAGGGCTTTCGTGCTGCCAATAGAACCTCTTTCACAGCAGAGGAGAGGTCTGTATCTCTTGTTATCTGATCCTCCAAGCCATTAGGTTCAGTGAATGCAGGTTGGGATGAAGTACTTTGCCTTGATGTTGCGTTAATAGATTGTCTTGAAGTGGTAATGGGAGATAATCTCCCTGAGAAAGGCTGAGGAGACGAGAAAACCAAGGCTGACGTGGCCACCACGGGGATATCAGAATGCAGTTGGTTCTGTCTAGAGATATCTTGGCGAGTACTCGCGTCAGAAGTGGAACTGGAGGGAACAGGTAGAAGAAGTTGTCGTTCCAATCTATCAGGAATGTGTCGGTGATTGACTGCTGCAGAATAGGGGACAGGCTGTATTCTCGCTGGTGGCGAACAAGTCTATCAGCGGCCAACCCCAACGCTGGAACAGTGAATTGAATACTTTCTGGTCCAGCTTCCACTCGTGTGACTGCATCGACACTCTGCTCAATGTGTCCGCCAGCACATTGGATTTCCCTGTGATATGGATTGCTACGAACGACATCCTTCGAGGTAGAGCCCATTTGTAGAGTTGCAGAGTCAGCCGCGTGAGGCGCGCCGATCTTGTGCCGCCTTGTTTGTTTATGTACGCGACCACCATGGTATTGTCGGTCACGACTTGGATGTGGCAGCACTGTGGCTCCAAGGCCTGCAGTGCTTTCCAAACGGCCATCAGTTCCAGCCAGTTGATGTGCTTGGAGCTTTCTGTCGACGTCCAGGTGCCTTGTACGACGTGATCGTCGGAGTGGGGCCCCCATCCCAACAGCGACGTGTCCGTCATCAACATGCGAGTCGGAATCGGAGGATGAAATGGTATGCCTCCGGTCAGGTTTGACTCCTGCCGCCACCACCTCAAAGACTCTCTTACGGCACGTGGTACTTTCAGCCGGATGGATGGTTTGTCTTTCTCTGGTTTGAAGTTTCGGGTAAACCAGGTTTGCAGCGGTCGCATGCGAAACCTCGCATATCATACGACCGCGATCGTCGAGGCCATGTGCCCTAGAAGGTGTTGAACCGTGTGAGCTGAACAAATCGGTTGCTTGAAGACCTTCTTTGCAAGGGTAAGTATATTCATCACCCTGTCGTCTGGTAGGTATGCCCGACCATCAAACGCGCTTAGCCTTGCGCCTATGTATCGTATCTCCCTCACAGGTTGAAGGATTGATTTCTCCACGTTCAGACAATGCCCCAACTCGTCTAGGAGGTGGAGGGTTTCTCCCAGTGCATGTTGAAGCTCGAGTCTCGACGACGCCACCAGCAACCAGTCGTCTAGATACGGGAAGACGGTGATGCCTCTTGCCCTTAGACTTGCACACACCACCGCCATGCACTTTGTGAATACCCTCGGCGCGATGGAGAGACCGAATGGAAGAACGACTAATTGGTAGGTGTCATCCCCCACTCAAAACCGAAGGTATTTCTGACTGTCCTCGTGGATGGCGATGTGGAAATAGGCATCCTTGAGGTCGATGGACACAAACCAATCGTTCCTTTGAAGTAGAGGCAGTATCGATTGGAGTGTGACCATGCAGAATCTCTTCGGTGGAATGAAGAGGTTCACAGTCCGAAGGTACAGGATCGGCCTGAGTCCTCCTCCCTTTTTCTTCATGATGAAGTACCTGGAGTACAGACCATCTTCCAAGTTTTCTGTGGGAACCGGTTGTATTGCCTCTTTCTGAAGGAGAGTTGACACTTCCTCCAAGAGTACTCGGGTTGGACGGGTGGTCCTAGCTCCGAGAAAGGGGGGGAGGACTCTGAACTCGATCCTGTAGCCGTGCTCGATTATGCTTAACACCCAGCGATCCGTCATGATGATCCTCCAGGATCGAAGGTGTTGGCAAATTCGGGAGCCAAAGAGAATTGTCTGAGGTGGCGGAGAGATGTTGTTTTCGTGAGCGGAGTCGAGAAGTGGCTGAAGCTGTGGAGGCATGTTGGTCGGGCTGGCAGAGGAGTCAAAGACAACGTTGGCCGAAGTCGCCTCCTCTCCTGGAGCCCCTGGACCGTTGCTGTGTATATGGACGCTGCAGTGCCTGGGGCTGTGGGGCACAAGGTCGACGGTTTCCACCCCGATACTGAGCAGATGGCTGGTATTGCGTCGATGGGTATGGAAACCGGGACCAACGTTTAGGCCTGTAGGGCTGCGGGCGAACAAGTCCCATTTTCTTCACTGTTGTCAGAGCCTTTTGGGCCGAATCCAAGGAGTCGTCCGTGGTGGCGTTAAAGAGACCTTCCCCGTCGAAAGGAAGGTCCTCGATCTTCGCTCTATCATCGGGAGTCAGGTTGGTAGAGCGAAGCCAGGAGTGCCTCCTCAGGGCCACGGATCCAATCATGGACATGGCGTGGCTGTCAGCCTGGTGGCGGGCTGTGTTCATTTGGAGAGCACCGATACTGGTTGCCTCCTTGAGATATGTCGTCACCTGTGCCTTCTTGTCGTCCGGCAGATAGTCACAGAGGTCTCCAACTTCTCCGTGATGAACATCTGATATTGAGCTAACATTGCCTCATAGTTCGATATCTTCAGTCCGAGGGAAGACGAAGAGTAGACCCTACGGGCGTAGGAATCTAAGGTCTTACCCTCTTTATCTGCCGGCATGGTGTGCTTTCCCCCCCCCCTCGAGACTGCGCTGATTTTACTATTAGCGAGTTCGGGGTCGGATGGGAAAACAGAAATTTTGCACCCTCCTCCTGGACTTTGTACATGGACTCCAGCCGTCTAGCTGTTGGCTTTGTAGAGGCTGGGGCCTTCCAGGTTTCTTGCACTGTCTCCAGCAGGGTTGGCAAGAATGGGAGGAGCGTCTGGTTGGACTGGGTGGTTTTCAGGATAGCGTAGATATCATCCTGAGTCTTTTGCTTTGCTGACTTTGCCTTGACTCCCAGGGCTGTCACCATCTGGCTGACATGCTCAGCGAAACTCCCCATGTCCTCCGATGGGGAGGTCGCCACCTTCGATTCCACTTGAGCATCTGGGGAAGTGGAATGGGAGGAGGAGACCACCGAGTCTGAGTCCGATGCGTACGCCGATCCCGACGAGGAGCGAACCGTAGCTGTAGTCGTAACAGGTACAGGCACCAACGGTTGTGATGGGGTAGTCGATGTCGAGGCGGTAGGTCGTGAAACGACATCGACGGATGCGTGGGATACAGCCGCATCCCGATGTGGCAAACGTGTTGGAGATCTGCGGTTGCAGTATCGGTCTCGAGAAGAGGAGCGTCGATGGCGGCGAGGAGAATAACGCTCTGCCCTTCTACGCCCTGGCGAGTCTCGGGATCGTGAGCGGTAGCTTCTTGACCTCAAGCTCAAATAGTAGGAGCGTGACCAAGATCTGTCATCTCGGTGGCGTGAGCAGAGAGATTGAGACGTAGATGCTCTGGAGCCTGAATCACAGATCCGATATCGAGGAGATTGTGATCGGTGGCGATGCTCCATTCGCTCCTCTCAAGCATATCTAGGTGACAGGGATAGCCGTGGTGGGAGACCTCTCGAGCCCAAACGAGGTCGCTCCAACGGTGGTGAAGCCACAATGTCTCCCTCCTACAGGGAAGTGGCTGCAGTTGGCGACTGTTGTTTCATCGGGGTCTTCGAACCCGTGTCTCGGTCTCGAGGAGACGTCGTCGAGGCTGGAGGAGACTGGCGGGCAATTGGTCCCGTAGCTCGATCCCGAGCACCAGTCATAGCTGCCATAAACAGAGCTGTTCGCTCTGAGACGACCATGGCGGTCGAAGTCGATGGGCCCGTGACTTCGCTACTTTTCTCTGCCATTTTCTTTTTAAGGCGCTCTGCCTTGTCTTTACGGGCCTTTTTTGCCAGTTTTTAAGCCGTTGAGGTCTCTTGCGATTTCGATGGCTTTTTGGCTACTTGGGATCCCCCAGGTCTCTCCTCCGGAGTAGGGCCTTTGGCTGATAGAGACTGCTCCCAGAGGAGGGCTCTCAGCTTAGGCTGGCGGAGTTTTCGGGCCTGTTTTGTGAAGGCCTGGCAGTGTTGGCAGGTCTCCATTATATGCTCTTGCCCCAGGCAGAGCAAACACAGCGAGTGTTTGTCAACGGGTGGGATTTTTGTCCCGCACCGCTGATACTTGCTAAAGGGAGCCTTGAGAGGCATAGTTAGAGAAGGTTTGAAGTAAGAGCGAAGAAGGACAAGAACAGGGGAGAGATGAGGATCTAGCAAGTATATATTTTTTTAGGTGTTTTTTTTTTTTAGAAGAATTAGAATCTAGGACGAAAGACTGAAAGGAATACGAAGTTTTCTGACAGGAAAGTTAATAGTAGAACAAGGAAAAACTCAGCTAAAGATGAAGAAACGCTCCGAAGAGGTAGAGGAGATTCCAGAACAACTCGTCGCAATGGCGGTCGAAGAGGAACTGAGGAGATGGGCGGGAGCCGCGCTAAGGAGCACGCGCAATGGGGGAGGGGCTCCCACTCGATTCGCCTCAGCTATAGAATTTTCCCGAACGATCTCAGCGCAGGCGCAGAGAACCCATATGTGTGTGAATGCACAGATGACCACTTGAAGAACTACAGTTACAGGTAAGCAACCTGTCCTTCCTCCCCCACGACTACACAGTGAAATCCCTGTTCCTCCCCCGGAACTGCACAATGAAATCTTTGCTTCCCCCCCCCCGGCTACACAATGAAATCCCTGCTCCCCCCCAGGACTACGCAATGAAATCCCTGCTCCCCCCCCCCAAGACTGCACAATGAAATCCCTGCTCCCCCCCCAGGACTACACAACAATGAAATTCCAGCCCCCCCCCCAGGACTACACAACATTGAAATCCCTGCTCCCCCCCCGGGACTACACAATCAAATCTCTGTCCCCACCCCAGACTACACAATCAAATCCCTACTCCCCCCCCCCCCGGGACCACACAACAATGAAAGCCCTGCCCCGCCCCCCGGGACCACACAATGAAATCCCTGCTCCACCCCAGGACTTCACAGCAATGGCTCCCCTGTTTTGCCCATAGGAGATATGAGAGTGGGGCGATTTTGCCCCCTTTTTTCACCCCCTATGGGACAGAATTTCCAAAAATCCTTCCTTAGTGGGGGTCTACATCATAAAAAACTATGTCCCTTCAAAATTTCACGTTCCTAGATTAAACGGTTTGAGCTGGGCGTTGATGAGTCAGTCAGTCAATCAATCAGTCAGTCAGTCAGGACTTCTTTTATCTATATAGATTAAAGGCTTGCATTCAGGGCTGCCATGGGGATAAAGGTAAATATGCCCCTGCTCATGATTAATCTAGTGCCTAGGTGTTGGCTTCTCTCCTGGGAAAGGCACATTGAACCCACCCTTTCCCATTGAGTTTGTGTAGGGACAGACATGTAAGTATAATTTCTTTAAGCTTTATTAGGTGTTTGACAGTTACTTCACTGCACAAAGGTAGGTTTCCCAGAAGTCACATCCTTCTCAGAGAAGGGAGCTCTGCCTTCTTTAGAGAGTCTCTCAGGGAAAACCAATTTATGCTAGATACTTTTTTGTCTTGGCCCCTGTTGGGACTAGAAAAAGATACTAGGAGAGGATATATTGTGGAGTAATATCCTTCCTATCTCACGTTAGTGAGATCAGCAGAGTAGAGTCCCTTTCCAGCTTAAAAGAAGCTTAGATTTGGCTAGTGTTAGCCAGTTAGCATTTGGTAATCCAGGATGCTTTAAGGCAGACTGGATTTCCCTGGTTTTGCCCCCTTTTCTCTCCCTCAGAACAATAATCAGAGACACAGTCTTGTAAAAGTTAAAAGTAACATTTACTCACTCAGATTATGCAGTTTCATTCAGGCAGGCTTAAAAGACGTTTCTTACAGTTGGTTACAAGTTCATTTGGAAATACTTGGGGTCTGAACTTGTGGAGTTCAGACCAGCAACTCTGGCTACATGCTGCTACAAGGATCACATGGAGACAACAACCCGGTGGTGCCATGCTCACTCCAGTCTAAACAGAAAGAGGAAGAAGCTGGGAGCAACGCCCACTTCCTGTTCAGGCTGTTGATAATTCAATGAGTACCTTCTAGGAAAACCACCCTAGAAGGTATCAGTGATCTTAACCATTTCACCCAATTACCTGGTGAAACAAGCCATAGGTTTTGACTGCAATTTTAGTTATCCAACAGCCCCTTTACTGAGGTTTCCACCTTGTGCTTCTCTGGAAGATAGTCGGGTCCAAATGGCGCTTACCCTGGGTCTGATCTCCTCCTTCTCTACTCAGGTGCAGGTACATTTACCCCAGAATAATTACCCCTTGACTCTGGGCTAATAGCTGATGGGGAGGGTAACATTTAAGGATTTCTCTGAAGGCTCCTCACTGAAAAAAGCAAGGTCTGTATCTCGGCAGAAAACAGCTGGGTGAAGAAAGTCTGAAGTATGTTTCATGGTCAGCCCCTGGATTTAGGTAATTGGGTATTCTGAGTCTTCCCCAACCCACTTGTGGGCTCTCCTCTTCAGGACCTGACCAGTCCTGAGGAGGGACTATAGGTAGGTGATAGAGCACATACTTGAATGCAGAAATCTCAGCCCTGGCATCTCCAGTTAAAAAAGGATCCACTAGCACAGCCTTCCTCAACCTGGTGTCCTTCAGATGCTTTGGACTACAATTCCCAGCCCCTGACCATTGGCCATGCTAGCTGGAGCTGATGGGAGTTGAAGTCCAAAACATCTGGATGGCACAAGGTTGTGGGAGGCTGCACTAGCAGGTGATATGAAAGACCTCTGCATGACAGTCTGGAGAGCCACTGCCAGAATAGACAATACTGGGCTAGATGTACAAAGTAGTTTAGCCTAGTATAATGTAGCTTCCTATGTTCCTAATCTCATACCCAAATTCTCCAATGATCTTTCTCCTGGTTCTGAATGGAGCCTGTATAAAATTCCCCCTCTACTCCCCACCCCATCAGTGATGTGGCCCATCTGAAGAAAATCTTGGTGAGAATCTTCACCAGATTGTATTACCCCCTTTAAATCATTTATACTTTTGTTTTAGGGAGCGTGCTGTCCAAGAACTTCGCCGCCAGAGTCTTACAGCTTCATACCATTTAACATCTACAATAAGGTCATCATCACCTGAACGTTCCCGGAACCGGTCCCCTGACAGGTCTCTGGACAGGTCTCTGGAAGGGTGAGAACATCACATTGCTCACTGGTGAAAAATATGCCTCCTTTCCATCAGTACTATCCCTGTGACCATATTAACAAGATGCCCATAAAATGGAAACATAGCCTTGAGGTGAGGTGGGAGAGTTCTTGCACAGAGAAAAAAGTTTGGGTCATTAGTTTGCTCCAAATTTTGGAGAATATGTCCTTGTTTCCCCATGTTCTGCACTGTCATCAGTTATGCTTCCAGACAGTAACCGTTACTGGTTGTTGATCACCTCATTGTCAACATTCATACTTGACCCTTTTCTTCCAGGCTGATTAATCATGACTGCCTTTTCCCTTTTCCTTAGTGCAATATGTGTTGGTGATTAAGCATGCAAATAAGCCTGAGATGAGGTGGGGAGTGGTGTAATGGTTGCTGAATATCATAAATACATTGATGCTTCTCTACAGTAGGGAAAAGCTATGCTCTCTCCCCCTATGCAGTTCTTACAGAAGAGGCATTTGCAGTATTCTATGTGAAACATTGCAGGTTCCCCAATCAGTCTACTACCCTTCCTCCCTCTCAGTTTTTTGACAGTATCTCTCCCGTCCACATCAACTAATGACCTCGAGAGGAGAAGTCAGACAGACAGACTCGCAGATGTGTGTGACGCTATTACAGAAGATGCCCTAGGAGATAATATCTGTATCAAATGTCTTTCTTTCGGGGTGCAGCATTATATATTTGAATAAAACAGTGTTCATTCGATCTAAAACACATGATATCATCCTTCATTTTTCACTAATAAGTCTCTCTACAGATATAATTTTGGTGCAAATGAACTTAAGCTACCCATTACTTCACATTCCCTTACATTCTATTTTTTTTTTCTAGCCATGATATGTTCTACTAGTTTTTTCTCCCCTGAAAAATTAATTTAAACCAATTTCTCTAACATTACTACTCAATTTTCAAATACCTGGATTGTTCTTTTTGGATGAGTTCATTTGATTAGATTTTCTCTAAGCATGAATTCTGTTCCATCTGTATGAGCCCTCCCAAATATATTACAAAAATGTCTGTAATTCAAGCAAATTAATCTAGCAAATCTCATTAAATCATGATGCTGGCTCCAGGTTTTTGAGATCCCTTGTTGCAGACACCCTCATTGGGCCTCCTTCCTCAGTGAGTCTACTTTCTCACCACCATTGTCACCAGATGCTCTTTCTCATCATTGCTTCCATTTACTTGCTTGACAGGCAGAGAGCAAGTAGGCAGTGGCATCTACTCCTCCTCCTCCTCACTACCACCATTGCCTGGGCCAGAGTGAGAGGCAGGCGAGCAAGCAGGTTGCAATGGTGAAGAGAAGCAACTCCAGGGGCCTCTGGTTAGTGGGCTCCTGCTGGAGTGTAAACCTTCAGCAGCTGCCCAACCTTTGACACCACCCTGCCCCCAAGGGTGTTTTCACATGTCACACTTACATTCCAGCCCTAAAAATGTGCAAGTAGTAAGGCTCTGTAAGTTCTTTGGGACTTACTTCCATGCTTAGGATTCCAGTCTTGCTGCTTCTGCACTAAATAGACTATATAGTATCAACTAATATCCTGAAGACTGAAAGCACAAAAGCAACTAGTACTTTGTTTATTATTTATTTCATTTCTATACACCCAGTAGCCAAAGTTCTCTGGGTGGTTATTTGAAGTTAACAAATCTCCAAGAATTACTGTCCAAGGCCCATCAGGTAGCTGGTCCACATCTAACCAGGTGATAGATACCTGGGCTTGATTTTGTGTTGCATAGAAATATTCATTTCTGTGTACATTTAAACCCATGTGCTATATACATCCATTAAGGAAACTGGAACTCTAGAACAGGGATGGGCAGACTTCAAGCTTGCAGCCAGACACAAAAGGTCGGGGGGGGGGGGGGGGGCTCAAGGCAGCAGAGTCAATTATCTGCTCTAGCCCATGAACCATTGACTAAGTTATATACAAATTTACATGTGAGATACCAGAGATCAGGGATTCTAACACAACACTCTAAAACCTACCAGCAGAGCTGAACAAAAATCTAGTCAAAAGCAACTAATTAGTACTATTTTACAGATTGAAGCTGAAAGATAAGTAATTGGCACAAGGCCAACTATGGCAAAGCTCTTTTTCCCCCCATGCAGATTTATTTATTTATTTATTTATTTATTATATTTATACCTTGCCTTTTTTCCTTCAAGGAACCCAAGGCAGCTTACATAATCCTCATCCTCTCCATTTTATCCTCACAACAACCCTGTGAGGTAGGTTAGGCTGAGAGTCAGTGACTGGCCCAAAGTCACCCAGTGAGTTTCATGGCTGAGCGGGGACTAGAACCCGGATCTCCCGAGTCCCATGCCAACACTCTCACCACTACGCCACACTGGTTTTACTTGCTCTCGAGTCAGTAATCCTTGGAGATATACTGCAAATCACCCAAAGATCTACCATTAGATCCCAGTCTAGCTTCTGCCTGCCCCTGGTCTAGAAAATCCTTGTGACCTGATTTTGAGAAGAGATACTGAGAATCTATAGCTACCTTTGATTTCAGTGGTGATTTTCAGTACTTCTGAAATGTTAGAGGTTAACTCCGTTATCATGTCTATGAACGAAATTCCTGTTAATACATTTTCATATGAAATGAATATATTTAAATAAGACCAGAATTATCTTTTCATAGAAGATTAAGCAAGATGCCTCCACTGCCCCCACCCGGTACCTAGCCCATAGTTCAAGAAGAAAAATAGCACATGCACACCGTAAGGTAAGAGTAAACATACCAGCTGATTGGAGTTGGTTCTCTTTAATATACCATACTTAGGTTAAGAAGACTCTGATGCAACATACCTAGCCAATTTCCTTCTCCAGAACCCCTGGTATTAGAAGGGAGGAGGAGGAGTTATAAAGAACTGCCATTTTTGAATTTGTATAAGCTAGGCCAGTGATGGCGAACCTTTTTGCGCCCGAGTGCCCAAACTGCAACACGAAACCAACTTATTTATTTCAAAGTGCCAACACTGCAATTAAACCTGAATACCGAGGTTTTAGTTTTAGAAAAACAACTCATACAGTTGTCCAAACTAATTAACATCTTTTGTCTTTAAAGAAAAACACAATAACAGAGCTTGTCACATAAGATCAAATTCCCATGATCTCTCACCATTGGCTATACTGGCTAGGGCTGATGAGACTTGTAGACCAAAAGATCTTGAGGGCCACAAGTTGCCCACCTTTGTTCTAGGCACATATAAAATAGCACTAAGGTAGGTCATTCAAGATGTGAAAGGGCCATAATCCTTGTGTTCACTCTATTCACATATAAAGTGTGGGTGGGGAGATGTAAATGTCTTAGTTAACAATTAAAGATGCATGTGGGAGTGGTGCCTACTCCCACACCTTATCTTTCCCCCCTGCAGTTAGTTGTCACACCCACTTTTCTCTGCTCTTGGCTCCATTAATAAAAGTGAGCAGAAATAGATAAGTGGCTGGAGCAACAGACTAAGGCCTGAAGAGGTCAGCGTTCATCACCCATACCCTTTTTACTGTTGGAGAGACCCCCCTCCCACTCCCTACTTTATTATGAGAGCAGAGCAGACATGTAAAAAGAAACACGTGCCATCCACCATCTGCAAAACCTCATCTATTTATTGTTGAAAACAAAATGGTTTTGTCCAGAAGAGAATGGGTGCATTTATTTTTCATAATAATTGGGCTGGATCCAGATGAGCTTCCTGTGATTGAAGAACTTCCTCCATATCCAACCCATTGTTTTGTGTATTAGGGCTGGAGAGGAGTACAGAATGGGTAAATGTATACTCTTATTGAAAAACAATGTTTGTATTGGGGTGGTGAAGGAGAATTGACTGACTGAGCCTGACATTTAATTGATTAACAATGCAGAGAATTATAAAATCATGGTATTGGAAGATACTTGATCTCCTGCCCCAATGCCCTTTCCTAACTTTAGTCTGGATCTTCTTCACATAAATTTGGATTTGGGGGGGTTATTTTCTAAGAGCTTATTTTGATGATGTGTGAAGGATTATGCCCAAGAGATTTACCTTGTACTAAATGTGCTTGTGAGATCATTAAAACAAATGAAAAAGTGAGCAGTGAAAGAGAGGACAGGCTTGTGAGGACATGATTATTAGCATGATATCCCAAAAGCAATTTACTGAAGGCCTTATAATTAAAGTCAAGTAAAGAGACTTGTACATACCACTTGATTTGGGGGGAAACGGACACCCATGGATAAAGCAGTTAAAACACCACAATTTTCCCTCTCTTATAGGGATCTTCTTTTGAAGGACTTCTAATTGAAGAAGATATGGGAAAAGTCTGACATCTGCTATACATATGTAGGTGCCAAATTGAACTCAGGGTTTCTTAAAGTAATTGCTTTAATCCAATTGACAGTGGATAATATTCAGATCACTTGACTAAAAGGTTTTGAAATGTTGTTTTATACAACTAATATCCATTATTAAAATGATCTTGAGAAGAAAACTGAACATGACTGTAACTGCATGCTGTCAGAAACCCTATTAAATGAAGGAGGAAAATGGAAAAGAATTAAAACAGTTTACTTTATTTCTTCATTTATTTGTTTTAACTTGATTCTATTTTTGTTAAGTTATACAGCATTTTCATTTGAGAAGAGGATAGACACATTGATGATGGAGAAGGATATTTAATATTTAATTTTGAATAAAAATCTGATGTTAAAGTCATTGGTTTGGATCCTAACTTCCTTTCTGGGAACGGAACGGAATTCATATTCACTGAATGAGGCTTCCTCATCTCACCCTTCCCTCTACAATCCCCTGGGCACTCAGAAAATCTGCTCTTGGGTGTTGGGAGGATTCTTGGGAATGGTGTGGGACATGGTGAGGGAGGTTACAAATGGAAGGACAGCTGGCGAAAATCACAGACACCTCTTGCATGAACAGAAGGGCAACTTGGGATCCAATCCAAATAGTAAAAAGCAATTTATTTTAAAGTCAATAAACCAACAATCTATCTATGGAAATAACAGTATTGGCTGCTATTTAATGTAGATACACTAACTGCCAGTAGTAATTATGCCTTGGCTCTGCAGTTATATAAACCATCCTAAGCACTACTGGGAGATGGGGGGAGGGGGAGGACAGCAAGTCTTCATCAGGCTGTTAATTGGGTGATATATTTCAGTTATGAATAGTGTCTAAGAAAGTGTTTTTGTAATGTCCATTAAAATTACATTTGTAACTTATAAACATCTGATTTGAACGTAAATTTTCAAGTCTCATATTGACCAGAACACAAAATCAAATCATGTATGCTTCATATTTGAGTAAAGTTCAGGCATTGCAAATGTGATTAAATAATTTCAAAATATTCATTGAATAAGAGCTTAATTATTTTTTCTTATTAGAAGCTACTTTTTATTACAGTGAGACACAATCCCCTTTTCAATGTATCTATATCTACTATATAAATGTGAATGTTTGTACGTGTGTACGTATGTCCGCACGGCTCGCGTGCCTTGCATAGGCTCCTACACGGTTGGACGGATCCTCCCCAAACTTGGCACGCATACTCTCCATCACCCAAGGACAAAGACTGGCAGGTTCAAATCTCCGAAAAACCCTCGCTGCGCCTGTACGGCCCAAAATAGATGAGAGCCAATGGCGTCACTTGGAATGTTCGCAGTGGCCATTCAGGAGCAGTTATGCAAATGGCATTTAGAATGTTGGTAAGCACTGCCACCACAGGGGCCCAATCAGAAGCGGATATACAAAACTCTCCTACGTCCAAACAGAATGTTCATATGAACTGCAGCCAGGGTCTGCATGGGGGTGGGGGTGGGGGAATTTCGAACAAACAGTGCCTATAGGAAAATGACAACCCGGGCAACGCCATTGTGTAGTTCCGGGGGCGGGGAGCAGGGATTCTGCAGCTGGGGCCTACACGGGGGGGGGGGCAGGGATTTCATTGTTGTGTGGTCCCGGGGTGGGGAGCAGGGATTTCATTGTGTGGTCCCGGGGGGGGGGGGAGAACGGATTTCATTGTGTAGTACCGGGGGGGGAAGCAGGGATTTCATTGTGTGGTCCAGGGGGACAGGAAAAACATTGTTGCATAGTCCTGGGGGGGAGTAGTGGTGGGGCCGAGCTGGAGCCGGCTGAGGCTTGTTCCGGGCACGCCCTCCCCCGCGAGTGGCAGCGGCCCGATCCCGCTCTTCAGAGCAGCGCGGAGCGTTGTCCACTCTGCTCGAGCCGCCACCACCGCCGGAGGACTCCCCAGCCCTCCTCGCTGCTGCCGCCGCTGCCGGAAAACCCCCACCGCCCCCCCCCACCGTCGTCCTACCTGGTCCTGCGCTCCAGGGCGCCTCCGCCGCCTGCGGAGCCACTGCTCCAGCGCGCTGGAGCCCCGCCCGCGCTCTGTTTTGGCGTGGGGAACCATGGCAACAGGGCTTAAACAGCCCTGTTGCCATGGTTCTCCCCCTCCAAAAACAGAGCACAGGGTCCCGTTGCGTCACTTCCTCCATGCCGGAAGTGACGTGACGTGACCCAGCGGACAGGGAAGACAGGCTCTCCGCTCGGCGGAGAGCCCAGGTAAGGCCCGCGCGCGTGGCTGATCAGCCCGTCGGACGCGAGCAGGCCCAGTTCGGGCCTTGCTCCTGTCTGACGGGCTGCTCGGCTACATCCCTAGGAAGCAGAGATTTCATTGTGTAGTACCGGGGGGGGCAGGGAATTCTTCATTGTGTAGTCCCGGGGGAGCTGGGATGTCATTGTGCAGTCCTGGGGGAGATGGTAGTCCCGGGGGAGCTGGGATTTCATTGTGCAGTCCCGGGGGAGATGGGATTCCAAACAGCGGACAGCTACCTTAAGGAATTTCGAACAAATAGTGCCTATAGGAAAAGAACGACCCGTGCAACGCCGGGTAAAAAAAGCTAGTTTTAAATAAAGTTTATCAGTGGACCTGTATTTTTTATAATTTCATCTGTGTATCTTCTCTGAGATGATGGCCAAATAAATGATTAAGTCCTTTTCATTATTCTTTCTGTCTTCAAAAGTTGCAATGTTGCCCTCTTCTTCTGTCATGCCTAGACTATTTAAAAAAGAAAAGTGTTGTTCTCAGGCTTATCAGAACAAAATCAACTGATCATGTTTAGTGCTGCTTCCTGCTTCTGAAACCTATTCTGATGAACACATTTTCTATGAACACATTTTTATAGTAATACTATAATAGAATAGATGGCCAAATCTGTTCACAAGAGCTAACTCATCCGTGATCTGATTGTGAATGAGAGAGCCAATCTGGCATGCATTAATGAAACCTGGGTGGGTGAGCTGGGTGGAATTGATCTGATCCAGCTCTGTCACCTGGGTATTTGGTGCAGCAGCACCAGTGGTTCATAAGAATACTATCTTCCTCACCAGAAAACCCCTCTAGACTGGGGTGGGCTATGAGAGCCTATACCTGGCATTGGGACAATGAGACAGATTGGGGATATTGTTGGTGTACTGCTCACTCTGCTACCCAACAGCCTCCCTAACCGAGCTGGCTGAGGTGGTATCAAGCATGGTGTCTCCCAGGACCATGGTGTTGGTCCTGGGAGACTTCAATATTCATGCTGAGGTGGCCTTGACTGGGCCGGCTCTGGATTTCATGGCCTCCATGACAACCATGGGCTGTCTCAGTTTGTCATCAGGCCAATGCATAGGGCAGGGCTTACTCTTGATTTACTCTGCCTCTGGACATGAGGGGGATGGTACGGATATTGGGCGGGTTGACATTGACCTGTTGTCATGGTCAGATCACTACCTGGTGTTTGGGATTTTAGCGTCAGTCTCCCCATGCAGGGGTGGGGAAACCATTAGGATTGTTCCTAGAATCCACCAATGGATTCCTGAATCCACTGCGGGAATTCCCAGTTGTCAGAGTTGGCAATCCTGTCAATACTCTAGTCACACTATAGAATGGGCTGTTGACACAATTGCTCCTGAGTGCCCTCTTCAGTGGTGTGGAGCCCGAGGTGCTCTCTGGTTCTCTGGTGAGCTCTGGACAATGAAACGGGCTGGGAGAGTGTGGTGTAAGACTCATTGTGAGGCCGACTAGACACATGCGGGAGCACATAATCACGCCTACTGTGCTGCAGTGAGGGCAGCAAAGAAGGCCTACTTTACTGCCTCCATTACATCCTCAAGTAGCCATCCAACAGAGCTTTTCTGGGTGGTTCGGGGTTTGTTATCTCCCCAGTAAATCCTAGGTTGGCGCCCTCAAAGGCCTGTGATCATTTTGCAAGGCACTTTGAGGATAAAATCACTCAGCTTCAAGTGAACTTGAATACTGCTTGTAATACAGTATCTGGTGAGGTGTCTGATGCACGGTCTTGTTCAGCTGTATGTGGGTTCAGTTTTTTTGAGGCTTGAGCATAAGCCACAGGATACAGGCCTGTGGCTTATGCTGGCTCAGCTTGTCTGAGCGTGGAAAGCTAAGCTGGGTCAAGCCTGGTTGTTACTTGGATGGGAGACCCCTCCTCTAGTTTCCTGCATTGAGCAGGGGGTTGGACTCGATAGCCTTGTAGGCTCCTTCCAACTCTATGATCTATGAAATCTATGAAGATGCTTGTGGCTGTAGACAAGATGCTTGTGGCTGTTCAGCCTACGACCTGCACTCTTGCCCATCCTGGCTTAGTTGAGCTAGCCTGGAGAGGTTGGCTGAGTGGATCCAGGGAGTGGCATCTTCCGCCTTCCACTACTGAAAAAGCCTTCCCTGGATCCAGAGGTTTATAGCAACTACCACCTAGTCACTAATACCCCTTTTCTGGGCAAGTTCCTTGAGGGTGGTGGCTGGGCAACTGCAGACGTTCTTGGAGGAGACGGATAATCTAGATCCATTTCAGTCTGGGTTGAGACCTGGTTTTGGGATAGAATCAGCTTTGGTCACCCTGATGGATGACCTCTTGCGGGAGAGAGACACAGAGAGTGTGATTCCGTTGATCCTGCTTGATCTCTCAGCAGCTTTTGGTACTATGGACCATGTTATTCTTTTGGATTGTCTCTGTGAGTTAGGAATTGGAGGCACTGCTACTGTGGTTCTGCTCCTTGTGGGGACAGTTCCAGAAAGTAGCATTGGGGGGACTGTGCCTCGTTCCCTGGCATTTATGCTGCGAGGTGCCACAGGGTACTGTCTTCTCGTCTATGCTATTTAACATATATATGAAGCCACTGGGGGTGGTCATTAGGAGTTTTGAAGCAAGGTGTCATATCTATAAAGATGACAGCTCTATTTCTCTGTAAGATCTGACTCAAGAGAGCCCATGCATGTTCTGAACTGGTGTTTGGATGCAGTGATGCATTGGATGAGGGCCAACAAACAGACTGAATCCTGACAAGATGGAGACTCTATGGGTCGGTGGTTCCCAGGTACGGGAATTGGAGAGTTTACCTGTTCTGGATGGGATTGCACTCCCTCAGAAAAAACAGGTAGGTACATAGTTTAGGGGTGTTCCTGGATTTGTCATATTTAGAGGTCAAGCGGCTTCTTTGGCAAGGAGCACCTGTTACCAACTCAGGTTGGTATGTCAGTTATGCCCTTTCCTGGACAGGGATAGCCTGGCCACTGTAGTCCATGCATTGGTAACCACATTTAGATTACTGTAATGCAGTTTATGTGGGGCTACCCTTGTGCTTGGTCCAGAAGCTTCAGCTAGTGCAGAATGCAGCAACCAGTATAGTGAGTGGAGTGCCTGGCATATTTACACCAGTGTTGAAGCAACTGCACTGGCTACCCATTACCTACTGTGCCATGTACAAGGTTTTGCTGTTGTCATATAAAGCCCTGAACAGCTTGAGACCAAGGTTGCCTGGCAGATCACTTTCCCCAGTACAGACCTGTGTGATCATTAAGATCATCGGAGGAGGTCTTGCTGGTTGTACCATGACCTGGAGACTGCTATCTCGAAACAACCAGGAAGCAGGCCTTTTCTGTGGTGGTGCCCAATTTATGGAATAACCTCCCCACTGGTATGCAGGAGGCACCAACTATAACATGTTTTAGGCGCCAGGTAAAGAGCAATTTCCTTGCCAAGGACTTCCCTAAGTGAATGTGCTGCCCAATCTGTTTGTAATTATATATTGGTTTGAATGTTTTTATTCAGGTTTTAGTGATTATGCTTTTTAATTGTATTTTAATGCAAATACAGTAATACCTTGGATTGCAAGTAACTTGGTTTGAGAGCGTTTTGCAAGACAAGCAAATTTTTAAATATTTATTTAATTTTTTTTTACTTGATATACAAGCGACGTCTTGCAATACAAGTACTGTAGTACGGCTTAAATTAAAAATCTCTGTAAAAATTTTTTGAGGGGATTTCGTTTTGATATAAGAGTGTTTTGGATTACAAGCACGTTTCTGGAACGAATTATGCTCTCAATCCAAGGCATGACTGTAATGCATTTTAATATTTTTAATTTTCTTGTAAATCATCCAGGGTGCGATCCTATGTCCCTTTGACCTTGCCTGGGGGGACATAGGATCGGGGCTGGAAGCCTCTGTGACCTTGGAAATCTTTACTGAGGTCACAGCACCATGGAGCATCTGCCCCCACCACCACCTTGTAGCCAGCGTGGTTCCTTCTGTGCGGGGGAGCATTCCTGGGGGCCAGGAGGGGTGAGACTCTGACAGATTCCGAGGAATCCAGGTGGTGTCTCAGCCTCTCCTCCTTGTGAGGAGAGGAAAAACATCTAGATGGCTGAAATCGGCCATGTAGATATTACTGAGGGTGAGGGGAGCGCAGCGGATATCCTATCTGGCAAGTTCCTCCTACCCTGCATAGGATGCTTGCAATTCTCCAGGTTTGGAGGGTTGCGGGCACCCTCATAGGATTGTGCTGCCTGAGATATTTTTAAATATGGACAGCAGTATATAAATCTATTAAATAAATAAATAATAAAATTTAATATTATAGAAAATTTTGTGACATGAGCAAACATTAAAATTAGCCCTTAACCAGTAGTATAAATGAAAACTTGGGCTTCAAGGATTAAATTGTTGTGGGTGAGCTGTACCATCAGTGTCAACAGGACAACTTCCATGCGTAAGAATTTGCAAGATCAGATTATTTACATAGGGTTGGATATTGACTTTGTCATACTTAGAGCATTGAAATCAGTGTGACAAAGTAGTGGTGACTAACCTAAATCCCACTAATGTATAGGTTTCCTCTAGGGGTGCATGATAAAATGTTTCAGATCATTTTTGATCAGGATTTACCCACCTCACACCTTCCTGACTGAACACTGCGTGCAATTTGCGGTCAGTCCGAAAATTTCTGAGTTACAATGTAATTCACAGACACAGAAAAATGTGTTCAACAGAATGCGTACATCTGAAAAATGTGCATGAAAAAAATTGTCCTTTGGAAAAATGTGCACAAATACACTTTAATCAATGGGAGAAGGATGCATTTCAAATATGTGCACAATTGATGCGTACATTTGGAAAACTACACACAGATTTTCATGCATAAAGACAAAACAAAGCTCGCAATCTGATACTGGAGTCGAAATGAGCTTCGAGATGGAAGTTGGAGAACTTCCGCAAGCTCAAGTTGCCTTAATTCACACATTCCTAGACTCCCCTCTAAGATGACTTCCTCTGGATCCAACTATTATCCTTCTGTAGTTCATGTGATACTTGAACTGTAGTATTTTTGATCAACTGATATAAGATCAAATCACTCTTTGAATGTAAAAGATTATAAACCCAAATTATTATTTTTTTAAAGTAATCTGGCAAACCCCTAAAATATAGCTTCCATGGAGCAGAGGGGAAGTGTGATCAATCAGCCAGCTAAGATGATGAACATAGCCTGTACCTCTACACCTGCTAAAATTAAAATGATAAGTGACCTACAGTGAACACAAGCAGGAAATATTACAAGGGGGATTGATGATGAAGCAGATGTGTTTGCACATGTAAAGTAAGGAAATACTGGAGCTACTTTGATGGCAGGTTCCTTTGTGATAATCAGCCAGTAGAGTCAGTGAAACAAGCAAAGCAAAGCCAGGTCATAAAGCAAGCTTGGTAAGAGGATCCTATAAAGAGAAGGAGGGAAGCCCTAATTTTAAAACCAAATGAGGTGAACCTCAGAAAGTGCTATTTAATAAAGTACTCCAGAAGGTTTGTTATATATATAATATGACCGATTTTGAATAAAATTCCAAAAATAAAAAAGATTCCAAAAATATGTCAATGTATCCCAGTATTTAAAATCCTTAAAATGTATACAAAAAATGTTACCTTAAGGCTACAAATGCAAAAATGCATAAAGAGACTGGGCAATAAACCATTCCAGCAGGCTGAGAGGAGGGAGATGAGAGAGAGCGCAGGGCCATTCCACCAGCCCTGCCAAGAGTATTCATTAATATTCCCCCTTCTTCCCTCCCCATTCCTTTTTCCTTGTGTGTCGTGTCTCTTTAGATTGTAACCCTGCGGGCAGGGTGTGAGGGATTGGGTTTGTTGAGGCCTACACAGGCTTCAGTTTGTTGAAGCCTGAAGGCCCAAACACTTCCCTCAAGTAGTGAAGCCTGAAGGCCCAAACACTTGGATGGGAGGGGGAGTTTGAGAGTTTTAAGTTACCCAATAGAAGTTAAGAATTAGATATCCTATTCAAGGTCACATGATTATAACTTTCCATTCCTGGGAAGGCTATATATGTGGGGTGTGGTCAGCTAGCAGTCAGTGTGTGCTGAGAGAGAGCCAGAAGCAGCAGCAGAGAAACAGCAGAAAGAAGGAGAGAAGAGAAAGAGAAAGAGAAAGAGAAAGAGAAAGAGAAACTGGCTGCATAGGAAATAGGTAGTCTGAAGTTTAACTAGAGAACATTGGATTGTTTGTTTGTTTGTTTTATTTTATCATACTTGCTTTTGAATTATAACCACTCTATGAAGTAAAAACCCTAATATTATAAGTAAAGTGCTGTTGTTTACCCTGAAAGTTTGGAATGACTTATTCACCACGTCTACAGCCTACACCCATGCTATTGGAAGCTGTAAAAGGACTTGATCTCCTGGAACGGGAGGGGCTTTGAGGAGAGGCAGAGATCTCCCGAAGGAAAGTTAAGGGGTCCCTGCAGTAGCGGAACCTTGACAGATGGTGGTAGCGGTGGGATCCTGAACAGGGAGATTAAGCACTCCAAACAGTAATCGAGGGTTTTACTAATAGAGCTGGCAAAAGCAGTGTATGTGTTAACTTCAGGACTGCGGAATAGAGACCCAGTGAGGCTAGTAAAATGAGCCAGTATCTTTCCATGAATAAAACTGCCCTGATAGAGCAGTGTAAAAAGGACAATTTGCCATGGGAGGAGAAAACAGCAGAGGAACTGAAAGTTATGCTGATCTCCCAGGCGGCAATAGAAGGAGCTGCACCCTCTAGCCCTAGTGTAGCTGGACCCCAAACAAAAGAATGGGAGCTCCGGGAACAGGAACTGCGGCTAGTGGCAAAGCAGAAGGAAGAGGAGACCCGGTTGGAGTGAGAGCGGCTTCGTCTGCAGCAGGAACAGCTTAAAGCCCAGAAAGAGCAACTGCAAGCCCAAGAGGAACAACGCAGACACGAAGAAAGGATGATGAAATTGAAAGAGGAGCAGCCTGTCAGAGTTACCCCGAAGGACTTCACAGCATACACCGCAGGAGAAGACCCACAAGTGTTCCTGACCACTTTTGAAAGGGCAGCACAGAAGTGGGGATTGCAGGAGGGTGATTACATGAAGTTTGTGCCTAATTTAATCAAAGGGGAGCTGGCAGAGATTTATAATAGCATGCCAGAGGGGGAGGCTGTTTCCTATGCTCAATTCAAAGAAACTGTGTTTAAAAGGTTCAGGTTAGGCCCTGAGCACTTTAGGAAAAAGTTCAGAGGGTTAACACCTCAACCTGGTAAATCTATGGTAGAGTTTGCAACAAAATTAAAAAACCTGCTATTAAAATGGGTGGATGGAGCAAAAGCTGACAACAGGGAAAAGGTGTTAGAGCTTATGGCCCTGGATCAGTTTTATTTTCGGTTGCCCAGAGAAATAAAACTGAAGGTTAAGGATAAAGATCCTGAAACTGTAAACCAAGCTGCAGAAATGGCTGACAAATTGATTGAAAACCGGGAAGGGTTAGGCCCCAGGATTGAGTCTGAGAAGAAGGGGGGGAAATGGGAAGCCCCAAGTAAAAAGGAGTTCAAAAAACCTCCTTTTGATCCTTCTCACCCCAGAGACCGTGCCTGCTATTCGTGTGGTCAGACAGGCCACATCAGGAGTAGCTGTCCCAAGTTACAAGCAATAACACCAGCTAACCTAGGTAGTCCTAAACCTGAACAAACCAAGCCACAAGGTGTAGCAAGCGTAAAAAACCCTTATAATTGTGGATTTGTGATCACCAACAGGGAAGACGTTAATAATCAGTTTAAAGAACCTGTTTATGTAAAGGATAAGACCATTATGGCAATGTTGGATTCTGGAGCTGATGTTTCTCTGATCCGAGCAGATTTGGTGAGACCTGAAGATTTGGTACCAGGAATGTCTATTGAGATCCAGGGAGTGAATGGTCCCTCCTTTGAAGTCCCAGTAGCAAGGATATCCATAGAATGGAGGGGATGGAGGGGTCTGTATGAAGTTGGGGTGATGGAACCTCCAACCCAATTTGCCCCTATCATTGTGGGAAAGGATATAATGGGACCAGAAGCTCAAATATGTGTGGTAACCCGCAAGCAAAAGGAAAGGGAGGAACTTTCAAGACAGGACCAGGTAAAAGCTGATGGGGTAAAAGAAAAGGTACTAGAGGTACAACCCACAGTGATTCCGGAAGGTCCAAAACCAACCCCAGACCCTCCCCAAACCGAAACAACAGAACAAGCCTCCATGCAACCTGGAGACCTGAGAGCCAGTGAAACAACCGAGGCAGGTGGTTCTGTAGAGGAAAAGGCGCTAGAGACCCCTTTTCCTGATTTAAGAGGAGTAGAGGAATTCAAGCAGGGAGTCCTCAGTGATCCTAGTTTGGAGCCTCTGAAAAGAGTTGCTCTCCCTCAAGAGAGGCCCTTCTCTGAGGAAAGAAGGGAGCAGATTATTTGGGAGAAAGGATTGCTGTATAGGTTGTGGTTACCAAAAACCCAAGAGTTAACCTGGGAACCACTAAAGCAACTGGTAGTACCTAACCAATTCCGGCTAAGGTTGCTAGAACTAGCCCATGATGTGCCATGCACAGGACACTTGGGGAAAAACAAGACTAAACAAAGGCTCATGGCAAACTTCTTTTGGCCGGGAATTGCTAAGCAAGTAGCAGAGTACTGCAGGTCTTGTGAAACCTGTCAGCGTGTGGGGAAGGCAGGGCATCACAGTAAAGCCCCTTTGCAACCTCTGTCTATTATAGGAGAAGCTTTCTTTAGGGTGGGCATGGATATTGTAGGGCCTTTCATTAAACCCACCCGCAAGGGAAAAAAGTACATCCTTACAGTGGTGGATTTTGCCACAAGATACCCAGAAGCTGTAGCACTAGCCTCTATAGATGCTCCATCTGTAGCTGAGGCTTTGCTAACTATATTTTGCAGAACTGGATTTCCCTCTGAAATCTTGACAGATTGTGGGTCAAATTTCCTCTCCGAGATAATGGAATGTCTGTGGAAGTGTTGTGGGGTAAAACACTTGAAAACCACTCCTTATCACCCACAATGCAATGGAATGGTGGAAAGATTTAACGCCACACTCAAAGGAATGATTAGAGCTTATGTAAACACACACCCAAATGACTGGGATGACAAACTGCAACACCTACTTTTTGCCTACAGGGAAGTTCCACAGGAATCAACAGGATTCTCACCTTTTGAGCTGTTGTATGGCAGAAGAGTGAGGGGCCCTCTTGATCTCCTGAGGGAAAACTGGGAAGGTAAACTCGTAGAAAACAAAACCTCTGTGGTGGATTATGTGCTAAAACTTAGACAAACTCTTGATACACTCTGTAAACTAGTTCAGGCCAATGTAACCAAAGCCCAAGAGGTGCAAAAGTTCTGGTATGATCAAAAGGCACGCTCTAGAGTATTTGAGGTAGGGGATCAGGTAATGATATTTCTTCCTCTGCGCAAAGACAAGCTTAAGGCTGCTTGGGAAGGCCCCTGCACAGTCAGAGAGAAAAGGGATGATTTAACCTATGTGGTGGTTAAAGAAAAATCTGAAAAAAGACCAAAGGTAGTACATGTAAATATGATGAAGCCACACTATGAGAGGAGTAGAGTAGTTTTACAGGTGCAGAAGGTGCCAGAGGTAGTATACTTAGGGCACAGGGTTGGAAATGATCATATCACACCTTTATGGGACAAGGTTGAAGCTATCAGAACCTGGGACATACCTACAACCAAGAAACAGGTCAGGTCATTCTTGGGATTTGCTGGGTATTACAGGAGATTTGTTCCCCATTTTGGTGAAATTGCTGGACCTTTGACTGATCTAACCAAGAAATGTAAACCTGACAAAATTGTGTGGACTGATGAATGTCAAAGAGCTTTTGATAGACTAAAGGACATTTTAAGCTCAAAGCCTGTGTTAAGAGCACCTGACTTTGAAAAAACCTTTATTGTAGCTACAGATGCCTCTGAGACTGGCATAGGTGCTGTATTGTTACAAGACTATGACTCTGTTAAACATCCCGTAGCCTACCTGAGTAGGAAGCTTCTACCCAGGGAGAGAAACCTGTCTACGATCCAAAAGGAATGTCTGGCAGTAGTGTGGGCTCTGGACAAGCTCAAGCCTTATGTTTTTGGACAAGAATTTACTTTATGGACTGATCATCATGCCTTGCAATGGATACAAACAATGCAAAATACCAACTCCAAGCTTCAGAGATGGTCTTGGAAATTGCAGGAATTTCAAATGAACATTGAACATGTGCCTGGGAAGGAGAATGTGATAGCTGATGCTTTGTCTAGGAAATAACCAAAAAACAGTTGCCGTTTGTGTAGGTTAACGTTTCACAATTCTCTTCTGTAAAAGGGAAATTGTTCCACTTGAGGAGAAGGGGGGGGAAGATGTGAGGGATTGGGTTTGTTGAGGCCTACACAGGCTTCAGTTTGTTGAAGCCTGAAGGCCCAAACACTTCCCTCGAGTAGTGAAGCCTGAAGGCCCAAACACTTGGATGGGAGGGGGAGTTTGAGAGTTTTAAATTACCCAATAGAAGTTAAGAATTAGATATCCTATTCAAGGTCACATGATTATAACCTTCCATTCCTGGGAAGGCTATATATGTGGGGTGTGGTCAGCTAGCAGTCAGTGTGTGCTGAGAGAGAGCCAGAAGCAGCAGCAGAGAAACAGCAGAGAGAAGGAGAGAAAGAGAAAGAGAAACTGGCTGCATAGGAAATAGGTAGTCTGAAGTTTAACTAGAGAACATTGGATTGTTTGTTTGTTTGTTTTATTTTATCATACTTGCTTTTGAATTATAACCACTCTATGAAGTAAAAACCCTAATATTATAAGTAAAGTGCTGTTGTTTACCCTGAAAGTTTGGAGTGACTTATTCACCACGTCTACAGCCTACACCCATGCTATTGGAAGCTGTAAAAGGACTTGATCTCCTGGAACGGGAGGGGCTTTGAGGAGAGGCAGAGATCTCCCAAAGGAAAGTTAAGTGGTCCCTGCAGTAGCGGAACCTTGACACAGGGACAGTCTTGTTAATTGCTGTAAACCGTCCAGAGAGCTTCGGCTATTGGGCGGTATAAAAATGAAATAAATAAATAAATAAATAAATATAGAAAATATATCTAATAAATAAGAAATACAGAGACAAATGGGAGAAATGTTCTTATTTCTTGGAGGTCTTTTGTTGTTGTTGTTGTAAAGATCAGTTCTAAAACCTATGTATGATATCTCCCTTTCTCTTAACAAAGGTGTTCTAAGTTTACCATTCTCAGTCTCTTTCTGGTTTAATGTAAATGCTTTATGCATTTTAAAACAAATTACTGGTAAAACCCTGACCCCGTGTGTTTTTTTTTAATTGGAGGGAAAGAGGCTTCTTGCTGGTTTCATAAAGAAAGATTGCTACAAGTGAATGATACTCATTTCTACTGAAGAATGTATCATACTAGTCTGAAACAATTATGAGTAGACCCATTGAATCAACTGAGTCTTATAAATGCTACTATTAGAATACATTGTTTAGTAACTAAAAGCTTTCCAGAACTGATTACTTAGTTGGGAGTATAAAGGTGAACCAAGAGTAAAGTTAAACTCTAATGTCTTCTTTATATAATTCTGTGGGTGTGATTAACATATTGTAGAAAAGCTTGTTCTTTCCCACACAGTTCAGCTAAAAAACAGTAGATGTACCAGGCACCTGCATCTTGTGCTCTTGCAAAGTCAACGCTCAGAAATATTTAAACAATTCTTTGACCCAAACCTGTTGTGTTCAGATTGTCAGCCTTCACTCCAGTGGAACTGACGCAGCCAGCCATAAGGAGAAGAACGTAGTAATCTGGCAGAAAGGAATGAGGCTATCCGCCAACAACTCTAAAATATTGTAAAATTCTTACCGATGATGGTTTAGATCCAGATTTAGGCATGCACAATGGTGCAGCTAGGGCTGGACCTTGGGGCCAAAGTCCAGGACACTACAGCACACACACACCCCAAATCACCACCCAGACAACAGCAAGTGATGGGGTCAACAACAGCAAACAGGCAAACATCAGAACCTGGGCCAGCACCGGCATGCCAGGTCCTAGGGCTGATGCTACCCACCACAGCACCTTTTCTTTGTTCTTATTTTTAAAAGCATTTTATAGTCAGCTCGCCACCAGCTGAGCATGTACATGGTTATAGATGCGGATATTACTTTTACTTTAAATATATCCCTTTTCTAGGGAAAATATATTTCTATATTTAGAAATGTATATAAATATATTTAGAATATAACAAAATGTTGCTTATTCCCAAGTCAATGTTTCTCATTGGGGCAGCAGCAGAAACAAACTAAATTTTATTCCCATATAGTCATGATGATGCTATGATTTAAGTGAGTTTAAAATGGGAAACCTGGTCAGAGTATTTCTTTTTTTAAAGAAAACCAGGGTTGCCAAACAGTTTTTCTTTCTCTTACATATCAGAAATGTAGAAGCAGTTGTAAAGCACGAAATGGCAGTGGGTTGGGGGGTAGGAAGAGAAATGTTAGATATGTGCTTCACAACTGAAGTAATTCACATGATGGTCATCTAAAGCAGGGGTCGGCAAGTCCCAGAAGCCCGTGCCAGCATGGCCAATGGTCAGGAATGCTAGGAGTTGGGTCTAAAACATCTGGAGATGTACTTTCTGCGCATCCCTGAAAAGTCTTCCCACCCCACCCCCACCATTAAACCCAGGATCTAAAATTTCCTAGCTGCACCATGGAGCTGGCAGAGTGGACTTCCCTCCCCCACAGTAGCCCCTCCCCCCGAACCCCTTAAAGATACTACACAGAGAGAGTGTCGGGGGTGCTGCTGAATGGGGTGGGCTGTTGTATGGGAGAGCCCCCCAAATCAGGTGGAGACACCTTTCATCCAGCAGCTTGAGCAGGGAGTTGGATGACCTCCAGGCTCCCTTACAATGCTATGAGAACTTCGGTGTTCTCCTCCTCCTCTTTTTAATCCTTTATGGGGAAGGGGGGGCTTAACGCTGCAGCAGAGTACAGACTTCGGGCGCAGAAGATCCCAGCTCCAACTTATTGGCTACAAATAATTCATGCCACACATTTTTCAGCATCTTAGAGGCGCCGCGGGACTTCCGTGGTCGTCGTTGCCCACAGTTCAGGGAAGCACCTGTTGAGCGACGGGTGGAGGGAAGACGTTCATGCTCTGATTATAACCGGGAGGGGGCGGGTGCTGCTTTTAAACGTTAACGACGAAGGTCTTTCCAAACTAAGGCTGCAATCGTATCTCATTCTCTATAGCCACTTACCTGCGAATAAGCACCATTGAACTTAATGGGACTTACTTCCGAGGAGACTTATATTAGACAGGCTTGTAGCATAATCTGCTTTGTGGAAAAGAGTTGTATCCTGTTTTAGTCGAACTTCAGTCCCATTCATTTCGATGGGTCTACTCTAAAAAGGTTTAACGTTGGATACAACCCCAAAGTGGCCGATGAAATCTTCCCGTAAAGCTCTGAGGCCCGCTTTTACAGTGAGCCTCAGCACCATCCTATACAAGTCTACCTAGAAGTAAGTCCCACTGCGTCCAGTGGGGCTTACTCTCCCAGGAATGCGGCGGGCATAGGTTTGCCGCCTTGGTTGCTTTCTAGGCGCTTTTCTGCCATTGGCGGCAACAGCAAGCGAGGAAGGAGTTATTAGGTTGCCTCCACAGGGTCCCAGGACGGGCGAGGCTGCTTAAAGCGAGCTTCTGGAAGGCACATGACATCCCCTCCGGGCTAAGGCTCCAGGCTCGCAGAGCAAGTGCGAATGGGCCACTTCTTGAGTGACTCTCGCGCTCCCTCCCTCCAGTCTCCCCTGGCAGCGCCCGGGTCAGCGCGCCCCGCCTCCTGCCTCAAGGTGCCTGGAGGAGCTGTCTGCCCGCCTCCAACCACAACCGCTTTCCCCGCTCCTTGCCCTAGAGACCCCCTTGCCGTGGCCGGCGTATGACCCGCGACAAGGTAAGGATGTAGGCGGCCCTCGAGGGGCTGACGTTAAGGGCGGGGAGCGGGCGGGGGGGGGGAGATTGTAAAAGCATTCCTTGGAGTTGCAGCGCACCTGGCTGGAGCGTGCTAGTTTCCGTTCAGCGCCACAGTGAGCAGGCCGGCTTCTTGCCACCTGGCTGTGGCTTTAAAGCTCTTTGACTTCCTCTTGGGCAAGCAACCCAATCCCCGGCGTGTTTATCCTGAGGTAAGTCCCAAGTAGTTCAATAGGGCTTCCTTTTAAGGTAACTGTTCTGGCGCGCTTTGCTTCAGGGGCACTGTTGTTAGCAGGAAGCGGTTGACGGTGAAACGACATCCCAGTGGAATCGACCCCTAGGGGAAAACCACTTCCTCATTGTCTTCACGGAAATTGTGCGTGTCTTTGGTTGTATTGACATCCTTTAACCTAGACTAGTCGCTTTGGAACCACCCTATGAGGGTGGTCCCCTCTGCCCCCCCACTTCAAACACGTGAAATGGGGTTTCTCTTCTGCTCTCTATTAATCACTGTCTATGGAGCCAAGCACTAAACATGGAAGTAACTTTTTATTCTGGGTTAATTAAACTGAAAACACTACTAACAGGCCTCTTTCATATTCATAATAATTAATCTGGATTATTAGAACCCCAGCCAAAGCCCGTGTATTAAAAATGTGAGTAAAAATACAGTGTCTTGCCACTTTTTAATGCATGTTGATTGCCAGTCTATTAAGGGGAAACTAATCTGCATCAAAGGTGCAATCCTATGCATGTCTACTCAGAAGTATGACCTACTAAATTCACTGGGTCTTGCTTTCAGATAAATTTGTATGGTATTGCAGCCTAAGTGATCTTAAGTATGTGCTCCAGGAGTGGCAGTTACTATGGACTAATTTACAGTCATGCCTTGGATTGAGAGCATAATTCATTCCGGAAACGTGCTTGTAATCCAAAACACTTATATCAAAACGAAATCCCCTCAAAAAAAATTTGTACAGAGATTTTTAATTTAAGCCATACTACAGTACTTGTATTGCAAGACGTCGCTTGTATATCAAGTCAAAAAAATTTAAATGAATATTTAAAAATTTGCTTGTCTTGCAAAATGCTCTCAGACCAAATTACTTGCAATCCAAGGTATTACTGTACTTTTATTTTATATAGTTCTATACAGTACTGTTTTTTAGGGCTATTCAGCTTTCTGAGAAAAGGTTATGATACAATTGGATTGCCCTGTTCAAATATTCACTGCAATTCATTGGGTTACAAACTATTTGTTTTTTTCACCTTCTGATTAGTTTGCTTCTATGCAAATTCTAGATTGGAACTCTCAGCACTTTCTACAGGGCAAAGATTAGTTTAGGAGGAAAAAAATACTTGACATTCTTACATGCACTTGCCTTCTAGCTTTGTAATCATTGAAAGAGTGTACAATATATTTGTGTCTCATTATCAGGAAGAGAGCAAGCACTTCTATACTGATCTGGCACTAAAACAGGAATTTGGTTTCCTTTTATTTCTGAGAAATTAATTTGTCTGGGTTGTAGCCTATGGTGTCCCCTGCCAGTGGAACAGATACCACTAGTGGATAGAATTTCCCCTCCCACTGCATACCCCTGTGTGCACCCCAAATCTGCTCCAGAGGGTTGAGGGCCCCTCCAGAACAGATCTGGGGGACTGCGGGGTGGGGAAGGAAGACTCCCATGGCACAAGTGGAAGTCCCCTCGGATAACATTGGATTTAGCAATCTGTATTTGAAATGCAGAATTTTTCAGAATTCTAGCTTATTGGGAATGAGCGAGGGTGTTGGTGGACACTGCCCAGTCACTCCCACTTGGCTCCTCCTGCTAGTGGGAACAGCTAAACAAACCAGGAAACCTCCATCTGTGGTTTGTTCAGCAATATGTCCAAAATAGGATCCCTGGCTTGTTTGTTGCCTAACAAGCCAGAGTCTGAAGCCAAGAACAAACCCTGGTTTCAGCTTCCAGCTTGTTAGGAGAGTAGCAAATCAGGGATCCTGGTTCATGCCCAACACTAAAAATCACAAATAGAGGTTCCATGGTTGGTGTCAGATAGGCCCGCATGGGCTCCAGACCATCTGAACTGTGCCCTGGATCTTCTGAGCTGCCCCAATTGCCATAATCTGCCTTAATATAAGCCTGCTTCTTCCCCCTGAACTCAGTAGCCTTGCAGTTACTAGGAGACCTTAGGACCACTTCCTTAGCAGACTAATAGAGAGTATAGGATGAAGGCGCTGGCCTTTCAAACTAGAGGGGAGACTGCCACTTTTTCTTCCATAGTCTGCTCACTATTTTCATTAAGGCCAGAGTCCAAAATTACCCAACAGCACCACTGTCACCCAGCTTTCTCAGCGTGTGCCTGACTCTGCAGAGACCTGTCCAGGCAACTGCTAATGGGCAATTGCACTTGTTCCCTGGACCATTGTAGGCAGCAAAGCCCTGACAAGAGGAAGAGCAGGCACATTGGCTGCTCACATATCAAATGGAGTGCCAGAGGCCTTCCTCATCTGTTGCTTCCTCCAAGCTGGCCCAGGGCCCTTACCTTGGGGGAAAACAAAAATTGGATTGCTTGCAAAAATGGTTTGAATGAGCAGCATATGTCTGAATTTGGGGCAAGGTAAAGTATGAGTGTATGGCTTGCTGGTTTGCTTGAATGTGTCTGGAGCTCCTTGGCACTGCAATCAACACAAACAGGCAGGGATGTTGAAGAGTCCTTGGTTTTGAGTCCCGAGTCGAGTCACAAGTCCTTGGACCCGAGTCTCGAGTCCGAGTCCAAGTCCTTGGTCCAAAATGGTGACTCCCAAGTCCCGAGTCCCAAGTCACTCCCAAAGCTGACTCCACGAGTCCCTATTAAATGGGGTTTTCCCCCAACAAAATAAGGCTACTTCAGATGTGTGGCTTAAATAAATTCTAGGCACAAGTGTGCCTTTTTATTTCAAAACTCTGCAACTGATTTTGGCAAGAACAGACCAGACAGACAAACCCAAAATAACCAGACAGGCAGAGGAGGCAGGGAACCCCAAAGCAGGCAGGCAGAGGTCTTTGTCTTGGACAATTCAAACTGTGGAACTGGTTAAGAAGAGACCAGGCAGGCAGAGGAGGCAGGGAACCCCAAACAGGCTGGCAGAGGCAGCCAAACCCAAAATGTCTGAAAGGTTGCATTTTAGGAAAATGATTTTAAAAAATAAACTTGCTGTACTTCCTAAAACTTATCCATGTTGCATTTGAGGAACATGATTTTTTCTAAATGTTTGCCCCCCATTCTGGAACAGTGAGGTCTCATCACAATTTCACCCTCACTCTTTGCCGGCGATTGCACTCCTCTCCACTCCTTCTGACACAGCCCAGGGATGTTGACGAGTCCTTGGTCTCGAGTCCCGAGTTGAGTCTCGAGTCCCATTAAAAATATTGGGACTCGAGTCAGAGGGGGGACTCAGTCCGACTCACGAGTCGAGTCCTGGAGTCCGAGTCCCCATCCCTGCATACAGGGGTGTCCTTTGGAAACAGGGTCCTTTAAAGACACACACATTTTAGAGCCTGAGGCAGCTGCCTCAGACAGCTGATTCGGGGCATCATGAAAAAGCAGCAATTAATTAATTGTTGTATTTTCACTCCCAGGGAAAGGGAGAGGTGCTTTTAGGATTTGCTGCCTCAGGGGCCAAAACAACTTAACTGGCTTTGAGTACTACTATGAACCTTGACTGAGGTGGGGGCACCATTTGCTGCTCTGCCTCAGCCAGAAAAATGTCTTGGGGCTAGCCCTGGACATGACTATAGAGACCTGTGGGTGGGAAAAGGTAGCTGAGATGGTATAGGAAATTATGTGAGGTAGGGAAAAAATGGGGGTACAGAGAGATCAAATCAAATGTATGGTGTAATCCTAAACGTGTTTACTCAGAAGTAAGGCATACTTAATTCAATGGGATTTACTCCCAGGTAAGTGTATATAAGATTGGAGTCTTACTCCTTGGTAAATGTGCTCAGAACTGCAAACTGCTTTATCCACCCTGAAGATAGTTCCAATATCTGAATCTAGAGAGAAACGTGGGATTTTAAAAAAATAAAAAATCTGTAATTAGTCCCTTCACATATTAGCAAATGTAAAATAAAATAGCTATAATCTATATACAAATGTTCCCAAGGAGTTCTCCAATGTTATCATAGCAAACTCCTGTAAAGGAAGGTTACCCATACAAGTCTTTGCCTAGGACAGTATCTAATGTGATACTACGACTAACATAAATTATTTTGCATTAGTGTAAATGACCTCTAGCACAATACCAATAGTGCTTGCCGGCATGACAGGTTTCCCTGGAAAACCCATTGCACCTGCAAACTCTATCAGCGTTGTGCTAGAGGTCATACACACTAGTGCAACATAATTTACTTTACCAATAGTGTTACATTCAATACTGCTCCTAGCCTCCATCTAGCCTTCTGTCCTCCCTTTGTCATGTTGAAATTTGGAAGATGTGCAGTGTCAAAATCAAGGAGAGACTGCTTCAGTGTGGGGCACTTGGGTTTAATAGGCTGTGTGTTGTTGCTGATTTAACCCTTACAAAGTACCTAAAAATTTCTAAGCAATGTACAGATATTCAATCTGTACATTGTCTGTACATTGTCTGTAATCTGTCTGTAAGACAATCCCTGCTGATAGGCTCACTGTCGAATAGATATAATGCAAAAGGAGTGGGGAAGGGAAGAGGAAAGCAAACATTGGAGCATCTGCACCTTCAGTAGCCAATGGAAGGGGCCAGATTGGTCTCCTCCTTGCCACAATGTTCTTCCTGTGAAGCAGGGATGCAGCCTCCCATTGGCCCTTGATCTCCTTCCTGGTGACAGAGCCTGAGGCCAGAGTATGCCTCCCTCCAGCTCTGCAGATCCAGGGTAACTGACAGAACAGAATGTATGTTGTCTACCCTTGGCTAAGACAAAATAAAGATGATTGGTTGTATCCAATGTTTGTTGTTGTTGTTTAATATTTTTATTAGTTTTTTAAAAGTGAAAAAAAACTTTTAAAAAACCAAAACATTGGCTGTATCCAATGTTAGTCTAATATCCCACTCATTCCAATGGGTCCACTCTAAGTAGGACTAACAGGACTAAGTAGGACTCACAGTTATTCCAGACCATGGTTCAAACAAATTAAGAAGAATGGTGTGATGGGGGCCATGTTAGCTTCTGGTGTTTGCAGTTTGACCCAGGGAAGTAACAGCAACAACAAAATTAAATATAAGAGGTTGCCCCACTGCCTCCAACAGAAGCAATCAACACAACGAGAGAAACTGAATCATCATCTTCCCCTTCAGAAACATGTGCCAATGAGATCCAGGTCACCCTCCCATTGATATAAGTAAAATCTTATAAAAGAGGTGGGAGAAGGCCGGAAGGAAGTTGCCCTAGGAAGTTGCCATTCTTTGTGAGAAATACTTCTGCATGTAATAGAATGTGTGCACTCTTGGGAATTAAAAGCACATCTAAGGATGTTTTCTACTTTTTGATACTTATGGATATATATTTCATACATATTTATGGTAAGTGATCCATTTAAAAGAAAGTAAGAAAATTGTATATTTTTTTGTTCTTTCCCCCCCTTCATTTTTTATGTTTTTTGTTTTGTTTTCATGTAATTCACATTTTAAAAACTAATTCATTTTTTTTTAAATCTAAGGATGTTTTCATACATGAGGTTTAAATTGGCATTTTCTATCAATCTATATAATGGAAAATTGAATTTTGCATTAATTTGATTTCTCTGCTGGGTTCTATCCTGAATTAGCAGCATTCACACATGGCACAAAAATGCTGGAGAAACTCAAAGGAACTTCTTAGTATCCTGGTTCACACATAATACTAACCCATGGTATGGGTTGTTTAATTCTGGGTTGTTGTGATGTGTGAATGTAGTTGTTAACCATTAACAACCCAGAAAGAAAACCTATGGTTTGTTGGGTTGTGGGTTGTTTAAACCATGGGTTGTCATTACATGTGAACCCAGAATTGTGGGTTGTTTCACCAGGCTACAGAGGCAGCAGGCAAGAGCAACACATAAAACCCAGAGGATTACCTTGATAAAGGGGAGATCTACAGCCCATCCCATTGGTGCACTTACTTTTGCAGTTTCTTTCCTGTTTGCTGGTGCATTCCAATTGACAGCTAGGCAACTGACAGCTGTCAGTTGCTCATAATTTAGCCTATCTGCAGTCTTGCCTCATTATTCTGTTATGAGTTGATAGCTGTAACTGACAAGGTAATAGACCAGGCAAGTCTACATATATTTTTGACAGCCATAAGTATGCATTTGTGCAAGTCTGAAAAACCGACAAAAACCAACAAAACATTAAAAAAAAATTATGAAGACATTTGCGTACATTTGTGCCACCCCCCAAAAAAACTGAAAAAAGGGTAATGAGCCAGTGATGATTGCTCCAAAGTGCTGCTCGGGCATCAGTGGAGCAGCTGTCAGTGGTGGCAGCAGGGGGTTCTAGGAGGGGGACAGACATCGAACAAAAATGGGGTCACGATTGGAGCAGGAGACAAGGACCCCGGGATACCGTCTGGAGGACTGGGTGGGAAGGAGGGGGAGAACGACCCACAGTAAGCCCGATCGTCTTGTCAGGCACACCCAGGATTGTTCCGTGAACAGCTCACACTTCGTAGCAAACTCACCCTGTGTGTAAGAGATAGGTATGAAAGTTTGAAGCAGCAAAGAAGACCATTCATTGTCAGGGAGGATTTCTAGCTGCCACGAGAACAGGAAATGGTATGGGATGTTCATAATAAGCTTTCAAAGACGCCAAGTTACCAACTATGAACATACTTTCCACGTTAAAAACTTGCCAATTTAGAAGATAAGTTATGGAGAAGTAAAGGAATCCATATAATAGGACATACAGTATATATATTTTTTTAAAGGAGAAAATGATACTTACAAATATTGCCTTGGCTCAGTTGTCAGCCATTTTTTTGTGGCTGCCACCAATCTTTCTGTTCCCAAAATGTCTTGTGCTGCTCCTGCCTGTACCAAAGTTCAACATGGCATAAGACACCCCCCCTCTCCCCACAAGTCCTCTGTACATGCCAAAGAACTGAGGAGAGGGGAGGTGGTCTTCCATACAGCTCTAGGTTTTGGAGCAGGGAGAAGCACCACAAGTATCTACACTGATGTATGAGTGCCATGGCACTTTTTGACACTTTTTGAAGCAGCCACTGTGATCATGGCGATTCCTGTTGCTTATATTAATGATCACTCTGTTCATCCATTATTTTATCCATGTGACTGTATGTTCAAGGATGGGTGGGATTGTTCATAAGGAGAGAAAAAGTGTCATGTGAACTGGGCCTGAAATGATCTGGCAAGATTTCGGTCCCACAGCTGTCACATAAGCAGCTGACATTGCATGCAAGGCTATGCTTTCTGCATGCCTGCCTGATGATTATACAGATCTATTGCATTTTTATGATGTGGGTTTTGGCATAAAGGTTTGTTGTGGAAGCCAGATTGGTGTCACAGTTAGGCCTAACAGGATCTCTATAACCAGGTTCCCTCAAGGGATTTCTTTATTCAGGGATTAAAATAGTTCCACGCTTGTCTGACTTGTTTAAAGTTTATGTGTTGCCCTTAACTGGAGACATTTCAGAAAGACCTAAAAAATAAGTTGTATCAAAATTTCCTTCTTGTGTGGAAGAATAAGACTTACATAAGTTAATAGCTTACTTATCACTGGAGGCCTTTGGGTGGCAAACACCTTAAACAGGATTTTCTTCTGTTTAATCTTAAAATGTAGAGGAAAGAGTTAAAATAACCACACTGATAGTTTATCTGAAATGGCAAAAACCACAGAGAGCTAATGTAATAATGCACAGTAAACACACATGACCAGCTTACTAAGCTTGAAAAATGAATGAGGCAGTTTTTAGTGAAGTTGTTATATATGTGAGTAGGCCAGCTTCTCAGCTAGATCTAATCAACATTCTGTTGTTTCAGGGGGAAAGTATTTTGAATGCCCTTGAGGGTAAATGGACATGGTTATTGTATGCTTTATATTCCAGTCCAGAGATATTGCTTCTGCTGTGATCTATAAACCAGTGAAACTGGAGCTCTTACACAATAAACCACTTTTAGATGCATCACCATCTCTGGGAAATAGATAATGATGTTCATGGATAGCCTATCAGTGGATCCTGTCCCCGCCCCTGAATAGCATCTGCCAGCCAGTCTACAGATCACACAGAACGAGGAGGCAAAATTCTGGGCTGTACCACTGCAGATTGCAGGTGGAGGACTTGGCACAGCCCTGGTCTGATGAATGTCCCTCCACATAAGATATGCTCACTGTACACAGTAAATGAGTTCACTAGTGAGAAAGGTTTAGCTCTGTCAAGATATTCAATTTGACCATTTGATATACCAAGATACTTTATCACTTCCGGGCACCAATGAAATTGTCAATAAGTAACTACTTTGCATAGTTGAAACTACCTACAGACATTAATTCTGTACTAAAGGTATCAATTAATCTTATTACTTTCTGTATAGAAGACTTCAACCACCTACAAATGAATAACAACAATCTGCATATAAAGCCATTTTATATTCAGTCTGCTCATTCACAAAGCCAAACCCCAAAATATCTCTATTCTGCCTAATTTCACACACCAAGGATTCCAAGCACAAATCAGATATCAAGGGAGAGGACGCCCCTGCCTTGTACCCCACTCCAACCTAAAAAACTTGAATGAATTCCATTATCAACACTTGTGACACAGGAAAGCGGGAGATAAAATACTAATCCATTTAAAACATTCCTGTGGAAATCCAAATTTTTCCAAGGTCATACACACAAACTGCCAATATAATTTGTCAAATGCTTTCTCAGCATCAAGTGAAATAAATGCTGCTGAATCCATTCTTTTAGAATTCAAAGCAACCAGATTTACTGCAAGTCTTAAATTATGTACTCCCTGTCTCTGGCAAATAAATCCCATTTGGTCAGGATGAACTAATGTATGTATCATTCACTGAAGTCTATTAGCCAGAATTGCCATTAATATTTTAGCATCCACATTAATTAAGGAAATTGGCCTATAATTTGCACAGTTGGTATGGTCTTTGCCCGTTTTAGGGATAACTGATATATAGGCATCATATAAAGAAAGGGTAAAGTTCCTGATTCAAAAGTCTTACGATAAAGACAAAAAAATAATAATATAAAAATCTAAATGCATCTTGTACCATTCTATAGGAAAACCATCTAGCCCCAGAGCTTTCCTGTTCCTCACATTCCCAATGACACACATAACCTCTTCCCTCTGCAAAGGTTCTGCAAGCAGCTCCTTTTGCTGTGAATCCAGTTTTGGAAGGACCAGCTCTGAAAATAAAAATTCAAATTCTTGATTTGTAGGCTCTCTATCCTTATTTAATTCAGAATAATTTTTGAAACTCTAAATTCATTTCTTTTCGGGTTGTATATACATTATTATTTTTAACTTTGATCAATTGAATATAATTCCTGGTTTTTTGTTTCAACCAAAATGCCAGGATCTTGCCAGGCCTTTCTTCTCCTTCCCACTACCTCTGATGCAGACTAGTCAATGCAAATTCTGCTCTGGATGAATATAATCCATTAAATTCATATTTAGCATGTTGTAGTCTTTGATAGAGGTCTGGGAGGGACAGGCTGCAAATTGACTTAGTAAGAACTTCACTGTTTTATCCAGTTCCACTTCCTGGGTAACCTTAAGCTTTTTAAAAGAAGAATTTGCAATAGTCTTTCCGCTTATATAAGCCTTTGATGCCTCCCATTCAATAGCACAAGAGGTAGTTGTACCCCTGTTAATCTCAAAATATATCTGTAGCTCGTTGGAGAAAGTTGTCTGCCGTCCAGGCCCAGCGTCAAGGGTAGGCATAGTTGGACACCTGCTGAGGGCCCACAACCAGCAGGGGCCTGCTGATAAAAGCCCCTTGGAGTGGTAGCAATGATGAGAAAGAGGATGAAGAGCAATAGCAGCTGGTGACAATGGTGGTGAGAAGGTAGACTCATTGAGGGAGGGGGCCCATTGAGGGGTCTTGCCCAAAGGCCCTGAAAAACCTGGAGCTGGCACTGCTCCTGCCCTTGGAGCTGGCCATGTTCTAGTGGATCCCTGTATCTGAATAGAGACTTTGGGTAAAAGTAGATGAAATGTGGGAGCTCAGTGATCAGGATTTCCTATGTGTTTTGTTTGGTTTAATTGAAAAGTAGCCACAGGGAGGGGAATTGGATGAGGGGATGAGGATGAAGCCAGGGTTCACAGGGATTCAGTGCTGGCACTTTTTGATTAGCAGGGATGCTGATGTCATCTGTCCCCTCAGAATTCCCTGTTCCCTCTGAGCTTAGCTGCAATTCTCAATAGCAGAGGGGAAATTATTTTTTTCCAGCAACAATACATTGCATTTTGGGGTGACTTGGTCTTGAATGGGCAATTAAGACTCATTAGTTTTGCAAAAGACCTGCTCCTGCTGGAGATGAAAACTGCTAGAACTGGTTTGTTGATATGGATCAACACAGCTGCCTGCATTTTTAGACTCTCCTTGGGGGTGTGGCTATGGGGAGCTGTCATGATGAACATCTATACTTCAAATTTTACCACTACACCACGGGGCTCAGTGCACTGTTTTCCCTATTTAAAATTATCTCTCTTAAAGCTGCTGCTTGCCCAACAGTGGAAACCCTACAGGTACCTGTATATAGTCCCTGCAGAGCAACTAACAGTGCTAACTTACCCATGACTGTTTTTAGTTTAGAAAGAAAAAAAGAAAAAACAAACACTAGGCAATCCTGATCATGTCTCCTTTCACCCTGAATCCCTCTGCCTGTGCTCTCCCTGCAGCCTGCTTCCCAGCTGTTGGCTGCTTGCCTCAGGTGTTGACCACTGGTGTTTTGCCTGCGGCCATGGCGACATGTCAGGGAGTGTTCCTAGTCCCTATTGACCCCAATCACCTTAAATGTAACTACCCGTATTTTTCCGTGTATAAGACGCCCCCATGTATAAGACGCCCCCCACTGGGCAGTTTCGCAACCGCACAGTTCTCTCCTCGGCTTACTTCCGTGTATAAGACGACCCTCAATTTTTAGTCTAACAATTTTTGGAAAAAGTATAGTCTTATACATGGAAAAATACTGTATGTCTAGGAGGCCTGTTCAGGATTACTCCTGCTCATCTCTACATACAGTTAGATCTGGAGCAGGTCTCATCCCCTCCCTGCTCCCTTCTACTGTGCATATAAGATAATACCTTAACCAGGAGTGATCTCATTTAAATAACTGCTGGATATTTTGGTTCAGGTCAGTGGAGGCTGGTGTCTTCAATGTCACTGGGGTGGTTTATCCACTCTGGGTTGTAGTCTGAACTTTTAAGGAGCTATCCATGGTTCTGAACCTAGTTCGGGGATGTGGTATGGCACCATGGACTTCAGACTAAAATCCAGAGTGGATACACTGCCCTACTGACATCAGAGCCACCAGCCTCCACTGGTTCAGTTATAACTTTCTATGGCGCAGCCTTTATTTCACCAATCTTTGAGGGAGGGGAGGGGTGGAGTGGTAACAGCTTTCCTTGTATTGTTTCAGAGATGTTTGCATCACCTTCTGGGAGCATTATACAAAAACTGTATTAAAAATTCTGTTTGAGATTATTCCTTGGCACTCACATGAGCTGTTTATATCTCCAAGAATCCTTTCAGGCTTCCACTTGAGGAAGCATGTTTTTCAGTTTTCCTCTTGAAAACTCATATTTGCGTTCCTTAGATCTCATAATTTGTTGTGTTGTTTTATTTATTCTTTTGTCTCGGTGCAACCACATTTATTATAATTTTGCTTATGAGCCATTTGTATGAAATTCAGAGAATAGCTTAAGACATTTTTCAGGCCCATGCCCTAGAAGCGTGGGTGTAGTAGCTATACCATATTATAGGAAGGGTTGAAGCAAGTTCTGTAACATTCAACCATGAAATAATTAATTTGACATAATGAAGGGTGTATACATCAAATGAAACTGGACTGATTTAGTACCTATTCAGGTGTCTATATTTTGCTGAATTTGGGCCTTTTGTATAGCCAAAATTGGACAGTTCTGAGAGAGAAATTCAAGCAAGTAAGAACAAAATCTGGGGAATCCTTAAGTGGGCATTCTAAAGTTCTGCTGCTGCTTTTCAGCCTAGTACATTGCTTATGCTGCTGACCAGTTCAAACCTTTGTTCTTGTCTTTCCTTTCTTTTCTGTATTGTTAACTTTTTATAAAGTTCTAAACTAACAAATAATTCCTAGAATATTTCACATGTATTATTCTACATCTTCTTGCTGATATCACAAAATATCACATTTTATAACGGAAGCTTGTAAGACAGGGGTGTAGAACCTCAGGCCTGAGGGCTAAATCCAGCATGCCTGGGGTCCCAATCCAGTCCTCTGGGGTTCTCCAGATGGCTGTGTGCCCTTTCCTTGACCCCACCCCTTTCCCCCAGACCACAGATCATTTGGTGGTTTCCCGGCTTTTGTGCAGTTTCCCCCCCCCCCCATCCTAAAAGGTTAAAATGCCTCTCCTAAGGCTTAGTTCCTGGCAGAAAGAGCTTTAAGCTACAATAGGCTAGTATTTTTTTGCAATTTTGGCACCGCCCAAATGAAAAATATAGAAAAGTATGCAAAGACATTTCTAGGTTTCCAACTTACAGGGTGCTTCTGGACAAGGCTTTCATAGTGCCATCACCCTGCCTCATTCACATAAGTTTACATGGGGTCCATATGTCATCATCTACTACTCATGATCCTCCCATGTTTTCTTACTGCTTCTTCCATCTTTTTTTCTTAAGAAAACCCATTAAGGAGAGTAGATAAATTTATTACGGTCAGTTGACCAGCATCTCTCCCGTTAAGGAGAAAAAGATGGAACAGCTGCACAATGTGTTCCAATTGCTAGTGGTAGGAGCCCTCTGTCTGGAAGCACTCACAATGTCAGTTGTTTACATTATACTTCATATAATGAAGTAATGTGAACCTTACTTTCTTATTCTCTGAGATTTAGGCTGTAATCCTATATGCACTCACCTAGGCGTAACTCAGTAAGACTTACTTCTGAGTAGACATGCCTTGGATTACACTGTAAGAGAGCAATCCTGTGGTCCCTGGGTGAGCATCCCAGGGACCATAGGATGGCTCAGAAAAAAAGTTCCCAAGGTCGGAGACAATGCCCAGAAGGGGAAGCTGGAGATCCCCCCCTGCTGCCCCCTCACAGCTGGCATGGAGAGAACCGCACTGTGGTTGCCTCTCCGAGGTCAGAAAATCAACCTCGGACATGGGTGAGAAGGGGGCGTTGCGGTGGGTGGAGCGGGGTGGAGACCATAGAGGCCAGGATATGATTTATCCTGAGATTCCTCCAGCCTCCTTCCCTCCCCCTCCAAAGCACCTTTGCTAGCGAGAATAAAGGAGATTGGAGGATGGGGAGAATGCCTCTGCCGCTGCTCCCACCCTGCATCGCCCAGGGGGTGGCCGGCCAGATGGGCAATTAACAAATATAATAAATATAAATATATAATATAAATATAGGAATCTCGGAACCCCCGAGTTCGAAGACTTCTGAGCAGTGAGGGCACGATCTGTAGGACTGCACCCTAAGACAGTTGAACTGAAAAAGTGGCCCCAATCCAAAGGGTAGTGTGACATGCTCGATGCATAATGGGATTTCTGAGCTTTGCCTTTCTCAAAGCAGCTTTCCCAGTTGGCCCCAAAACACAGTGAGGAAGTGCTGCCGGTGAAGATTGAAAAACTAGGAGTACCTAAAGGAGACCTTTGGAATGTGGCCAATATCTTCACCAGATTTTATTTTATCATCCTTATTCCTATGAAGGTCAGAAAACATACAGTATCATAAAGCTGGAAGATTTCCAGTAGATTAATCTAGTCCTACTCCCAGGAGGTTGAATATCCTATATCTAGACTATACCCTGTCCAAGTTTTGTTTTATGAGTCCCATCATGGAAGGAAATGTCTGTAGGCAGCTTATTTCAGTCATCCTCAATCTGGTGCCCTCCAGATGTTTTGAACTACAACTCCCAGCATTCTGATCATTGGCCATGCTGCCTGGGGCTGATGGGAGTTGTCCAAAACATCTGGAGGGCACCAGGTCAGGGCAGACTGGCTTATTCCATTACTGGTCTGCTGTAATGGGCTAGGATCCAAAGAACTACAATGTACTTCCACAAGTCCAAGGAGGCATAATGCATGTGTTTTAAAAACAGCAACACCCCATGCCACATAGAAATCCACTTTTTGAAATTGGTGGGGAGGGGAATTTTTAAAAAGTTGTTTGTGATGTGGCATGTAAGTCTTTGGTTCAGAAAACAAAGACTGAGATCACACTAGGCACTCTAGAGCTCTCAGGTGCACCAGAAGTAGCTCTTATAATCCTGCCCATCATTAGGACGTCTTCTTAATGTTTAACTGAACTCTCTCTTTTCTGGTAATGTTAAAACACTTCCTGCTTGTTCTATTACAATGGATGGCATGAATTGTTGTCCCCCACTCATTTTTTTAAAAGCAGTCAAAAACAATAGAAGTGTTTCTCCTCACTTACAGTGCAATCCCATGCATGTCTACTGAGAAGTACGGTAAGCCGCATTGAGTTCATTTGGATGTACTCCCAAGTATACATGTGTGTGTATAGGATTTCAGCCTATGTTAAAAGTAACCCAGTTTCTCCAGCCTGCTACTTGTGTTAGGTGAATTACAGTTACTTTGCCTGTAAATAATACTTAAGTGGAAAAACAGGAATCTCTCTGCTTCTGTGAGGCACCCCATTATCCTTTTAGAGAGAAGAAAACAAATTATATTACATTTCAGTTTAGGATCTGCCCTGTTAAAGCATTAGAATGATGGAATCTTTTAATTAGGCTGCTTGGCTTTGCAGCTTTTCAGTGCTATTCTTGTGGCAATTGAGAGGCTAGTCTTTCTTTCTGAGTTGGAATAACAATAGACTAGAGCAAAAATGGCAGGGTTGCCTAGTTACATTTCATCGCTTAGGAATCAATGCTTCACATGGCTCATTCTAGATCCAAACTCCAAGGAGATTTCTCAATAATTTATTAGTGATATATGCTCAGAAGTGAATGGGTAATTCCACATCTTAACTACAGGCCTGTGGCTCATGCTGGCTCAGCTTGTCTGACCATGGAAAGCTAAGCAGGGTCAGGCCTGGTTATTACTTGGATGGGAGACCCCTCCTCTAGTTTCCTGCATTGAGCAGGGGGTTGGACTCGATAGCCTTGTGGGCTCCTTCCAACTCTATGATCTATGAATCTTCTGTAGAAGTGTTCTTTCGATTCAATATACAAATAAAAGTTTGTTTTCACCCTTTTAGAAGTGTCTGTTTTCATTTAATATTGCTTCCTAACTTCTCTTAATTTAGTTTTTATTTGTTCAAACTTTGGAACCTTAGCCTTTGATGTGACTTTCTTCTGTTGAAGATCCAGGGCTAATGTGTACTGTACTATACTACTTTGGCATTTGGTAGAACATATTTCACATTAGAATCAATATGATATTTTAAACTCTTTGACCGGATTTGCATGATCACGGAGGGAAAATAAGCCATGGTGACTTATTTTCCCTCCCGGTGCCTGCCAGTCATGAGCTGCATAATTACCATAATTACCCTCACTGGGATGTTGTCCTGACATCTGAACCAGGCGAGGGTGGCTGGCTGGGGTGGTTTACAAACCACCCTGAACCCTATTTGCAAACCACCCCACCCACCCTTGCTGGGTTCAGACACCGTGGCTTATTTTTCCTCCATGATTGTGCAAACCCACCCTTTCAGTTGAAGTAACATTAATGGTCCAATCCTAAGGCTTGCTGACCAGCAAACACATTTAGGATAAGCTATCTGAACTTCTGGGCCAGCAGAAGAACATTAACTGTGATGGTATGCAAGGACATTGCTCTAGTGTTGCAGATAGAAATGTTAGAATGAATGAAAAGAGTCATTTTTTGCTGTGTGTGTGAGAAACACTGTAAAAAGGGGGCTCTTCAGTCTCTATACCACTCCAAGAAATTTCTGGTGCTCTTTCTTAACTTGGAAATATGTTTCATGGATTTATGTGGATGAATTTTACTTCTGAGTAAATGAGTTTGACTATACAGTAATACCTGTGGCCAGGACCGGTGCAGGGCAGTTTGGCGCCCTAGGCTGGCTTATATTTAGCGCCCCCCCTCTCATGCGGGGGGGGAGGGCTCCGGAGCAAAGCAGCCGGGAAATGCATGCTTGCCCAGCGCTCCCCCCGCCCGCCCGCCTCCTCCTCCAGCAGCCACTTTCCCCGCTGCCAACCGGTCGCCGCCGCCGCCGCTGCCGCGTGCACTCCTGACCCGGCCTAGCTCTGGACGCAGAGGAAAGCCGAGCGCAACGGCGAGCCCGCCCGGCGCCCACAATCCCCCCCCCCGCACAGACCTGGTGGTTGCGGACCGGTGCTTTTGTTGGCGAGGTGGCCAGGCGGGGTAGGAGCGCGCCGGCAGCAAGGAAGGAGCGCAGCGTTTCTGCGCCCTCTTCCGCCACGCGCCCTAGGCAGCCGCCTGGGTCTGCCTAGCGGTAGCGCCGGCCCTGCCTGTGGCTCACGCTGGCTCAGCTTGTCTGAGTGTGGAAAGCTAAGCAGGGTCAGGCCTGGTTATTACTTGGATGGGAGACCCCTCCTCTAGTTTCCTGCATTGAGCAGGGGGTTGGACTCGATAGCCTTGTAGGCTCCTTCCAGCCCTATGATCTATGAAAACCTTGGATTGCAAGTAACTTGCTCTGAGAGCGTTTTGCAAGACAAGCAAATTTTTAAAAAAAATTTTTACTTGATAAACAAGCAAGGTCTTGCAAGACAAGTGTAGGGATGTAACCGCTCGCCTCGAGTGGGCGTAGCAGGCCAAAATCGGCCCAGCTCACGCCCGCCAGAGACTCGCTTTGATATAAGAGTGTTTTGGATTACAAGCACAGTTCCGGAATGAATTATGCTTGCAATCCAAGGTATTACTGTATAGGCCAGGGAACATGTGGCCCTCCAGATGTTGTTGGATTGCAACTCCCATCAGCCCTAGCCAGCATAGCTGATGGTGAGGGATGATGACAGTTGCAGTCCCACTGTTGGATAATTAAATTGCAGTCAAAACCTATGACTCATGTTTCACCAGGTAGTTGGGTGAAATGGTTAAGATCACTGATACCTAGGGTGGATTCCCTAGAAGGTACTCATTGAATAATTAGCAGAGCCTAAGCAGGAAGTGGGCGTAGCTATCAGCTTCTTCCTTTTTCTGCTGGGACCCTGAGTGAGTGTGGTTGCACGTGTGTTGTTGTCTCCACGTTGTTCTAGCAGCAGCATGTAACCAGAGTTGCTGGTCTGAACTCCACAAGTTCAGACCCCAAGTAACTACAAATGTACTGTAACGAACTGTAAGAAACGTCTTTTAAGCCTGCCTGAATGAAACTGCATAATCTGAATGAGTAAATGTTACTTTTAACTTTTACAAGACTGTGTCTCTGATTATTGTTCTGAGGGAGAGAAAAGGGGGCAAAACCAGGGAAATCCAGTCTGCCTTAAAGCATCCTGGATCACCAAATGCTAGCTGGCTAACACTAGCCAAATCTAAGCTTCTTTTAAGCTGGAAAGGGACTCTACTCTGCTGATCTCACTAACGTGAGATAGGAAGGATATTACTCCACAATATATCCTCTCCTAGTATCTTTTTCAAGTCCCAACACCCACAATATCTGGAAGGCCACATGTTCACCACCCCTGATATAGCCCTTCCCCAACCTGGTGCCCTTCAGATGCTTTGGACTACAACTCCCAGCATTCCTGACCATTGGCCATACTGTCTGGGGCTGATGGGAGTTGAAGTCCAAAATATCTGGCAGTCACCAGTTCGGGGAGGACTGCCTTAGGTCTAGCCATAATATTCTTAACTTGAAATCAGTTCAATTACAATCCATGGGACATACTTACCGAAGGTCTCTATGTTTAGGATGGGGGTCAGCAAGTGGAGATCTCTGTGCCAAATCTGCCTCCCCTTATGGACAGTCCAGAAGCAAGAGAGGGAATGTCATCTATGGTAGCAAGTTACTTTGGGCAATGAAGGGTGTTGCAGCCTTTGCAAAGCACCCTCCACCAAAAGTATTTGTTGATTATGGATTTAGGAAAAAGGTATTATGCTTCTTTCTGAAGCACAAAAATAATATAACATGGTTAAGATATGCACACCTAAAAAGAGAGAGCCAGTGTGGTATAGAGATGAGAGTGTTGGAATGGGACCCAGGAGATCCGCGTTCTAGTCCCCACTCAGCCATGACTTTGGGTGACTTTGGGCCAGTCACTGGGTGTCTTTGGGCCAGTCACTGACTCTCAGCCTAACCTACCTCACAGGGTTATACAATTGAGAGGAGGAGGACCATGTAAGCTACCTTGGGTTCCTTGGAGGAAAAAATACAGGATATAAATGTATTAAAATAATAATAACAACAACAATAATATAACTAATAATAATAGAAAGTGATACACTTTCTCTAGTGAATTTTATTAGTCACTTTTTTCAAATGAACTTAACAAATACCTGAATAATACCTTCTTCTTCTTCTTTTGCACAAGTGGTGTTAATAAGTTTTGGGGTTTTTTTGCTTTTTAACATTTCTTATAATTTGAACGTATGTGTAGGTTTATATGTCCTTTATTTCCAAAGGAACTGGAGAAGACCTTAGGCTTCCTGGACAACACCAAACTCTACTAAGAATTCAGGTCAGGAACTCCCTCCTTGTTTCCTAGCAACTCAGGATAGTGGTGCTTTCTCCTTTGAGTGAAATCATTTCAGAGGCAGATGCTGGGATCATTTGCAGGGCCTAAGGCAACACTGTTTGTGTACTTTAGAAGAAGCACAGTAGCATAGCATGATGCCTGGCTGTTTATGAGAAGAGGGCTGTGCCTCTTAAATCAGATGGAATCAACATTACTTCAGAATCCTTTCATGTGAACTTGAAAGCACCAGCATCCTTCATTCCTGCTTACCTAGTTGTTCTGCAAGGTGAGGAATTTCTCTTGAAACACTTGTAGCCCTTCATATTCTACTGAACTGGCAAAACAAAAATGTATACAGGTAAGCAGCCGGAGAGACAATGTTCCTGTTGGTCTAACTGAATGATAACTTCAAACGTTTGGATGGATTTCTTGGTACTCAGGCAAAAAACATTGAGCAGTACAAACATTGTTCTGTTGTACTCAGGTGTTCTATCTCTTTTGCCTGTTACTTCCATTTATACAGTGCAGAAAATAACCTTTACTGTTTTCTGGTTAACCTGTTGTAGAATTAATGTAATGAAAAATTGTTATGTGTTTAGGAGCAACTGTTTTTTCTCACACCCTCTGCAGGAAGTAATATAGTACAGTGCTCTACATGAATTTCTAGTTGCTTTTCAACATCTTACTTATTTACTTTAGGCAGTATCAAATGGGGCCACTGCACTTATGCAATTGATGCAGTACTAGTGTAAGTTACCTCTAGTGTGGTGCCAATAGCATAAACTGGCACAATGAGTTTTCCAGGGATTAAGGGAATTTAAAATATTTCAGCTTTCTTGTATTTGGTCCTTTGAGTTTATTAATGAATACCAAAAATGTATGAAATTCAGAGCAGAATCTTTATTTGTTGTTGTTTTCTTTAATTGATTACTTATCCAGCTCATAGCCTTTGCAAGATGGTCTCATGAGGGAAAATTGTGTGATGTATAGCCCATGGGTGGTGGAGTAATCTTTCTGCATGGGGTAAGCTTTTGCTAAGTTAGCAGGATAGTGTTCACCACCATGGAAAATTTGCAGGCTGTGCACTTCCATGCTGGAGAGCAAAGATTAAGAAAAAGAAAAGGTTTCCTGAAAAGGGTTGGGAGCGGATAACCATGCTGGTATTAGCAACTTTTCTTTTAATTGCTACATAAGCATACCTACACCTTTAGTATCAAGGTGGGAGAGTGCTCAACCTCTAAGTGGGTTTAAGTCAGGGGTGCACACACTTTTTGTCCCGATGGGTTGTATGTGGTACTGACTCTGGGGCTGTGTGCATGTACACGCACACTCATTTACAAATGCAAACACCCAAGCAATCCTGATACAGACCACTCTTTCCTTGCTGCTAGCAGTGACAGGAAAAGAGCGATCTGTCTCAGGATCTCAGGGAAAGGGGATGGATAGTACAAGCAGTGGGGTAATTGGTGGTGGTGATTTGGAGTGCGGGTCAGGGCACCCTTGTGTGTGTGTGGGGGGCTGCAGGTAGTGCACCCCTGGTCTAATTAATAAAACTTTAAAAGTTCAGAAAATTGTAGGGAGGATTGGATTGACTTTTGTGTTGCTTGTCACTAGTGAAGTCAAGGGTACCATCCAATAGATGCCTATATGACACCTTCTCCCTGCTTGTGTGACTGTGAACTGCTTTCATGAAACTGACAGCCTGGGTGTCTAACCCCTCAGTAAGCTGTCTTAGCCTAGACCTTTCATCTAGTGTTGTAGGTATTTGCTGTTTTTCCCTGCTGCTTGATCTCCAAGGGGTCAACCTTGCAAAGACTTAAAATCCTTACACTAAGCCTACAGATCCACTCAAGGTAAGACATATCTCTCAATGCCCACTTACTGGAATATAGATGTAACATACCCAAGGTCCCTCAAGAGAGTCCTTACCCCTTTCCTTAACCTAACACCCGAGGGGGACACTAGCTAAGCCAATATGGATAGGTTTGGGGTTACCCTAGCTTTGCTACTGGGACTACTATTGCAATATGCTTTATGTATGTGATGACACGGTCCCTTACACTTTAGGACCGCACGCATAAACCCTTCTCAGGCTAAGCATCAACACTTAAAAACCTGAGTGGAGGGTCAAATGAAACCTTTCCCCTACTAATGAGGGAAAAGCTTAATTCTGGTTATTAAGAATCTATTTTTAAATTTATGATGCTATGGGTACAAAGGTGTGTGTGTAGATTTAAAAGTAAAGCAGGTTAATAACACCAAGCTGACACGTAGGATTTGGGTAGCAAACAAAATAAAAATAAGTTTATTTTAATTCTCAAAATCTTAGTTCCAGAAAATAAACCTGCCTACACCAAACACTTTATAATTAACCTAAGTCCCTATAACTCCAAATACTCTCACTCCTCATACAATCACTGATTCCTCTTAAAACTCCTGACAGAAAAGACACAAATAATCCAACTAACCTAACTCCCCAACTCTCCCCACATTCCAAACACATTCTACCATAACACACTCAACTCACTCAACTCCCCAACCACCTAAACTTAACTCTCCACACTTAAACCTAACTCCCAAACTCTCTAACACTCCCAACACACTCTAACAACTACCGTAACTCCCTCAACTCGACTAACTCTGACATCACTCAAACACTCCTTATATACTCCTCCCCCACCCTTTCCAAGACATCATAAACCACACCCACTCTGTTCAACATTCTAGACACACTAAACATACTAAAGCAGACATACACCAGGAAACTGAATTGTGGGGTTACGCCACAAACACCCGAGGGGGACACTAGCTAAGCCAATATGGATGGGTTTGGGGGTTACCCTAGCTTTGCTACTGGCGGGACTACTACTGCAATGTGCTTTATGTTGTGCTGTCTTTGAAGATGGTTTGGAGACTCCAGATACTGCAGAATATAACCCCCACTCTGTTGACCAGAACCAGGTGTTCTGAAAATATAACCCCAGTTCTGGCCTGGCCACTGGTCTGTTTCCAAGCCCAATTCAAAGTGCTGGACTTCACATATAAACCCTTGAGCAGCTTGGGACCCTCGTACCACAAGGATTGCCTTTCCCCATATGAACCTGCCCAGATCTTAATTTATTTATTTATTATTTATTATTAATATTTATTTATCGCCCATCTGGCCGGCAACCGGCCACCCTGGGCGATGTACACAGAATAAAATACATAAATGCAATAAAATACATTAAAACAATATAAAAATTTTAAAATCTTAACCCACCCCATATTCCCGCCTGAACAACCAGGTTTTTAATGAGCGACGGAAGCTCATCAGAGAGGGGGCTTGGCGGAGGTCACTCGGGAGAGAGTTCCACAGTACGGGGGCCGCCACAGAAATCTTGGCATCTGAGGCCTTTCTGGCCATGCTCCCCCTGAGAGTTGTTCAGAGAGTGGTGAAAAGAGAGCAAGACCTTTCTGTGGTACCCCTCCAATTATGGAATGCTGTCCCCAGGGAAGCTCAACTTTGTCATCTTTTCAGCACCAGGCAAAGATGTTTCTCTTCTTCCAGGCATTTGGATAATTTTATGATTTGGCCTTGGTGGCTATTTTTGTTGTTCATATGTTGAATGCGGGGGGGGAGATGATTTTTAGATGGTCTTTTGGATTGACACTCACAGTAAATTAGCATGGTTTTCATGAATATGCTGTTATATATTGCTTTTTTGTATTTTATTCTTTTTGTGAATCACTTCAGGACTCGTTCTGGTTGTGGGAAGAAATATAAATATTTAATAAACTAGGTGAATACTTAACTAAACTAAATGTCCCCTAGAATATCCCTACATTGGGATACTATAGAGTTGGAAAAAAGTGGAGAAAGGGGCAACTAAAATGACCAAGGGGCTGGAGCAACTTCCCTATTTATTTATTTATTTATTTATATTTATACCCTGCCTTTTTTCCTGCAAGGAACGCAAGGTGGCTTACATAATCCTCCTCCACTCCTCCATTTTATCCTCACAACAACCCTGTGAGGTAGGTTAGGCTGAGAGTCAGTGACTGGCCCAAAGTCACCCAGTGAGCTTCATGGCCGAGCGGGGACTAGAACCCAGATCTCCCGAGTCCCAGTCCAACACTCTAACCACTACGCCACACTGGCTCTATGACCTATGAAGAAAGGTCACAGCAGCTGGATTGTTTAGCTTAGAAAAAAGGCGAATAAGGGGAGACATGATAGAGGTGTACAAAATTATGCATGGTGTGGAGAAAGTGGACAGGGAGACATTTTTCTCCCTCTCTAGAACCCGGGGTCATCCCATGAAACTGATTGGTGGGAGATTCAGGACAGATAAAAGGAAGTACTACTTCACACATCACATAGTTAAACTATGGAAATCACTTCCACAAGATGTAGTGATGGCCACCAATTTGGACAGCTTTAAAGGGGGATTGGACAAATTCATGGAGGAGAAGGCTATCTGTGGCTACTAGTCCTGATTGGCTATGTGCTTCCTCCAGTATCAGAGGCAGTATGCCTATGTACTCCAGTTGATGGGGAACATGGGCAGGAAGGTGCTGTTTCATTCATGTCCTGCTTGTGGGATCCCATGGGCAGCTGGTTGGCCACTGTGTGAACAGAATGCTGGACTAGATGGACACTTGGTCTGATACAGCATGGGTCTTCTTATGTTCTTGCATATTAGGTGTAAGTATGTATCTATTATATATATATATATATATATATATATATATATAATATGCCACCACCTACTGAATGAACAGAGTTGTAGAATGCTTAAGTATCATGGGGATAGAGATCTAACTGGGGTATTAAAAGATCAAAACTCATTACAATAATACGTTGGATTATGAGTATAATTCGTTCCAGAACCATGCTCGCAACCCAAAACACTTGTATTTCAAATCAAATTTCCCCATAAGAAATTATGGGAAATCAAATTATTCGTTCCGCCTCGCCTGCACGGGGCTCCCTGCCCAGGAGCCGGCCAGCGCTTTGCCAGCTCCCGGGCAGGGAGCCCCGTGGAGGCGAGGTGCGGCCGCTCACTCTGCCGGCGCCTCACGCTGCTGCGTCACCTCCCTGCCCGGGAGCCAGCACAGCAGCGCGAGCGGCCTGCCAAGCGAGCGGCCTCGCTGTGCCTCCATGGGGCTCCCGGGCAGGGAGCCCCGTGGAGGCGTGGTGCGGCTGCTTGCTCTGCCGGCGCCTCGCGCTGTTGCGCTGGCTCCCAAGCAGGGAGGCAGCGCAGCAGCGTGAGGTGCCGGCAGAGCAAGCAGCCGCACTGTGCCTCGCCTCCACGGAGCCCTGTGGAGGCGCAGCACGGCACAGCCGCTCGCTCGGCTGGCGCAGCAGCGCGAGGCACCAGCTGAGCGAGCGGCTGCGCTGCACCTCGCCTCCATGGGGCTCCCTGCTCGGGAGCCGGCAAAGCGCTGCTTCGCCGGCTCCCGGGCAGGGAGCCCCGTGCAGGCGTGGCCGCTCGCTCAGCTGGCGCCTCATGCTGCTGCGCCGCCTCCCGGGCAGGGAGGCAGCGCAGCAGCGTGAGGCGCCGGCTGAGTGAGCGGCTGCACCTCGCCTCCACGGGGCTCGGCAAAGCAGTGGGAGGCGCTGGCCCAGTGAGCAGCCACACCGTGCTGTGTCTCCCAGGGGCTCCCTGACGGGGAGCTGGCCGCCGGCGCCTCCACATGCTTCTAGCATAAATTTAAATTTGAAAGCGGCAGCGGCTCATGTTGCGAGACTTGCTCGTCTTTCAAATTTAAATTTATGCTAAAAATTTCCTCGTCTTACGAGTAGCTCGCAAACCGGGTTACTCGTAATCCGAGGTATTACTGTAGATTACTTTAACTAAAAAAGTAAATTCAGTAACAGAATAAACGCTTGCTGCTTCTTATGCAACAACTTTATACTAAAACTTATATAAGAATTCGAGTTGGCACAGCAGGTTCCCTTTCTGCCCCAATACCAACATTAAGGGGAGTCAAACAAGACTGCATCCTGGCACCACTCCTATTTAATCTTTACATAAATGACATCACACAGGAGCTTTCTTCTTCTGCCAACTTCCCTCCTGTGGTTGGGAAACAGAAGGTCCCAGTCCTGCTCTATGCAGACGATATGGCTCTCATCTCATTAACCCAAATTGGCATGAGAAGATTACTCACCAAATTTGGAAATTACTGTAGGTGGGAAGGCCTATCTATCAATTACAGTAAGACAAAAGTGGTTGTGCTTGCCAAAAGGCATGAGTTGCATAAATGGACCTTGGATGGACACAGTATCGAACAATGCCGCACATTCAAGTACGTAGGGCTTAATTTCTCCGAAAACACTCCATGGCATACCCATTTCGAAACAATTACATCTTCAGCTGCTCGTTTATTGGGACCTATAAAGAAATTGCACTATACTGAGGGCTATTGTTTAGTAGAACCTGCCCTAAAGATCTTTGTAGCCAAGATTGTGTCCCACATTTTATACGGTGCACCAATCTGGGGCAGCCACTGCAGAAACGAACTTGAGGTAATACAAAAGAAGTTCTTACGAACGCTCTTGGCAGTATCACATAGTACGCCTGGCCTGGTGCATTACTAAGAACCTAATTAGGTCTCCCTTCCTTAAAAGCATGCATACATAAATCCACAATACTGTATTGGAAAAAACTAAACTCACTGCCAGAACAGCATTTAGCAAAATTATGCCTTCTGGACCTGCAGAATAGAGAAGGTTGGGTAAAATCTTGCAGATGCCTGATGCTGAACTACTCAATTCCCTCAATAATGACAATGCAGGATGTATCTGATCATAAGATCCGAGATATTGTATTTGGTGAAGATGCCAAAAGAGATCTCGAATACATAAAAAACTGTAAATCTGCCACTTGGTACACCAAAATTAAAACAGACCATAAAAGGGCAAGCTAATTGCAAGAATTAACATTCTTTCCTGTCAGGCATGCTTTCACCCAGCTCAGATTTGAAATGATGCCCACTGAGTACCTACTTGGCTGGAAGATTTTCCAACAGACCTGCAACAAAGGAGTGTCTCTGTATATGTGAAGCATGGCATATCGAAGATCTTGTACATTACATTCTATACTGCCCACTCTATAATTCACCTAGGGCTAAATTTATATCTCCTTTCCAGGACACGTTGGAAGGTCAGTCAGACGACTTTAAAACTAGATGGCTGTTGGCTGATGTGGATAAATTTATCAGTTATAGGATTGCTTTATTTGCACTAGCTGCAAGAAAAATAAGGACTGCCTTTGTAGGGCAAATTACTGCCAAACTCTAAGGGAGCAGCACAGAAGGAACGTTTTAAATTCTGACCATTTTACTGTATTTTTGCTTTATTTTATTGTATTAAATGGTTTTTGCAGTCTGTAACTGTATTGTGATGGCCATTGGCTATAAGCAATAAACTGTGTTACTACTACTAACAGAATACGGAGTACATAACATTACAGGCAATTAAGTAAACAAATAAAATGTTCCTAAGATATCTAAACTCATAATTGTACCTTAGTTGTCATAATAGGCAGGTATACATAAGCAAGGTGCATGTAAAATGATTGTAGTTTTTAAGCACCTGTTTTGTATATACTCAGTGGAGGTGGAAATGGCTACATATGTTCAAAGAAGTTAACAGTTGGATAGCCATAGGACATCAATGAATGAAAGAAAAATGGATAGCAATGCATACCCATAACTAAAAGAGTTTAAAATGCTATACAGGGCCATGCTGTTCTGGTGTTAAAATCATTTTAGCTTTCGTTTGGCTGCTGATAACAACAGACACTAATTAATGGGCAAGGAAGGCCAGTTTGGAATGCAGGTCACAACTACCTGTCAGGGTGGAGGCTGAGACCAGTGTTCTGTCTTGTTGCAAAAATATGCTCAGAGTTTCCCTTCCCAGAGAGTCAATACTCAAAGAAGAGAGAAGCAGCCACCAGAGATGAGTTTTCCAAAGTTTTATTTTTGCAAAAAGGCTCAGCCTTGTGGCTCACGCCAGGATCAGAAGCTGAACAAGGGGGAAAGAAAACATGCGGGTCTTCTTATACCTTTACACTCATTGGTTCATTCATTTTCAGAAAATCAAATGCGTTCGCTTAAACATGCTGACCAATCACGTACATTCATTTGAACATGGCAACAACCAATCAGAGATTTCTTTGCACATAGTAAGTATCAGTCTTTAGTTGCGTAGAAGGTTATCTATCTCCTCCTCCCTTTGGCTAGGTTGATGCTTCTCATGACCTTTAGGGCGCTTGAGATATCAAGTGTCTCATGAATCTGCTATTCTTGGTACCCCTTATCAATCGAAGAAACTCCCTTTTCATTTGTACATCTAGAGTTGGCACTTGAGAATAGGGGTGTGCTCGCTCATCTCGTGGCGGGTGTAGCGGGCCGAAATGGGCCCCTCTAACGCCTGCCAGAGACTCACGGGGCCTTACCGGGTCCGGGGCTCCTTCGGCTCACCACCTTGAGCCCGGCACCCTGGCTGCGCTGGACCCGTCGCGTCACTTCCAGCTGGCCGGAAGTGACGCGACGGGACCCTGCAACGGTGCGCTGGACCCCTGCACTGCGTATTTTGCGGAGAAACCAGGGCAACGGCTTAAACAGCCCTGTTGCCCTGGTTTCTCTGCAAAATACGCAGCGCGGGGGCTGCCGGCACAGGATCCCGTCGCATCACTTCCAGCCAGCCAGAAGTGATGCGACGGGACCAGCGCAGCCGCCTCGGCGGGCTCGAGCGGCGCGGAGAACTGCTCTGCGCCACTCAGAAAATCGAGGCGGGGGGCCGCCGCTGCAGGGAGACGAGGCGGCGGAGAGGTGGGACACCCCTTCCCCAGGTTTGTGAACACCACTACTTGAGAATACACTTCAGGGATGAGACTCTAGCCAAGGAGAAGATATGGCGGTACCAGACATACAACTAAACAAAGAAGTGACAGAACTTTTCAAGGTTCTCTGGCTAAAATAGCAATTAGCAGATGGGCAAGCTTGGGAGAACAGAGAGATTAATACATCTAACAATGTGTGCTATATACAACTTTGTTGATTACATTTGTATAATGGAGCTTTATTCTTACACTTTGTAAATACACCATGTCCACTTTTCTAACAGTCTGAAAGGGTGTGCACAAAGAGAGGCAAGCATGGTAGTTTTCAACTTGGGAAGGAGCCTTTGAGCTTGCTGGAAAAGGTTGCTAAGTCCTTCTGACTGGCAGCATTTTGCTTCTAGGAGGCTATTAGGGTGTTAGGCTGATCTTGCTTGGATAGGATAATAGTGTTGCCACTGTGCATGCTTGCCTTGCATCTGCTCAACCTGTACCTTTTGGAGTTTATTATGAAGGGCACCTTCCTTAGGAGGAAACTGATCTGTAAAATGCACTCTGTAATCTGACCTGATTCCTGGAGTTTTCTGTTTTGGCTGTCAATTAAGATCACTGCAGCCAGGCAGACTGTTTCTGCCTTTCTTGCTAATTGTTTTCTACTACACTGGTATAGCATTTGTGCTTCCAGCATCACTTTTTCAAGAATTCCCCACTCAAGTTCTTTTTAACGTTTTAGCTGAGACTTTGCTAGCTAACTTTCATCAATGTGCGACAGTGATATTGGGTGTAGCCCTACAAATCTTAGGTGTGCCTAAATCTCATTGATATCTATGTCTGTTGAAGTCCAATAGTTTCAGTGAAACATAGGTGTGCCTAAACTTTCCCTGATCCGTACTGTTATTTGTTTTCTTAAATATAGGGTGGGAGGTTGCTTTTCTTAAATATAGAAGAGGAGGTTGCTTTTAATTCATTATGCAAGCATAATGAATTAAATACTTCTAAGAAAAATTGTGTGTGGTGTCCTTTCCATAGGATTCATAAAAAGGACAACTGTTTGTTTAGCATAATTACATATAGCCCTCTTTTTAATTGAGGCATTAATACCAACAATAATTGAGCTTGATTGGATATTATCGGAAAGCATTTTTTTCTGTCCAAATGACATTTGTTTCTTTATCAATTCATAAGTGAGTTTTTAAAAACATGTATACAGATTACATTGGGGTGAGTGCTTTGGTTTTAAAACTTGTAATTTTACTTGACTTAACATAACTGATTATGGTTTGTATTCAAGGATCAGGAAAATAGAACATGTCATAGAAGTAGAATATAATTTCCTGTATTCAGGAAAAAGAGGTCTAAATTCATTTTAAGGGTGGAAGGAGGCTGGGGAAGCATTTATGTGGCATAGAAATGCTCCATGCATCTTTTAACACAAAGTTACAGGTTAATAAACTCCAGTATGTTGCAAATTGCATTAGATCCTTAGGGAGTTTGTGAAATGAGCGAATGTGTTTACGACACAGCAGTTATTATTGTTAACGTTAGTGGACTCTGTTGCCTTGGGAGATTTCAGCCGGCTGAGATTTTGCTGGCTGTGTTTCCACTTCCTGGATATGGAGTGTGTGTGTGAAGGACATTATTGGCCTTTGCAGCTGGAGATCTGGGGTGTTGAGAGTTGTTGTGAAGCCTAAAGAATGAAAGATATCATGGGCCCTCTCTGTGGGTTTCAGTTCAGCCTATTGCTCAGTGCCGCACACTCGGTTACTCATTCCTTTCACACTGTGACCTGTTGCTATGATGACTAAGGAGGAGGCTCAGTACTAGATCTGCATATATATCTTCCTTTTACTAATGCATTCAGTGACTGCAAGTTAGAACCTTCTGCAGAGCGGGCTGGCACATCTTAAAGTACAGGAGTCAAGATGTTGGGGTGAGATGAGAAATGGATGCTTAGCAGAGTGTTAATGAGCTGCAACTGGGCTCTATGGATTCTAATGATAATATTTCATGCTAGACTGATGCATGACTTTCTGCCAAGCCCCCAAACCTGCAGGCTAACCACTTTGACTCGCCACGTTTCATTGTGGAATTATTTGCTGTGTTCATATTGCAGGAATTCCACATTAATACCGTGTATTATCTGCTCTTTCTACATTTAACTTTTCAGATGTAATTCATGTAACCATTTGCAACTATACATGCCCTGAGAAAGGTTATTTAATTTTTTTTCTAAAACTTGGTAATACCTATCTTGCTATAGTAGGAAGTCTTCAATGCATTCTGGTGGTGACAGTTATCCCTTGCTTGTAACATGGTGCATAAAAGAGTGTTGAGATACCACTCAAGAACCACTTGAAATTATACAATGTTAGTGTTTTAGAAAATCCATATCAACAAGAGGTTACACAAAACATAGTGTACAATTGCTGGAATAGTATAGTGGCTAAGGCTAGACATGGGAGAGAACTGTGTTTGGTTTGCATTTTAAGATGAACTGACCTAATATGTGAACTGGAACATAATTATCCTTCAGTTTTTGCACTTCTTTGAATTTTGTAGTGTAGTTCTCTTTTTTAAAATGTGTGCTTTAGGGGAAATTGTGCACAAAAATGCATACTTTAGAAGATATGTGTACAAAAGTTATGCATTTTTGTATGCATTTCAAAATGCGTAAAATGGGGAAAATGCATACAAATGGGAGGAAAATATGCATTAGGGGGAATGTGAGCAAAAAAGCAACGTAATTTCCATGTGGAATTTTTTCTTTTAAAAAATCGCAAACTGATGTGGAAACGAGACGGATTGAATTTTTGCTTCAAAAGTATTGAAAGTTGTAGAAACTGAAACAGACAGATTTGCCCACCCTTAGCTAAGGGTACAATCCTATACCCACTTACCTGGGACGAATACCTATTAAACTGAATGAGATTTATTTTAGAGTATATATGTATAGGATTGCATTGTAAAGTGTGGAGGGGCCCAGTGGATGGTCTGGCAAAACCAGATATTGTAGTATTGGTGAGGAAAAGTTAGATGGACTTTATCAGCCATCTGAATGTGAGATCCCTGGGAGTGCAAAACCATGTGAGCTGGGAAGTCCCTAGTTCAATCTTATCTTCCCCACATTCCTTAGTAAAACTACTGTTCTCTTAGCCTCTGCATCACATCTGCTATATGGCCCACTTAATTATAATGAATTACTTTACAGGGTTATTTTAATGATTACTGAGATAATGTGTGTGAAACACTTGGAACATTTAGAATGTGCTGCTATGTATGTAGAAGACAGAGGATAGATCTATCAGTAGCTACTACCCTAATTTTCAACATTTACTTTCAGCGGCTTGTTACTTTGCAGTATCTGAGGATTACATCAGGAATAAATATTGCTCTCATCCCTCCTTTAGGAATATTCCATCTGTTTAGCCACTTGTCACTAGACAAGTTTCTGAGCTAGATGGACCATTATTCTGACCCCCATAGTGTTGCAAAAATGCCATGAGTCCTTTTTCCAAAGAACTCAATTGCTCAGAGAAAGGGAAGCAGCACACACCAGCAGTGAGTTTTTCAAAGTTTTATTTCTGCGCAAAAAGGACCAGCTGGGGTGCGTGCCCAAATCAAAGCTGGACAAGGATCAGTGGGGCATACAAGCCTTCTTATACATTTTTACAGCCATGGTGTTTCTACTTTCAGCAAATCAAATACAACCATTAAACCGTGCCAACCAGTCAAATTCCATTCCTCCTTTATGACGACAACCAATCAGATGTGTTTCTCTGAACATGGCAAGTTTTAATCTCTAATTAGATAGATGGCCACCTGGCCATCTTCTTGGCTAAAGACGTGGTTTCTCATGACCTCTTAGGTCACCTAAGATATCGGGCCTTGCTACTTTGAGCGGTACATCTTATCACTCAAAGGGACTTTTCTCTCGCCTGTATTCTGGGATTTGGCACCCAGGAATAGGCTTTTGGGACTAGATAACAACTTAAGGCGAAAACATGGCGGCTAAACATACAATTCAGCAAAGAATACAATACAATCAGAACAGACCTTCAAGGTTCTCTGTCTGGAACAACAAAGCAGATAAACAAAGCAGGTGCAGTGGCACATGGTATGCAGGCAGAATCTAGGTCAACTAACGGGGTGCAAAACAGTTCATGAGGCTTTTGGACCTTTTGTCTTAACAAATCCCTATTGACAGCAAAGTGGTCTTTCAGGGATCTTTGGCCTGTGTGAGGACTGTTCCCTAATGTCACTCTTGCTGGCCAGGGGATGCTGGGTCTTGCAGGACCTTTCTGTTTCTCTAAATATGCAGGGACTGGGTCTTCTGTGCAGCTTTCTAACTCAGACTTCTGTCATGGTAGGTTACTCTGGTCCTTTGGCATTTCAGACATGATACTGGGAATCTTTCTGCTGTGAGGCATGTGGCCTTTGTGTGTAAGGCAGGTGCCTTGTTGCTAAGCTTCTGTGTTACTTATGTGAATGGCCAATGCCTCTCTCACCTGGGGTCTTAGGTGTTTGGGGCCTGGCTGGGTCATTATTAGAATAGATCTTAAGAGTCCATTCTGTGTCTTTCTCTTAATTTTGCCTGGAGACTGCTTTTCTGCATCTTGTTTACAGCTAGTGGCGAAGCATGAAGGCCCCATTGTTCTCTTGTTCATTTTGAAAGTATCTTTTTAGGGTTACTTCGGACAGACCAGACTTCTGGGCGTTCGGCCAACTATTCTGACAACACACTTTTGTAGGCGGCTGGCCAAAGTTGTGTGTCTGACTTGTTTGTTTGCAGAGAATGAAGCTGGTGATTTCTATGCATGGGCCTGTACACGTGAAAGGCAGGAGCTTTCTGTACATGCCTTGGGTCTGCTTTTCTCTAACAATAGCAATTCTTAGATCTTTACATAAGTTTACCAAACTATAAATAAGCAGCTCATTCTGTGCATCCCATTCTCATTGTTGTTTTGTTTGTTTCTTGCAGTAGTGTCTAAAAACTATAATTACTGTAGGCTAGGTAAGTAGTCGATGGTAGCTGCTTTAACCAGGTTTTGTTTGTGGCATGTATTACTTGGGGCTTTTCTACATGAGGCTTTTAACCCAGCACTTTACTGAGGCTTCTGCTTCCAGATTCTTTGTGGGAATATGATCGGCTCCTTTACACGTGTGTCGCCCCCCCCCCCCGCCCCTGGGTGTTTTTCTTTCTCTGCCTTTCTATATGTTCCATTACACAACTACAAGGTGGTGCTGCAGTTTAGTGGAATTGCAAAAATACACAACCATTTTGTAGCGTTTCATAGCGTGATAGCCCTTTAATAGCTCATTATCCTCATTTTTAAAAAATCCAGGGAAATGCTTGGAAAGCACTGGAGCCGACATGTGTAAAGCACCCACAAACTACCGTGGTTTAGGAATCATGAGAGCACAATAAATGCCTTGGGTAGAGAAGCCCTTGGAGGGAAAAGGCACAAACATGCTAAGTATTAGATCCATTGAAATGCTACACCTTTTGTTGATCTATAGAAGAATTGTCACTATTATTGGTAGTGTATTGAGAGATACTCTTATACAAACAAATGTGAAAAACCAAGATAGCTCTATTTTTATTTTATTTTGGTGGGGATCTTTCTGGGGTAAGATTTGGGCAGAATTTTAGTATTTGATAGAACACATCTTGAGCATTCTGGTGTAAGAAATGCTTTTATTATAATTAGAATGAAGATAAGCCCAATATATCAGGCCTTATTTTTGCACTAAACATTGAAGCATTTAAATTAGACAGTGAAGATAAGCTACTGGGAAGGGAAAAGGCCTTCCCTTCTCTAGGGAATGGGCCATCAGTAAATGGTCGGGTGCAGATGTAACACCCATAGATTGGTACAGGAGTGGGATTCAGGATTGCTCCTTCCCTTTCTTCCATGGCCTTAATACTGGTAATACTGTACAGCTGTTAGTTGCATCTGCACTGGCCTTAGTCATGGTTAAAGCTAACTAGTGTTTCCATCTCAAGAGTCTGAACCAGGTTTGCAAACAAGGGTTAAGCAGGGGTGGACAATTTGTGGCCCTCTAGATATTTTGCTCTGCAATTCCCATCAGCCCTAGCCAGCATAGCCAATGGCGAGGGTTCATGGGGTTGTAATCCAAAACATCTGGAGGGCCACAAGTTGCCCACCCTGGGTAAGAGCAAACCCAATTAGCAGTGATCTTGATTAAGCTTGGTGCAGATGTAAACCTTCACTATGATCAAAGTTTGGCTGCAGAGGTGAGGGGAAATAATGTACAAGAGGGGAAGGGAGTATGCAACGCAGAGCTCACTCTTGATCTCTCAACCCCAGTTAAGAGATCAGGAAGTTTAATCAACACTGTACTGTGCAGTGTTCATCCTTGTTGCAGGCTTCAGGAGCCATGCTTATTACAGTTGCGCTAGTGGTTCGTTTTGCTAGCGCAACAGAACTAGCGGAGGTACAGCGGCAATATAGGATACTACCCTTGGATTCTACTCTTTATTTCCATCTTGCCAAAATTTCAGCCTCGTTTGCTTGCTTGTATCCAGCCTGCTTCCATGGAATATACACCGTGACTGCAAGACCTACGGTTAATTTGAAACCATGTAAAATAGGAATGCATATAGGACACACTGCAAGGGAAGCCACAGGTAATGTCCTGTTTGCCAGAGGTGAGCAGAACCATTTGAGTAGTTCTACAAACTCCCACAAGGTCTTGCAGTCACGTCACCAACATTTCATGATCAACAATATTTTGGTGTTTTACTTAGGGTTTATGTGAACACGTGAGCTGGTCACCAAGTAGGCCCTCCTCCCCCTGTCATCCACGCAAATGTTTGCAGAGAGGGCGCCTCAGCATGGACAGCTGTACGTCCAGTGGTCTCTATATGAGCTTGAGTCCTGACCACGTAGAGGCCTCTGCATGTACAATTCCCATAATCTCCATGCTGGCTGAGTCTGATAGGAGTTGAAGTCCAAAACATCTGGAGGCACCGGGTTAGGTAAAAATCTACGGGCTTAAATATACTTTGCATTGGATTGTGGACATTGATTTTACTGGGAGCAGAACTGGATGTTGCATTACATTAAGTATTAAAACCTTAAGTATAATGGTAAGACTATAAATATATTGATGATAATATGCTTGCACTCAAATAGTTAAATAATACCTTTGCATTTTTCCACATTAGTGACTGCTCTATAAGATTTACAAGGATAATGGATTCCAAATTACAGGAGACTGAAGGATTTGGTGAGGAAGGTTCAGGTAAAAGTCCTGTTTTAATTTTGTTTTTTGAGAGAACCCCATTTAATTTTATGGAAACTATTAAAACTGAAGCTTCTGTTGGGCTTTTACAATAGGAATCCTGCTTATTCCAGGACTGTTGCCCAATTTAAGCCAATCTTAGCTGATTAATCATACACATTTTAATAGATCAATTTATTGGACAATTTTGCATATGAATAAAAGATAATTATAATGAAAAAGGCACACATCCTCAATTTGTTGATGATGCATGTTAGTGTGTTTGCAGGATGCAATATCTTTAAAGGGGCATTCCCAGCTGTGTTAAAGAAGGTGGAATACCTCTTCCAAGATGGTGCTTGGCACATCTGTGGTGTTTGTAAGTATTTTTGTATTAAAAAATACTTGTTTTTAATCTGGTGCCCAAAATAAGGTGTGGCACCTGCTAAATAAAAATATTTTAATCAGTTAACTGATTACACAGAAGCAAGTCCAACTAACAATATGGAATTCCAGCCCAAACATTGCAGTCCTAGCTTATTTTAGAAATGTTTTCCTATCTCTGCTTCCTTATGCCAAAACAAACCAGGACCATGCATCTGCTTATGCTAAAGGCAATTTATTATGAGTAAATTCAAACATGCCATAACAATTCTTGCAATATCAAAGGAGTTTAGATTTACCAACTATCTGCTCCTAGATCTATCACTGAAAACCAGAATTATATGTATGGGTTTAGATATGTTAGAATGATCAACTTAGCAAAATTGGGTTTATTTTTTTTTATTTCTGGTTCATGCCTTCACATTTCCTTCTCCTTCTGTGAGAGCTGCACTTCAAAAAGAAAAAAGAAAGAAGAGAAAAGAACAAAAGCTGTGGAATTACCCATGCCTGATTTTGCTTCTTCCTAGAGTCATAGAATTGCAGGAATAGAAGAAGCTTCTAGTCCATCTGTCTGCAAAGGGATAGACTTCACCACGTCTAAACTTTACCTATTACAAATCTGCAGCCAAATCTTCCCATCTTTAGGCCATGTGTGAGGGTTTTCCTAGTGAAATAGACAGATTGCTTGTTTATAGAAATTTAACTGTTTGTGAGCATTCTATTGCTGACACACTTGCCTTTAGCAGAACATTAATTAACATTCCATGATATTACAGTAGGTCAGCCAAAAACTTGCAGGAGTCAGGCAGTCTGTGCCCAGTTCAGCCTATTATGCAAAACAGATTCCTCTATATAATACAGTAATACCTTGGATTGCAAGCATAATTCGTTCCGGAACCGTGCTTGTAATCCAAAACACTCTTATATCAAAGCGAGTCTCTGGCAGGCGTGAGCGGGACCGATTTCGGCCCGCTCTGCCCGCTCGAGGCGAGCGGTTACATCCCTAGCAGTACTTGTATTGCAAGACGTTGCTTGTTTATCAAGTCAAAATTTATTTAAAAAATTTGCTTGTCTTGCAAAACGCTCTCAGACCAAGTTACTTGCAATCCAAGGTAGTACTGTATTCAGATTATATGATGCCAGTTCCACAAGAGGAAAGCAAGTGGATGTATATAGGAAAAGGAATAGATATGGTAAAACAAACCTATTTGGTAAATTTTTCATGCTATCTACTGTTCTAAATCCAAACATGTATGTCATATATTAGTGTACTTATTTAATACATACATACATACATACACATTACATATACTTAATTGGTAGTGCTACTCCCCCCAAAAATCTTGTTCATCTAGTGAAAGAACCATTTGTATCAGAAGCTGTAGATCAGGGCTTTCCAACCTTGGGTCCCCAGATGTTGCTGGCCTACAGCTCCCAGCATACCCAGCCAGCATGGCTAATGGCAAGGGGTTCTGGGAGCTGTAGGCCAGCAACATCTGGGGACCCAAGGTTGGAGAACCCTGCTGTAGATGGTCTACTTGAGGCCTGATATTACGCTTACTGTACTTTCTGTGGTGGGTTACTTAACATCACACTTCATGTTGATTGATTGACTCTTGTTTTAACATTTGAAGCATCATGTGGTAATTTAGCTACCATTCAAAATATCAAGTATGTGCTTTTCACCTGAGCAAGCTATTTCTGTATTCTAAATTAATCTCATAATTTGGTAATCTTCAGCGATTAGTGAACAAGGATGCTGAGTTACCAGACTGTAAATTTTATTTTGTTCTTTTCATCCACCATTTAACAATTACCGTAGTTTATTATTCATAGGCTTCTTACATTCAATGTTATTGGGATATGGCAGCAACTACAGAATAATATTTATTGCAGTATTTTTTTTATAGCACCCTGCATCTTATAACCTCACAATTTATTTGCACAGGTAATAATATTACTTGGCAATAAGTATAGATGACCTATTCATTCAAGAAAACATTGGTGGAAATGACAACTGGGAGAAACTGCCCCTTTCCCTATCTATCTATCTATCTATCTATCTTGCACGTTCACTCTGGAAAAAAATGCCTAAAAATAATTATAACTCTTTCCATAATATTTATTTACTTAGGTAAGAAGAAGTCTAAATTTAAATCTATCAAAAAGTTTTTTGGGAAAAGAAAAAGGAAAGAGACATTATCATCTTCAGGAAGTGGTAGCCTGAAAGCATGCCAGTCTGCAAGTGATGTCACAGCCTCGCAGTCCACGCATATAGATTATGATTCTGAAGATGAACTTGAGTAAGTCTCCGAACTGTCTTTAGCTTGTTCACAAAACGAGGAATTTGCTTTTTGAAAAGCCAGGTTCTTCCTCATGGATTAAACCCTCAAGAGACTCTTAGTCATGACAAGCATTTTACTTCTTTGAGGATCTAGGAAAGGCCACAAGTAAATTTTAATATGTAAAGGCAATGCTTTAGATCCAGAAATGTCTTGCATGAGCAGGAAGGCACTTCTGTTTGTGCAAGGCAGCCCTGCTGAATTCTCCCAATTTCCTTGTCCCGCTGCAGTCCCCCAAACCCCCATCACACACCATTTCAGATGGTCCCTCAACCACCATGAGTGCCACGGGGGGGGGGGGAGGGGCTGTAATGAAAAGCTGCATTGCACAAGCAGAGTTCTGCTCATCTGTTTCTGAATCCAGCTCATTGTAAACTGCGTGTGTGTTTGTGAGTGACAAGTCTTTGCTCAGCCAAGGAGCTCCCTTGATGCTTTGGACAAGTCAGTATATCTGGGTCTGACATCTGACAGCATCACTGGGATGATAAGGTGATGAATAATGGTATCTACTTAAAGCCCTTACATAGAGCATGTATTGAAATCTATATAAATAACTATATTAAAAGTTTTTTTTTCCCAGAAGGCAAGCTTTGATTTTCTACCTGTAAAAACATTAATCATATAAAGCAATGCAGTGACATTCCAATATTTGATATGCCAAGTCTAAAGTGTATGTAAAGAAAATGCAACAAATGTTTTTGTAAAGAGCACATTTATTTAAAATTGTTCAGATCACTTAATATTTTGAAAGAAGCACAGAAATCTATCCCACCCCAAAAATCTTCAGAATTTTGCAGTGCCTGAGAGTACCTGATTGTAAAACTGTTAATTTGAACTGAGAAGAAAGGAATCTGCTTATTTTGGTGGTGACATACTATAGTGAAAACATCATCTGATGAAGTGGACTCTAGTCCATGAAAGCTTGTGCAGTAATAAATTTGTTAATCTTGGATGTGCCACAAGACTCTTTGTTGTTTTTGCTGCAACAAGACAGCTACCTCTCTGGAAGATGTTACAGTCACTATAGTATAGTGAGATACACTGCAGTTATTTATTGCTTTCCAGCAAAAGGCTCAAACTGCTCACCTTTATAATATAAGGCACTTATCTGCTACAAGGTACCATTTGAAAGAGCTTGGTGTACTGCCATAGTTAAAGGAATTTTAATTTTACCTAGGATGCCTATGAACCTTGAAATTCAGATTCTGAGGTTTTCCTATTCTCGGTAAGTACTCCACAGTCTAGGTCAAGTCTGGACAGTGTCTTTGATCAAGCTAACTGAAATTGTGAGATACAAGCAGCTGAGCCAATAGCAGCTAGCCTAGTGATGATGCTACACATAAGTGAAACAGGCCCATGGCTGTGACTACTCATTTGTGAGAATAATACAGGTTCATTGTAATATCAGAGCAAATTGCACAGTGGCATCAAGAGAGGGGGAGCAGTGTTGCACAAATATGCTCTGAGTCCTCTCCCTAGAGAACCCAATACTTCAAGGAGAGGGAAGCAGCTCACACCCGGTAGTGAGGTTTTTCAAAGTTTATTTCTGTACAGAGGGTCCAGCAGGGGCATATGCCCAAATCAGAGCTGGACAAGGAAGGTGGGGCATGCAAGCATTTTTATACTTTTTTACAGTCATGGGTGGATTTACTTTCAGCAAATCAAATGCATTCGCTAAACTATGCCAACTAATCAGATACATTTCCCTGAATATGACAACAACCAATCAAATACATTTCTTTGAACATGGCGAGTCTTAATCTCTAGTTAGATAGAAGGCCACCTGGCTACCTTCTTCTTGGCTAAGATGAGGTTTCTCATGATCTCTTTAAGTCACCCGAGATATCAGGCCTGCTACTCTTGGTACCTCTTATCAATCAAAGGGACTCTTCTCTCGCCTATATTTTGGGAGTTGGCACTAAGGAATAGGCTTTTTGGGACCAGATAGCAGCAAAAGCGAAAATATGGCGGTCAGACATACAATTTAGAACAAAGCAACAATACAATCAAAGCAGGCCCTTCAAGGTTCCCTATCTGGAATAACAAAGCAGATAAACAAAGCCAGGTGCAGCGGAAGATGGTATGTGGGCAGAAATCTAGGTCATCCAACGGGGGTGCAACAGAGTTCATTGGGGCCTCTGGACTTTTATCTTAACAAGTGCCCATGGACAGCAGGGTGATCTCCCAGAGATTTTTAGGGTCCTAGCCCTTGTGGACTGCTCCCTAATGTCACTCCTGCTGGCCAGGGAATGCTGGGACCTGCAGGACCTTTGTCTGTCTAAACATGCATAGGATTGGGCCTTTATGCAGCTTTAACTCAGACTTTTATCATGCCAGGTCATACTGATCTTTAGGGTTTCAGACTAGGAGTCTCTCTCTCAGCCTTAGTGAAGCTGGGACCCTTTGCATGCAAGGCAGGTGCTTTGTCACTGAGCTTAAAGTTTTTAGGACAGTGTCCTTCTAACCTGGGGTTTATAGGTGTCTTTGACCTACCATTCCCAGTATCAGGAGTCTTACTTACTGTGTTTGACTGGATTCTTATTTTTAGAATGGATTTCTTTTAAAATCCACTCTGTCTGCTGCCTGAAAACTGTTTACTTGTTTACTTGAAAGGTGGCCTTCACTACATACTACAGAACAAAGACACAGAGAGCGAAATAGATAAGAACTAACTTTTGCAGGGAACAAATGTCTGGGCTTGTCGCCAGCTGTGGTAGAACTTGGCAGGCATGTGGTCAGGGTGTGTGTGTGAAGCAGTAGAATTGTTCATTTAAAACTAAGGCTTTACATATGGGGATGCTATGTACCTGGGCCTGTTTAATACACATGTCTGCACTTTGTATATGCACCATGTCCATTTTTCTAGCAGCAGGAAGAGAGGCTGAAGGCCACCCAGAAGGAAACTATAAAAATGTTTATTTAATTACCTCTCAGGAATTATGTTTATGGTCCAGTTCTCACTAAAGTGATGAATCTATATTTATTTATTTTATTTATTATATTTATACCCCACCTTTTTTCCTTCAGGGAACCCAAGGCGGCTGTAACTAGGGTGTACCACTTTGGACTGCAGTTGGGGTTGTACATAACAATGCTGCTCCATAAAAACTTTATTCCATGTACATAGAAAACTAGCATGTTAGGAGAGGGCTAGGCTAGAACCTTTATCCTTAAAGTCTAGTTTTCTGTGCGGTGCAAATATTTTGTTTGCATTCAGTCATGTGAGTCCCCACCTGCAATCTCAAGTAGTACAATCCAGACACAGTGAGACCTATGCTTTATTTATATTTATATTTATTTATTATATTTATACCCCGCCTTTTTTCCTGAAAGGAACCCAAGGCGGCTTACATAATCCTCTTCCTCCTCTCCATTTTATCCTCACAACAACCCTGTGAGGTAGGTTAGGCTGAGAGTCAGTGACTGGCCCAAAGTCACCCAGTGGAGTGGAGCTTCAAATGCAGGAGGAAGAGCAGGGTTATCAAGAGGAAGTTGATTGCTCTTACAACCCTTTAGCTAGTGTAATTTATGTATAGATATGTGTTTTCAAGCCAGATCCCAGCCCCAAAGGATATGGACTAATAATAGCAGAGAGAATGTCAGTACACATGAGCAGAGTGCTTTACCTGCAACACTGAGTAACCATAGCCCTTGCATCTAGAATTAGGGACCATGGTTTTCAGGTTGGAGGATGTGGCTGTGAAGGATTAAGGCCTACACAGGCCTGAGTTGAAGGCTGTTGTAGGCCCAAACATCTCCTGATGGGAGGGGGGCTTTTGTGAGTTTCATTTTCCCCTCAGGGAGTTAAGTTTCATTTCTCCAGTTTGAGGTCACAAGATTGTAACCTTCTAGGTCTTGGGGGGGAGTGTATATAATGAGCTGCAGTAGGTAGCAGAGAGAGAGAGAGTGTGAAGCAGACAGAGAAGAGAGTCTGACTATCACTAAAGAACTGCAGAACAGCTAGGAGAAAGGCTGGGGAAAGGAATCTCTACTAAGCTTACAGGTGACAGTGTATTTATTTATTTATTTATTATATTTATACCCCGTCTTTTTTCCTTCAAGGAACACAAGGCGGCTTACATAATCCTCCTTCTCTCCACTTTATCCTCACAACAACCCTGTGAGGTAGGTTAGGCTGAGAGTCAGTGACTGGCCCAAAGTCACCCAGTGAGTTTCGTGGCCAAGCGGGGACTAGAACCCGGATCTCCTGAGTCCCAGTCCAACACTCTAACCACTACGCCACACTGGCTTGTGTTATTTTTCCTTTTATTTCCCTTATACTTGCTTTTTGTAATCTTACAGCTCTATTTGTGTAATTACCCTAAGTTAATGTGATTCTACTTTACCAATATTTACTACAGTAAACAGCTATTGTTAAAAGCAAGTTGTTGGAGTGTCTTTTACACCACGCATAAGGCCTAATCCCATGTTACTGGGAACAGGAGGTAAAAAGGCAGAAAATTGGCATCCTGATACAGGAGGGGCTCTTAAAGAGGCAGATATCTTTAAGGAGCTGATCAAGGTGTCCTGGTACAGGTGGAACCTTGACAGTGGCATTCATGCACGTTGAGTCCCTGGACTGGACTTTAGGAACTATGCACGGCTTAAGTCCGCAAGACATTCCCTTGCCATGCTAGTGAAGTTTGTATTACACAATGCTGCCACTAAGGGGTGCCAAACTACAGCATAGAAACAACAACCCAACAAATCCCCCCCCCCAACTTCTTCATTTGCCATTGGCTTATACAGAGAAAACCTGTGTTATAGTAAAGCACCAGTATTGAAAAGACTTCATATTAAATGTAGAGAGAGGCTGTTGTATGTATTCACAAAAATCAATAGTTCATCTCTTCCTTTAGCTGTTGTAACTTTGTTTCAAAACCACTGGTACCATAAACCAACCATAATTAGACTCCCCCCCCCCCTTCCCCCATGTCAGTTAAAGCAATATTCAAAGTGATTTTGAAGTTTTGTCCTTCGGTAGAGGAATTTTAAGTGAAGCCAAAACTCTTAGCAAAAGAGTTTTGATGAGACTAGCAAAATGGTTAAGGGGGCCCCATCATCATTGTATTTTGCCTAAATTGAAATTTAAAACAAATGTGGAAGCTCCACCTTGGGTGATGCCAAAAGAGTTTCAACAAGCCAAGCAAAATATTGCAGGATGGTTCCACACGTCCCTGGTTGGTACAGTACTTTTCTTTGCATTTCAGAGAACACTTCCTTACGTTGATTAAACAGCTCTTGAATGGCCCCAAGTACCGTACATTGAATTTGTATGGTATCTCTCCACACTTCCTTCTATTACAGGCCTCTAAATCTTCCTTTTCCACCTATTGTTTTATTGAACATATTTATAGCAGCTGTTGTGAGAATTTCATTGTTCCCATTCATGTTTATGTTTTTCTTGCATTCATTTCAATAGCATCTTCATTTAATGGAATATTTCATCAAATTCCAGTTCTTAATTGTGAGAAATTCAATGTAAACTAACATATACCATTAGCAAAGGCAGCACATAGCTGTCTTAGATATTATACTGGGCAGCAGAACAGTGGCATCACTCAGCACTGCAGCATAACCAACCAATACACAGATTTTTTAAAATCTGCTAGCTGTAGAGGATGTAAAATTACCCTGCAACAGATGTAATAGCTAGGAGAAAGTCATTTGGCACATTTATGGTACCTAAAATGGTCACCTGTAAAGACCCATAAGTGGAGCCCATGAGGAAAAAAAAAGCAGCAACACAAAGTTAGGGCTCATAAAATAGTCCTCAAGAGAAAGCTTGGCTATAGAGGAGTAATGCAGCTTGGTATGGAGAGGAATTGGTGGTGGGAACTCTTAAGCTAGGACAGTGATGTATGTCCTGTGGCTCTCAGCCACAAGACGGTTTGACTATCTGGTGCCTGAAAGCTGTGGACTTTGGCTCAGGGCCAGCCAAGATGTTGCCAGGAGCAACTGCAGCCCATGAATGGAAATGTGCACCCTAGAATCCCATGTGGTGCTGCAAAGGATGTTGGGTTGCAAGTCTTGGTTCGGCCATTGTTTTGTGGGCATCTTCTGTGATCAAACCCAGAGTTACCGTATTCTGCAGCATTTTCTGTGGTGTTGCAAAGGATTCTGGACTACACTTCGTGGTTTGTCCACTGCATCTGCATCCCTTGTGCACCTTTTACTCTAAAGTGATTGTTATCCCTACAATTATGGATACTCCTGCAGTTCGGCAGCCTTTCTTCAGCCATTCCTCCCATTCATTGCACTCTTATGCAATCAGTATTTGAAATATGCTTCATTGTTTGAAAAAGAAAATCTTAAGTGTTTAAGAAAGCTAAACATGAAATGTGCATTTTTCACTAGCTTTCTATATTCTCCTAGGATACAGAGAAGTGTTATGGGAAACAGAGCTTTGTCGCATGACAGCATTTTTATTCCTGAGGCAGCACAAGAACCTGCTACGCCAGTCCGAGTATTTTCTCAGGAAAATGTTTCTGATCGGATTAGGGCTTTGCAGGTAAATAAAAGATATACAGTACTGCGAAATAATTTTTTATTATTACTTCCAGGTTCAAAATGTAACTCAGCGTGGCTTTAATTTACAACACTTTAAAGAACTATCAGAGCTATTTCTCAGTAGGGCTCTTCTAATGTTATGAAACCGTCAGTCACCAGAGGGAACCTGAATACCAAGCTGCACTGGCTCATTAAGCTGTATCTTGCTGTGTGGAGTTAAAATCAAAATGTACCTTTTGGTGTGGCATAGTTATGGCTTGTCCATGCAATGCGTACTTCCTGTGCAAGCAGTCCTGACCCTGTCTAGCTACTCATTCATATGATGAAACGTAATATGTGAACTAGTGGATTATGGCATAATCAGTAGCAGTTCTGCTTGTTTTGCCCATCATCATCATCATCATCATCATCATCATCATCATCATCATCACCACCATCATCATTATCATCATCATCATTATAATATTTGTATCCCGCCTTTTTCCCAACACTGGGACCCAAGGCGTCTCACAACCTTTAGAACTCAGAAATAGAAAAATACAAAAGTTAAAAATAGAATTAAATCATCAATAATATTAAGTGTGTGTGTGTGTGTGTGTGTGTGTGTAGCATTAAAAACAGTACAATATTCATTGCAATTATGTATACACACACACACACACACACACACTAAGCCCCCTGAACTCATGTCTCTGACTATCAGACATACACCATCATGCTCAGGTTCAGGATCAACATTCATTTATTTTTATTCTTAAGAACCTTGATAACAGAGCAACTAACAGATATATGCCACATGGATAAATAAGTGTAGTATCAAATCTCACTCTGTCTGAACATGATAAAATAAATTATCATGGTGAATAAAACGACATAACCTACATTAGCGATAGCCATGTCTGCGGGGAAAAGAGGACCTTTGTGATTATGGGAACTGCTGGTCACTGTATCTGCTGGCTCATTTCCCCATGCAAGCAAATACCTAGGTATCTCTTCATGTGGACAAAAATAAAATATATTGCATAATCCAACTCTTCAGTAATTGGGGAAATCTATTAAAACATACTTGAAATTTGTCATTGTAGTTGAAACTCCAACAGAATTGGAAATTAGGTCCCTTATCTCCATTTGGAACTCCTTCAAAGAGAATGGATGATGCTGGGATGAGTTCAGAAGATGATGGGTTACCCAGAAGTCCACCAGAAACATCTTTGCTACAGGAAATTCTAACTTCCAGCACAGCAAAGGTAGGATAAATCAGGCATGCCATTTTAGAATATAGGGTAGGATCCAACACTGGCAATTCACCAGCTTTAGACATAGAATCATAGAATCATAGAAAAGTAGAGTTAGAAGGGGCCTACAAGGCCATCGAGTCCAACCCCCTGCTCAGTGCAGGAAACCAGGTCAAAGCATCCCTGACAGATGATTGTCCAGTTGCACCTTGAATGCCTCCAGGGAGAGCCCACCACCTCCATAGGTAGTTGATTCCATTGTCTTATTGCTCTAACAGTCAGGAAATTTTTCCTGATGTTTAGGTGGAATCTAGGTTCCTGTAACTTGAGCCCATTATTCCGTGTCCTGCAGACTGGGATGATCGAGAAGAGATCCTGGCCCTCCTCTGTGTGACATCCCTTCCAAGTACTGGAAGAGTGCGATCATATCTCCCCTCAGTCTCCTCTTCTGAAGGCTAAACATGCCCAGTTCTTTTAGTCTCTCCTCATAGGGCCTTGTTTCCAGTCCCTTTATCATCCTTGTTGCCCTCCTCTGAACCCTCTCCAGTTTGTCTATGTCCTTCTTAAAGTGTGGTGCCCAGAACTGGACGCAGTACTCAAGATGAGGCCTGACCAGTGCCGAGTAAAGGGGAATTATCACTTCCCGCGATTTGGAAGCTATACTTCTATTAATGTAGCCCAAAATAGCATTTGCCTTCTTTGCAGCCACATCGCATTGCTGGCTCATATTCAGTTTGTGATCTACCACAATTCCAAGATCCTTCTCACTTGTAGTATTGTTGAGCCAAGTGTCCCCCATTCTGTAACTCTGCATTTGGTTTCCTCTCCCTAGGTGCAGCACTTGGCATTTATTAAATTTCATTCTGTTGTTTTCGGCCCAGCGCTCCAACCTATCGAGGTCACTTTGAATTTTGTTTCTGTCTTCCAGAGTATTAGCTGTTTCTCCCAACTTTGTGTCATCTGCAAATTTGATAAGCCTTCCCTGCACCTCCTCATCCAAGTCACATTTTGCAGTAGTTGAAATGACCACTAGTACAACAGGAAGGTAGTGCTTGCTAGCGCAACCCAGGAAACTAGCTGAAACTACCATGTATAGAATGTGCAAGTTAGCGGAGCTCCCTTCCACAAGCTCCACTGACATATCCTATTCTGGAAGCGGCAGTTTCAGCTATTTTCCAGTTGTGCTAGCTTCCTATTGCACTAGCAGTCATTCTCACTAGTGCAGTCCATAATTTTGAATGCAAGGTGATGAAAACAGTAATTTGTTTAACTGTGTTTACCAGTTGAACCTACCTTCCAATAATCACCACTTCTGGTCCTTATAGTCGTGTCTATATTTGTCCATTTTTCAAAATAACTTACCCAACGATGTAGGGTCCTAATTGTTGCTTCCATACACTTGGCTATACATATTCATTATTAATTTCTTTATCTTTCATCTGTGTGGTAATACATAGATGAAAGACAGAGAAGTTTGTAATGAACATGGATAGCCAAGTGTTTGGAAGCAACAAATAAGACCCTGCATTGTCAAGGGCAAGTTATTTTGAAAAATGCACAGATATAGACATGACTGTAATGACCAGAAGGTTCTTGAGCACATCTCAAATCATTTGGGGATAGCTTCATTTATTGTAGCAGATCTTCAGGAATCAATTTGCCCCTCTTTTATGGACCGAGATACTGTAGCAGTGGCAGAAAAGAAAAGAAAAGAAAATGGAATTACAAAAATGATCAAGAAAGAAATTATGGCTGATTTTGTTCAGTTGATTTTTTTCTACTTTAAATAGCAACACATGAAATTTTAATAAGCTTCCTTTAAAAACAAACAAACAAACAAACAAAACATCTCTCTCCATCTTTATGTTTTCAGGATTCCTACTAATTTTTAGAATTCCATAGAGATTCTTACTTGTAACTTGCATTTTCTGTGGTGTTTTCTGTAGCACGTAGCCTCGGTGTGTATCTCATCTCATTTTGTCATCTATCACTGAACCTTTTCTTCATTCCACCCCACAGTTCTCTGACTCTCACAAGCATCTTAGTTCTTTGAGTTTAGCTGGAACAGGCAGCGAAGAAGAAGAACAGGTAACTTTAATCACATCTCTATATTATATGGCAAGAAAATAATACATAATGAGTTAGTTCCAGACTTAGTCATACATAATTAGAGTCACTGCAATTAATGGGACTTGTTCGTCATGAGTATCATAAGTTCCATTTGATTTCACTCTATGTATGATCCAACCCAACAGTCCAATAACTGTGGGATTCCTGAACCTCTGCAGGGCTGTACAGAATTAGGGACTGAATCATTCTTCGTTATGATATATTAATGAAAGGTATTTGTTAACACTCTGCATAGCAGTTTAGGTAGTTGCATTAAAGATATTGAAAAGTTCATTATGTATCATTGATTGCCATACTTTTTGGGTTCGAACACCCATTGCATTTAGCCTCCAGGAAGAGAAGATATGGAGATAAATTTGATCAGACTCTGCTTTTCAGTACAGGAACAAGCCAATGCAGCAAGAAGCAGGGGAGTCTCGGGCTCTCAATCACCCTGTCACTAAGTTGTCTTGAAAAGTTACTTCTAACTAGGTCCAGACAGTGGATAACCATTGTGTTCATGGTCACGTGATCAACCAGGCAGAGTGACGAACAACAGCCCCCTTATTCCTCTCTAGCTGATCAGCCCACTATTCCCTGTTAAAGATTGAAGCTGAAAGTGCTTTGCTGATGAAGACTATTGGTTCTTCTGTTGGAGTGACCTGGGTTTGAATCTTAGTCAGCCCCTCAACCAGCCCAGCATGACCAAAGAAAATTGCTGGGACAATGTCCCTTTCCACCTGCTGTGGGCCCATCCCCAGCCCTTGAGTAGGAGTGAATAGGTGTCTTTCTTCAATCAGCAGCACATACAGCCAGCACATTGAAGAGTAGTTTTAGCAACCACTTGAAGGATCCCATTTACTCACTCAGCTGGAAAAGAGTTAGAGACATTGTAGGCCATTGTGGGGGATGGAGGGGAGAGTGCAAAGTAAAGAGCACTTTTCCCCCTGAAGATGAGGGAGAAAGGAAGTAATATACAAAAGGGAATTATTAGTTCCTTGATTTCCTAAATGAACATTTCCTTTGTGTGGTACTTTAAAACTCATTGTGGCTTCTGTTCCAAGGATAACAATTGCTAGCATCTCCCCACCCCCACCCCCGCCCCAGCTTCTCCTGGAATGCATTGGTCCAGGATATAGCCCACAGCCATTAAGTTTCCATACCTAAACTTGAAACCTGCTTTGGCCATAGGCCAGTAAACAAACTATTTCCCTCAGTTTCCAAATGGGGGCATTGCTAAGAGAAGCTGAACATCACGAAGGCATACCTGTGGGCATTTTGCACATACAATGCAAGTGATGGATCCTACTTACTAAACCCATCACTGAACAAGCACCGTATTGCAGAGTTTCCATTTCAACTCATGTCACTTCAGATATAGTGCTTTTCAGAGGAAGTAGTTTATGTATTCACACAAGAAACCCTGTCATTGTGTGATGACATTTATATATATGTGAATCAGCCCTGTGGCAGAAGGCAGGACAGAGCTGTTGGGCTGAGAAGTAGTCACTTAGCCTTTGTCCAGCTACTTAGCCTTGGTGTCCCACTAGCTCACCTTGACTGCTACCTCCTCTCAAATTATGGCTTATACCCAGTAATTTAAAAGTTGTAACAGAATACAATGATCTGGTTCACATGACACAACAACCCACCGTGGGTAACCAGCCATGGTGGGTTGTCATGTCATCCAAACCCAAAACGTTTTCTGCAGGGTGGCTTATTTTTCACAAATAAGCCACCCTGAGAACCCATGACTTGTTCTAGGAGTTGTTCAACCCATGATGGGTTGTTGTGTCATCCAAATCCGGTAGGGTGATTTTATTGTGGGTTGCTGGGAACAAACTCCCTGCCACTCATTTTTGCAGTCTCACCAGCAGAAGTGGATCCGTCCTCTCTTTCTCAAGCCTCAAAAAAGCACAATTGGGGACAGGTTTTTCTGTTTGCTTTTTCCGACCCCTGAAAATTGCACGTTATAAAATTATTTTTTGTCAGTCCTTTGCAAGTGTGCAAGTGCGCACTTATGGCTATCCAATACAAGGTGAGACTGAATATAGGCTAATTTATGCACAGTTGCCAAGAACCAAGTGCCTAGCTGTCAGTGGGAAAGCACTGGTAAAGGGCAAAAAAGCGGAGAAAGAAGGTGCACCAAAAGGGGTTTGGGGACATTATCACCCTCTTGGCAATGTAATCCTATTGGTTTTAAGTGTTGAACTGACAGTTCTCAGTGCCCTCCACCTTTTCAACACTTTCCTGAGTCTGCAGCCACTCAAGAAAGGGGAGACATTGACTCCCCTCACTTTTCAGAGCAGTTACTGCAGGTGTGCAAATTTCTCCTCCATTTACTTCCCAGCCATTATATTTCTGCAGGTTTTTTGTGTTTTTTTAAAGAACTGTCAGGAAACCACAGTAACCACAGCAGTAAGTGCTCCAAAAAGTAGCTGCGTAAAGTGGGGGAGTATTTTCCCTTTCTGGAGTAGATGGAGACTCGGAGAAGTGTTGAAAAGGTGGAGGGCACTGAGAACTGTCAGTTTAACAATTAATTAAAATCAAGAGGATTACATTACTAAGTGGGTGATCTTGCCACCACCCACTTTTGGTGCACCCACTTTCCCCGCTTTCCCCCCTTTAATTGGTGCTTTTCAGTTGACAGTTAGACAAATGACAGCTGGCACCTATGTGCAAATTAGCCTATATGCAGTCTCACCTTGTCCTCCCTTTGACAGCTGACACAGATAAGGGAATTGACCAGGCAAGACTACATATATCGGATAGCTGTAAGTGCGCACTTGCGCATCTGTGAAGGTCCAACAAAACACCCCCAAAAAACAAAAATGCAATTTTCAGGGCCCAGGAGAACCTGTCAAGGACTGAAAGTGTTAAGTTGTCCTTGGGGCAGAAAGAATCGAGAAGTTAGCCTGGCGCTGTGCACCTGTGAGTGTACAAGGCTAATGTAATTTGCTCAAGGACAAATTCCTAGGCAGGGAGCCGCTTATCTGTGAGCTGAGTTATTCTTCTGTTGGTTCTGTGGGTCACTGGTCAGCAGCCAGTGTTTCAGCTCTCAGCTCTCTGTCTTGTTACTTGGTGGAAGACTGTGCCTGTTGCATGGGGCTCTATGCAACTGCTCTGTAAATAGTTTCTGCTATGCTTAAAAGCCTCAGTAAAGGATTTTGCTGATGAACATCCTGAGTCTTCTTGTCATCTCTGCACATGCACTGGGGCAGCCATATCTGACAGACCCCCCCCCCAACACACACACCAATTTCATTTTTTGAGTCTCCAAAAAACAAACAACAACAACAGCAACAAACAAATGAAAAAGGGGTAGCAATTGGAGCAGGGAGGGGGAGACAAAATGGGTTCTGCCTCAAAGGACACTGGGATATATGTTGGAGCCTGCTGGAGAGCTGAGGGGGAAGGAAGAGGAGAGCAACCCATGGTGAGCCTGATCGTCTGTCAGGTGCGTCATCAGTTGTTCAGCGAACAACAAACCCACCATGGTTTATTCACAGGGCAGGAATGTGTTTTCATATAAAATAAAAATATGAAGCCCACTAGATTTTATATTCATCTCTCTGAAAATGGCGGAGTTCCCCTGATCATGCTAATATCTCTCTCTTCGTCAGAGGTGGTGCTGTTTGGCTATGTAAGGATAGAGAATGGGTTCACTATTAATATATATAAGATGGCATGTTCTGAAGGCAGTTGACACACCAACCTTGCTGAAGCTCAGCAGTTCTGGCTCCAGTTGATGCCTAGGTGGGCCATGGAAACCCCATGTTTGTGGTCTTGAGTTCCCTGGATGAAAGGCAGAATATTCATGGAATAAATAAATAAATAAAAGAAATAGACAGGGATGCAGTGACCCAGAAGCACTAGGAATGGGAGTCAGAACAGGAGCTGGCCTTCAATATTTAGAATCTAAAGCTAAATATTCTTCATTATTTGCTGAGTGAAATGAATATATGGACTGTATTACGGTCCCAGCAGTTCTGGCAACTTTGTGTTTTTTTTTATTGCGTTGTAGAAACAGTACTTTGTTTTCCTTTGCATTGTATTTCACTGAGCTGGAGGTTGATCTCTATCTTTTTAAAAATGTGTATTTTAGAACATTTCCTTTCAAGTATCTTTTGGTCCACATTAACAAAGATCTGGAAACTCCTGCGTAAGTCTGTCTCCTTATTTGTGTATGGGGAGCCAGAAGGACATTCTAAAAGCTATGTACACGAGGCAAAGTATATGCTTTCTTTCCCAACATGGAGATCAACCTCTGCATGAGGGAAAAAGTAGTGTGCATGAAGCAATTCTAATGAGTAGAGAATTTGATTGGCAGCATTTAGGCCAGGAGTGCAGAACCTCAGGCCTGGGGGCCAAATCCGGCCCACGTGGGGTCCCAGTCTGGCTCCCCTGGGGTTCCCCAGAAGGCCACGTCCCCTTCTCCTGGCCCTTTCCCCTTAACCACTGGTTGCTTGGTGGTTTCCCAGTTTTTTTTGCAGTCCATCCCCCCCTTGTAAAAGGTTGAAATGCCCCTCCTAAGGCTTAGTTACTGGCAGTAAGAACATTAAGCTAAAATAGGCTGGCATTTTTGCCCCTGCTCCTTTTGCCTTTGGCCCTACCTGTCACCAGAATGTGGCCCAGAGAGCTTTTCTGAAGTGGATTTCGGCCCTCAGGCTGAAAGAGGTCCAACACCCCTGATTTAGGCAGTGTGCCTCTGTATACCAGTTGGTGCGGAACGGGTGGTGGTGGAACTGTTGCGCTCGTGTCCTACTTGTGGGCTTTCCCACAGGCAGCTGGTTGGCCACTGTCTGAACCAAATGGTGGACTAGATGGACCCTTGGTTTAATTCAGCATGGCTTTTCTTATGTTATAGGATTCCAATACTGGTGAATTAGATGTTTAACATTCCTTAGAAACTTTCAAATTGTATTTTAAAAAAAGCTGGCTCTTTTGTATTAACACCCTTTTGTGGTTTCTTGTTTAGGTCACATCCAGTCCTTTGAGATCCAGTTCTACAGAAACTGGATTCCCTAGACAGCTATTCCCTAGACAGCCAAGTGCTAAAATTATAACTCCGCGAACATCTGACTGCAGTCTCTCACCTCCTGCTGATTTTGATACCCCACCTGAGTTCTCTTCTTGCTTGGATAACTCAGCTGCTAAGCACAAGCTTTTAGTAAAACCACGGAACCAGAGATCTAGTAGAACAAGAAGACAATTTTCGGTAATTGACCCCACCCAAAAAAGAGAGAAACATTTAAAAATACATATTCTTTGTTCCCTTTGCTGTTCTAATTCAATTCTGGACTTACATTATTTTTTGTGACCCTGGATAGTTTTGTTTATTGCTTTCTTACCATCTATGCTTAATGAAAGCATAGCTCCACATGGGGGGGAACTCTATACATGTAGAGCAGGCTCCCCGGCCCCCGCTACAAACATGCCCCCTCAATATGTGGGCAGCAGGGGGGGGACACAGGGGGGCAGTGCATGCAGCCTGCTTTCTCCCTCACACAACTATTAATTGTATGTGGGGGAACACTTGAATATGGCTAGACATAACAATTCGCTACAGCTGTCCCCCTGCTTTCTTTTTATATCTCATTTTGACCATCCATATTTTAGGACCCCTTCTTTTGTTACATTTCTGGCATGAGAGCTGCTGCAATGCAGCTGCTTCCTTTGCTAATCAGGTAATAGTGAGTAGTCTCAGACCATCTGGGAGTCACCCACACTGTGGCTCCTCCTCTCACCAGTATTTCCCCAGTTTCCAGGAGTTAATGGCTAGAGGTCATGCCACAGCAGGAAGAATTTTGTGGCACAGTGTGTTCCTTTTACAGGGCAATCCTACACATATCTATTCAGAAGTAAGTCCTATTGAATTCAATTGATTTGTGTGTAGGACTGCAGCCTTAAGATTTCTAATCTATTAGTATTTTATGCCTTCTTTGACATACAGTGCAAAGTACTCTATTTGGGGGGTGGGGTTTGAGGTGATAGATAACTGTGTTTTTCTCTGTTCCATTCAGTTTTCAATATAGCTGTGAGGTCTATATTGTCTTTTTATACTAGTTACTTTAATTTGTCCCTCTTTCGGGGATTCTACTATTTGCATTTAAATGCCTCTGCCTGACGCTCTTCTACAGTGTCACATTTTTGTGTGTAATTTTTTCTTTTCCTTAGCTATGATTGAATTTCATGGCCAGTCTGTGTTGTAAAATATCATAGCAACCAGAGACACCCCCCTCAAATTGCACCTGAAGGGAATGCAAAGGCTTGCTTTAAAACATAGCCATCCAAATTGTCAGTTGGCAGGACCGATTTCAATTATATAGACAGGTAAATGCAAGAACTGCAGGAAAATACACAATAAAGAGATTGCTGTGGGATAATCCTCTGTATTTCTTCAATCCTAAACTCTTATTTATACAAAACCTTTTTTTGAAGATATACCAAAAACACTGCACACAAAAAATAAATGATTTATGAGCTTTCAGGAAGCCTTTCTCATACTTCAAAAAAAGAATGAAGCTCACTGAATGTGGAAAAATTATGATTGTCACAGCTTGTAAAGATAATGGGCTGAAACTGAAGATCCATTGCACTTTAAAAAAAAAATGAAAACAAAAGCCAATCTACCAAGGCCAGTTGAGAGAAAGGAAAGAATCATTATGAAATTCTGAAAATTCAGACTATTTTTTAACATCCCTTTTGCTTGCCCTGTGTATTTAGTAGCGTGTGTGTATGAGAGAGAAAGATTGGTTTGTAGATTACTATATTTCCCTTTTTTCTATTTCACAATCATTTCTAATGTGTACTAAGGGGAAAAAATGGATGTATGGCACTTTTAAAAACAGACAGTAGAGGGATTGTTCTCTGGGGTAGAGGGTTGGGAGCTGCTTTTACATTGGCAATTTTGCCATCAGTGAGTAAATTAAATAAAGTAACACTTTGAAAAGATACAAAATCTTTTGTTTGTTGCAGAGGAACCTGTCAAAATCTCAGAATGATTTGAGCTGCACTCTTGAAGAAGATGAAAGTGACAAAAAAGAGATGCTGGCTGAACTGACCTACGAAGGTGATGGTTCTAGCCATCGGGAACTGACAAACAGAGCAGCTCCATCAAAGGCATTATGCTCCCAGCAACCTGAAATGTCAAAAGGCCTTCAGCATAACTTGAGTAGCCAAGATGAAAAGGTTTGCATGTTGCACTCCACTTCTGAGTTGGACTTACTTCCTTGTGAAAATAATCCCGAGGGCTGCCAAACTATACAAGGAGCATCTCAGACTGTATCATTGTCATCATCTTCTGACCCCAAAGAAGATACAGCCAGCTTATATCTTAGTCCAGACCAAGAAAAAGAGCACTCTGAAACGCTGAAGATAACCCCAAGGAATTTAAGTGGCAGATCACTTAGTATTTCAAACCAAGAAAATAAATGTATTTGTGATATGCTGTCAAAAACCGACATGCTGTCTGATAAGAATGTCTCAGCCAAAAATGATGTGATCCCTCCAATAGGTGGAATAGAAAAAAAAGCACTGAAGGATGCTAAAGCACTATTGGAAGACATTTATAACAAGGGAACTATAAAGGGATCTCCTTCATTGCCTAATTCTGTCAATCTTTTACCAAAAAATTATTTCCAGCACACAGATTTACCCGACCCTGAAAATAGCAGTATTTCTCAAACTTCAGGTACAGCCCCATCCTCGCACACAGACACAGCTTGTCCCTTGACACTAGACAAAAAGAAGCCAACTCAGGAGCAACCTGGATCTGATAAAGAAAACCATCACCCACCAGTACCTGGTCTGTTCATATTGGGAGGGAAAGCAGAGAAAGAAGCCGGTGACCTCTGTGCCTTGAGAAAATTTTCTGTGTCATCAGCTAGGGGGAGGTCAAGGACTAGCAGCTTAAACATGGAAAGTGTAGAGTATGAGAATCCACTAGCCCTCCAAATCTTGCAGACTAAAATTAAAAACTCCTTAAGAAATGAGAAGGTGAAGGAGGATGTGGAGGTAAAAACGTTTCAAGAGAGAGAAAGCTGCACTAAGACACAGTCATCCCCATCAGAATCAGAAATTGCTGGTAGAGCATTAGACAAAGTTGTGGCTGCCTCATTGGCCCAGGCCGTGGGTTCAAAACCATCGCTGAGTAACTCTTCCAGTGGTCTTCCACTGCAATCAAGTGCTGGCCAGTCAAGCTGTGAAGACAAAAATCCCTTTCAAGTCAAACTTCGATTCACATCTTTATCAATGAAATACAGAGACAGCTTCCCACAGGAATCAAAGGAGACTCAAAGGCATAGTGCAGAGTTTAATTTAGAAAAAGAGGGACTGCCTTTGTCTTCACTAAAAGGTGAAAAAGCAGAGACCAGAAAAATGACTGGTGATGTAAATATCAATAGCTTTTTAAACGAAACCCTCAAAATTAAACCCAAGTCCTCTGAACAGGGCATTACAAAACCTCCATTGCCAAGGAAGCCTGTTTTGCAACATTTTGTTATTTCTGGCACTAACACAAGCATGGAAAAACAGGAGAAGGTAACCAAATATCCTGAATTTAAAAATGAAGACAAAGATTTGGAGAAGACACCGAGTCCCTCTGAAGTGCCTGGTAAGACAACCCTGAGACTTTTATATTTGACCTGGTGGAACTTTTTAAAAAAAAAATAGCCATGAAGGTGTTTTTACAGCCACAAAATATAAACTGTAAAATGCACTACAAACTGCTTATGGGGCAGGGTGGAGTGGGAAGGATACATTTCCTAACGTTTCTTGCATCAGGTGTCCTCATAGCTCAGCAGCTTTGGGGGTGGGGGTGGTGTTATACTGTATTATTAATGTTTTAAAATTTTAGATAATGACACTGATTCATAGGAAGTGACTGTAACTCAGTGGTAGAGCACATGCTTTGGATGCAAAAGGTTAAAGGTTTAATCCTGTGATGGCAAACACCTCTGCCTGAGACTCTGGATACCTGCTGCAAGTCAGAATAGGTGATACTGGGCTAGTCTGACCTGGTTCTTATAAGGGAGTCTCCCATGTTCTTCTAGCTAGAGAGATCAAAGCCAGTCTGGAAAATTGGGAAATCTGAGAGCTTCAGTATGTATGCATAGAAGCGTTTGGCTGAGCTTCTGGACACTTCAGAGCTAAAGCATTTGAAGCCAAAAGACCTGACAGTGTTTTTATTGTATGCTTAATACTTCTGGCAATGATTTGTACATTGCATACAAGAGCCAGAGTCAAGGAACAACAGTGTTCTAGGTGTACAGGAGAAGCCTGCGGTCAAGCCTTGGGCATCTAGAATTCCTCTGGAGGCCTACTAGGGGATTACAGGCAGTAAAATCTCCCCACAGCCACAGGAGAAGTGGAGCAGCTTTATGTACAGTGTTATCTCTTTCTAGCAAGCTTTTACAAAACCATCTCTGGGCACAATCCACTAGGAAGTTCACTTGTGCAAACCCCATTGAAGTGAGTGGGAGCTGTGCAAGGACATTCTGGTGTATTGCAACCTTTACAAGGAGGAACTAAGCAGAGAGCCATTTTAAAGCCAGCTTTACTTTATTTTAAAGCCAGCAGAGACCCAGTGTAGTGTAGTGGTGGGAGTGTTGAACTGGGACTCAGGAGATCCGGGTTCTAGTCCCCACTCAGCCATGAAACTCACTGGGTGACTGACTCTCAGTCACTGACTCTCAGCCTAACCTACCTCACAGGGTTGTTGTGAGGATAAAATTGAGAGAAGGATGAGGATTATGTAAGCTGCCTTGGGCTCCTTGCAGGAAAAAAGGCGGGGTATAATAAAAGTACATGTTGTAACACATATTGACTGGGTTCAGACAACATGATAAGGGGTTATCATGTTGTCTGAACCCAGCTGTGCTAACAAGCCATGGCTTGCTAACCATGAACAACCCATGAAGAGAACCCATGGTTTGTTTGTTGGGTTGTGAACTGTTGGTTGTTCACCATGGTTTGTTATCTCGGCTGGGTTCAGACAACACAATAACCCACTGTTCAACAACAACCCACGGTTCAACGATAACTGACACTCAACTCAACCCATACTCAACCCTTGGGTGTGGGTTATTGTGTTGTCTGATGTAATATATACATGTGTAGTAGGGTGCAGAGGGATCCTGGGAGGGCTCAATAGAGCTCTGATTTTCCCCCTCAGCATGCCAGACCATTCTGGAGAATAGGAGATCTGTATGTGCCCCCTTTATCTCCATCCAGCCCTCTCCTTTTGCTCCAGAGGTCACGTGACTTCCCTGTCCAGCCCTCTGCTCAGTTGATATGAGAGGCACTTACAAGACCTCCCATTCCCTAAATTGCCCTGGTCCATTGCTTGTATGCATGCCTGTCCATTCACTCTGAGTGGTGGGGAGGGGAAAAACAAGAGTATGGGGATCTCGCCACATGTGGACTCTGCACCCTCACATAGGGAAGGATTGTGCCCATAATACATTTAATAAAACACAATCAGAGTTATAGGCAGTATCCAATGCTGTCGCAGTACTAGCACAAACCAACCCTAGCACAACACCATTAGTGCTTGCTAGGCAAAGGGGAAAAGCGGCGACTTGCCCCTGTATTTTGATGGCAAACCACATCACCAAATTTCAACAGCAAACTGCACTGCTGAAACTTGGCAGCAAATCACTGTTTTCTCCCTTTGCCTAGCAAGTGCTAATTGAATAGTCCTAGCAATGCTATTAGCATTTGCTAGGCAAAGGGGGAAAGTGGTGATTTGCTGCTGAATTTCAGCAGCATAGTTTGCTGCTGGAATTTGGTGGTGGTGTTTGCCACCAAAACACAGTGGCAAGTGCAACATTATTAGCAGTAGCACAGTGACAGGATTGGATACTGCTCTATATCCCAAATGAAAATTAAATCCATAAGTAAAAACATTTTAAAGACAGGAATGACAGGGGAAAAAAATAAGGGTGTGAATTAACCACAGCCTTTTTGGGCGGGGGAGTAATATAACTTGGCCCTGAATAATGCAGGAATATGTGAATTTTTCAGTTTTTTCAGCTGTTGCCATTTACAGTCACAAATGGCAGCTGTCATACCTACTTAAGTGCTTGAACGATGTTGTTGGCCTCGTAGGCAAAATTTCTTCTCAAGGCCTTCAGCGTTGCTTTCTTCTACTTAAAGCTTCCTCCCCCACTCAAATCATGATTGTGGCATGGTGGGTTTACTTGAACTTTTACAAAACCATGGCTGAAAAGTATGCATGTTTAAATCAAAATTAAATTACCTGTGAAGAAACTCATTATGATGGAGCAACAGTGCTTTTCCTTTATAATATGGCACAAATACAGTTATACAGTTGTTCATGTTCACCAGAAATCTAGTCAATTTCACTTAATTTAATCATTAGCTTTCCTAGTAGGATAGAACAGCCTTCCCCAACCTGGTGTCCTCCAGATGTGTTTGTTTATTTATTTATTTATTCGGGCTACAATTCTCAGCATCCCCCCTTGGAGAAGGCTTACGATAAAGGTTGGGGATCGCTGTGATAAAGGATAATAAAAATGCCTTTTAATGTTGGCATCATGCCACCTAACATTGGCTATCCTGATTTCTAAATCAAGACACAAAATAGGAAATGGCAATCTTCTTATTAGGCTGCATTATGCAGAACTTGGGTCTTCAGTGTGTCAGCAAACACTGTTAGAGATGGTTGTGGTTATGCATCTCCTTGATTACAGGGTAAGGGTTGAAAATCAGAAAACATCTAAAGTTGATACTAATCCTTAAGATGCCTACAAACAGCAGTGGGTACTTTTTTCTACTGCAGCGTAAGCTCAGCTTCCCCTGCCTTTGCCCTTCAGATTAAATACCTATGTGTCTCTGAATCAAACGCTGATTTCTTCTTCCTCTTTGCCCTTTCCCCATGTTTCATGTTGATGTTATCTTTTCTTTCTTTCTTCAAGCACCTTGCAATTTTAATCAATTTAAACACTTGTTTGGCACCTTAAAAATAAATGAATCCGCTTTTTAAAATAGCTTAAGATAAGGTGGTATGTCTGACAAAAACTGATTGAATGTGGTTCCAGAGCAGGCTCACCATGTAAATTATGTAAATCTGGATGCATCCATAGTGCAAAAGGAAATATCTGCTTCTCACAGCAAAGCTAAATTGGTTTTGTTGCACAAGAAACTCTTCCTATCCTGTGCATTCATTAGGAATGTGCAACCCTGGGAATTCTGTTCCATTTAAGCCCAATAGGATTCCACAGTGTTTCCATTCAGGTAGGCAGTGGCGGACTGTAGTGGATTCCCCCCCCCCCCCCCGATTCTGGAAACAGTTTGTACATTTTGTCCAGCTTCTGCCATTCGCACAAATTGTGATTTGTGCAAGTTACAATTTGCACACAATTTTTTTTTTGAGGTGGATATTGAAATTTGCACGAATGGTGTCATAATTTTTTTTCAAAAATATTGTTTTATTGGTGATCTTGCACCAGTGCATATGATTGCAAGTCTACCTGTCTGCTCTGTAGCCCTGTGGAGGCATATTCCCCTCTTGTAAATATCTTTGTCAATTTCATCCTCTCCACACACTACATTGTTTAGTCCAGCAGAGCCATATTCCAATTCCATACTTGTCAAAGAACGTCAATTTTGCTTAGGAAGTGCTGAAATGGAATTTTATTTTTTTTATTTTTTAATTACAACACCATTTGCGCAAATTTCAAGATCCCCCTCCTCCAAATTGCACAAATTGTCACCTGGAAAAAAAATCCCAGAATTCGCGTATTGGCTCGACTTGCTACAGATCAAGTCAATGCCAGTGGGTGGAAATGGAACCAAAAACTGCAGGGTCGAACTTCGAAAATCCGTCATGTTTTCACCCCACAAATGGAATTCTCATACATCCCTAGCATTCATATGATGCAATTCACATTGAAAATGGGGATCAGGGAAAAAGAGGTAAATAGGAGTACGGGAGTTGTGGTTATTTGCTCTGAGGCACCTTTTGCCATATTATATCTCAATGATGGCAAAAAGTAGTTTTAAATTTAGTTGCTTATATAACTGTATGTTCTGTATACACAATGGAGTTCTGGTGCATGTAAAAATCTTCCCAGGTGGTTTTACTTTGTTTACCAGGTACACTTCCTCAAATGCAGGTTTTTTGAAACACAGTTTCTACTCCACATTCTCCTTTAATAATATAATATATGTGTTGACTTAAATATTTAAAAAAAAAACCTGACTTCCAACAAATCAATTGGTAAAATCTCAAAGATTGAAATCAAACTTGAAATTGTAGTTCTTTTCCAGCTCTGATAATCTCATGGTATATAATGGAAATTCAAAGTCTGGAATGAACTGATCTTGGCAGATAAAGTCAGATGATATTTGAAATATTTGGTTCTAAACTTTAGCTTGGCATCTTCTCTCTATGTATTATTTTCTTTTAGGGTAGGTTTACTTTACAGCTTGATTCTGTTTATATTTACTTGAGAGTAAGATTAACTTGTGTTCAGTGGGATTCACTCCAAAATAAGTTTGCTTATGATTCTAGTCACAGTAATTTCTGTGACATTACAAAGTCTTACTGCCTCAATTTTTAATATGTTCAAAAGAATACAGTTAAATATGTAAGGGAGGGGTCCCCAATGCAGGGCCCACAGGTGCCATGGTGCCCCACAGTAGTAGTAGTAACGTTTATTTGTGTAACCAAAGCCATTACAAAAATGATAAAATCAGATAAAATACTTTAAACAGATAAAAGAAACATTTGATCAACATTCCAGCAATAAAACTATTCATCTAAAATATTTGGTTTATCGTCACTACCAATTTTCCTTCTTAAAATTGACGCTCTAAAAGCAAAACAGGCCACCTTTTCAGAGATAGAAGGAGAACTATCCCCTAATAAAAAATTAATCAAATACCTAACAAGTCTATTAGATGAAAGATCTAGGTCTATAAACAGGGCTGCTCTTAAGGTCTCGTAAATTGGGCAATCAAGTAGATAGTGAGGCAGGTCTTCAAGCACATTAGATCCACACGGGCAGACTCTCTCTTCTAGAGGGATCCGACGATAACGCCCTTCAAGTATGGCAGAGTTCATTGCCTGACATCTTAAGGCTGTAAATGCCCTCCTCCATTTAAAGTTTGTAATATTAGATACATAATGTGGAAGAGAAGTTTGAATAGGCAATTTAGCATACCAAGGGGCACATTTCGACAGGCAGACAGAAGCACGGTTATCTCGAAAATCATGTTTTAAAATATGAGATTTCAGGTAACATGCTGCCATTTCAAAACTTAAGGAGTTCAAGAGATCCAAAGAAAGTCCATACATATCAATCCTTTGTAGGATTTCTTGATTCCAAGATGGAGCCATTCTGTTATTAAAGTTCAACATTTCTCTAAAAGCAGATAATACTAAGGAAGATCCCCTCCCTTTTTGCAATTTCACCCAATATCTGATGGCAGAAATATGTACCCTAGACTTCACTGTACAAAGACCGGTTTCCAAGCGGAGAATGGAAGTCTCAGTTGACTTAGGGAGGTCGAGAATAGCTCGCAAAAATTTATTCTGGGGTGTTTCCAAGATCATTTTCTGAGTGCATCCCCATATTTGTGCACCATAGCAAATTTGTGCTATTGCTTTAGCCTCATAGATTTTAATAGCTGGAAAAGTCTGTCTACCTCCTCTACCCCAGTAAAACCTTAGTAAGGAATTCACAGCATTAGTAGCCAGGTTTTTAACATTTTCGAGATGGTTATTCCAATTTCCGGTTGAGGAGAAACATAAACCTAAATATTTAAAGGATTTCACCTGCTCTATAGGATGTCCATCAATTTGCCATCTGTGTTTTTTAAATCTATTAGCAAAAACCAATACTTTTGTCTTTTCGTAGTTAATTTTCAATTTTTCTTGCACTGCTAATTGATTAAAGGTTTTCAATAATCTTCTCAACCCTTGCTGTGTTTGAGACAACAAGATGGTATCATCAGCGTACATAAGTACTGTAACCATCCTATTTTCCAATTTTGGTGGCACATAATTATCCTTATTACTTAAATCAGTTATTAGAGAGTTAACATAAAAATTAAACAATAATGGAGCTAATAGACATCCTTGACGGACACCTTGCGTAGTTTGGATCAGGTCTGTGAGTGAACCTGAACGGTCCATCCTAACTTGGATCTTAGTATTTGAATGGAGCTGCCGCATCAGCATCAATAATCTTTTATCGATAGAGGTTTTGTTTAGTTTAACCCAAAGAAGATCACGATTAATTGAATCAAAAGCTGTTGCAAAATCAGTAAATGCTACAAATAAACGTCTACGTTTCACCTTTACATACTTGTGAATCAAATGAGATAAAACAAAACAGTGATCTGTTGTTGAACGATCACGCTGAAAACCTGCCTGTTCTTCTGCAATTATCTCACTGGAATCAAGCCAATAAATAAGTTTCTTTGACAAGTATTTTGTGGAGAAAGCCAACCTAAGCCCCCTTTCTGACACACACACACTCACCAAGGTGGGGGGAAGGAGACCCGGGGGGGGGGGAGACAGCCAGTCTCCACAGAGACCAAAGGGGACAAACAACATCTGCATAGAATCACCCCAGGGGGGAAGACAGGAAGCATCGCCAGGTTCGTCAATGCTCTCGTATATCAGCCCCATCTACATAAGACATGAATACCTCGCCAGAGCAGACACTTCGGCACCCATAAGAAAGGACCATTCAACACCACAGGATGGGACCATTAAGCAAGTGGCTTCAAAGGGACCCCACCCCACAGGGGGAAGGCATCACCCCACCTGACCCAAAAGGCCGCCCCTCAGGGAGGGTGGCAACCCACCTGATTGGCAACCCACCTGATTACGGAGGGAGGGGCTACCTGAAACACCAAGGTATAAAACACCCTGCGCAAGGGAACTGAGTTGTTGGACCTGATCAGCAGTCTTGCCCCATGCTTGGGGTAAGGGAACGAAGGGATCGGCAACCCCGGGTAGCAGCACCCGGCGTGCTCCAGCTAGCTGAAATCACTGGCCGCTTGGGTTGACCGGACCCCCGGGAAACCAAGCTGAAATCACTGGCCGCTTGGGTTGACTGGACCCCCGGGAAACCAAGCTGAAATCACTCACAAGCCGCTTGGGTAGACCGGACCTCCGCCGGGAACCCAGCTAGCCGCTTGGGTAGACCGGACCTCCGCCGGGAACCCAGCTAGCAGCATGCGGTTGACCGGGCCTCTGCTGGAGCCCGAGCTGAACTAACTAGCTGAGAGCCCTGAAATCACGGTGTCCTTGAGACTTCTTGCTTGCTACTTTGTACCGTACTGATAAGCTGTATTGCTGGCGTGTGTCTGGGTTTGTGAAGGTGATTTTGTAAATAAACTTGTTTTATAAAAGATACTTTTGTGGCTATAAGTTATCCCTTTGTTCTGGGCTAAGGGTGATAGTCGCTGGGGACCTCGGAGAAGGCCCGCCCTAGGACTCGCTACCCCCTTAGCATTGAACCCGCGCAGAAGACCAGGTTGTTGGTCTTCCACTTATTTGGTGTATATTTTTGATGAAATGTCCAGCAAACTAATGGGGCGATAGTTGGCTGGTTTACCTGGGTCACCTTTTTTAAATATAGGAACCACAATGCTGATATTCCATTGGGGAGGGAAATGGCCACTATTATTAATTTCTGTAAATAAAGCTGCAAGTATAGAGGCCCACCAGTTTGGGGCTGCTTTATAGACTTCCCCAACAACTCCGTCTTCCACTGGTGCCTTCCCGTTCTTTAGGGTAGCAATTATTTCACAGATTTCATCAGGAGACACAGGGTCCCACACTGGTAAATCTTCTCCAGCCACAATAGTATGTATATTATCCTTGTAAGGTTTCAGAAAGTGATCTTTGGAGGTTGATTCATTAAACAAGTCTCGAAAATGGGACTCCCATATGCATGAGGTGATATTTAGTTCAATCAATGAGTGGCCATTAAAGCTCTACTTATTGATGATTTTCCAAAATCTTTGTGAATCTGTACTTTGGGCTGCGATCAATAGCTCATTCCATTGTGTCTTAATATATAAGGACTTCTTGTGTCTTAGTAGCTTCTTATAGTTACTTCGTAGCTGACAGTATTGAAAAATTGACCTAGGTGCTTGGGTTTTGCAAGCTATTCTTGCGGACGCTTGTAACTTTGATTTGGCCAATTTGCATTCCCTATCATACCATCCAAAGGAAGAGGGTCTCGATAGGTGTGTGGGGTCTTTCTTAGAGAACAAAGGTTCTAATAACAGTAGAATATCGGAAAACTGCATAATTAAATCTTTACAATCTGAATTATGGATAAAATTACTGCGTATTCGAAGTGATTTCTCATTATAAAGTATCCCTAACATTTGGAGTTCCATATGAGCTGTCCATCTAATTGTTTTAACGAAATTACAGTTCAAGTTGTTCTTGTTGATATCCTCCTGTAGTAGAGACAACTTGGGTGCCACAATAAGTGATAAACAGAGTGGATAATGATCATTCTCTGGATAACAGTATACTTCAAAACTATTGATATATGATATCAGATCACTGGATACTGCCATGTAATCAATAACACTTCCTGCCCAGCCAGAAAAAAAAGTTATATTACCAGGCTTATCATTAGGGTGGTTACCATTAAGGATATAGAAATTGTATTTCATAATTATATTATAAAAAGCTTTACCATAGGCATTAATCACACTATCCCTCGATTCCCTACCTGCATTCAAAGGGGAGGATTGGGATTGTACATTATGCATGTTGAGCTTGCCCAAAAGGTACTCCTCATTTGGTCCAATACGCGCATTTAAATCTCCCATCAAAACAATGGATGCCCCCTGATTTATGAGCTCAAGTTGTTCTATAAGTTCATCCAGTTCCTTCCAAGCATTACCATAGTTATACTTAGAGTTCCTGGGTGGGATATAAATATTTATCAAATAGATGTTAATATGAATATCTAGATTACATATGTTCACACATTGAATATTAGGGCTAGTCACATTAATCTCAACACATTTTCTATTGTATTTGGTTGATACATAAATAAGCAAGCCACCGCTTGGCCAGCCATATTTTGCCAGCTTACAAGCAGGCTTCAGCCAGTGATTATAACCCTCAAGGCTAATGCTAAGGTGCTCAGAGCAGATCCAAGTTTCTTGAAGGCTAATGATAGAATAGTTCTTCAAAAATGTGGTTATCTCCTTATCAACTATTTTATTGGACAGTCCTGTTACATTCCATGAGAGTAACTTGTAGCGGAAGTCTGAGATGGTGTCCAAGTTTGATAAAGGGAGAAGCTGATAATTCCCATCTAATAATGCCCTCTCATGATGTCCCAATCGATTAAGAGAAACAGGAGGATTAGCTCCATTTTCCTTACTCTGTCATATGGGGTTATCGCCAGTTCTTAAGCTCTCAGATGTTAGGCTATTTTCTTCCAATTCCACTATATCATTCATATCTAAACAGCATCTGGTGTTTAAATTCTGGATTGGCTGCAGGATGTTAACAGATTGCAGCTGATTTGAGGAACATATGTCCATAGGCGCAATTTCATCAACATCTAGGTATCTCATCGCCGTCCATGAGGGGGTGGCACACTGTTGTTGGCCCGATGGATGTAAAGCCAACGGTCGGGCCATATCCAATTGCCGGGAGCCCTGCTTCTTAGCCCTCCCAGATAGATCAATTTCCACAGGGCCCTGTAAATGCGAAGATGAAGAGCTGGCCATATCGGTTTGTCGGGAACCTTGCTCATTAGACCTCCCTAATGAATTTATTTCTACTGGGACCACTATCTGGTGGCCACTTCTTGCAGGCTGCGTGAAGGGTAGAGAAATGTGACTTAGTCCTCCCCTAACATAGTTAGGAGTGCTTGTTGTGCCGAACCCATTCTCACCCTTATCCATATTCTCCACTCGTCTTTGTTCTATCCTCCCTACCTCACTTTCTTTCTGGTTCTGCAATGAGAAGGGCTTATTTGTTGATTCTTGATCCCTTCTTTGGGTTACATTAGGCTCAGTCAAGGCTATATTCCAGTTTTCTTCACCGGGAAAAGATGGAGTAGGTTCATATGCTTTCTCCAGGTTTATAAGATCTTCATTGGCTATTTCACCAACCAAAACTGGATTACTTCCATCTACCCCTCCTAGATATGAGGATAGCAGAGGTAGGGGATGTGCCATATTTTGAAAATATCTGAGTACTGTAATATCCAACCCCAGTAATTCCTCTCTCTTACGATATATCCTATTGGTAATAATACTGTCCTTAAATGTCACTACTGCACGTGCATGGGTATAATTGTAAAACAAATATTCCACCTTCTGGATTTTATCCAGAACAGGTGGAACAATAGATACGGATTGCAGTATGCTAATTAAATGTAATTTGCGTTCACTTTGGGACAACATTCCTCTTTGTTTCGGATAACCGCAAAAAACCAAAACATGGCTAATTAGTTGTAAATTCCAGTTAAAATTAGATTTGGAGGCTAGTAACTGTTGTGGAGATTGGTTGGAAATCCTAGTATTATTGCCTTTAAGAATGTCAGACCATGGATCTTGCCCCATCATTTCTTTATATGTCCCTTTAAGGGAGGGGGTAGAGGTATGTCGTATCTCTATGGAGGCCTTTTTCCTTCTTGAGTTTTGAGGCTTCCTTTCAGGTTTAGGAGCCTTTATAATTCTATTAGGATTTCCCTCTAATTGTTTAAATAGATTATGATAATTCATCCTCCTGAATGTTGATTTTTTGGCCTTACTTGAATTCTTAATATTTTTACTTTTCTTTATCTTTGTTGACTCATTCTTGCTTTTTAAATGGGTTCCTCTTTTTTTGTCTGCAGAGTTGTATGAATTTTTCTTTATAGAAGTGGTTTTGGTTTTCTTATTAGAAGAAGTTTTATCATCAGGGAGAACATCTTGGGAATTTGTACTTCCTATCACTGCTTGTTCGTTAGTATTCTTAGATAGCTTAACTAACTTGATTAATGTGGTTAGCAGTTCATGAGATTCATAGAGGAATAATTTTATCAGCTTCATTTCCTCAGGTACCTCTAATGTTTCACTTGAAGGGGTCCCCAAAGTTGTTGCTGATAGGCACCCCAAAACATTTTTTTAATGTTTTCCATTTTTTTAAATATATGTACATGGATTTCTATTAAATACATACAACTTTCTAGCATTTGTACATAGGCTTCAACAAAAGTGGACCAAATATAGAAATAAGTATCCATAAGTATCTATATGCCACCTGTTCAAATATTGAAAGCCTTTTCTGTGGTAGCCCCCCAACTGTGGAACAAGCTCCACCCTGAGGCCCGCCTGACGCCAATTCTACTACCTTTTCGGCACCAGGTTAAGACTGCCCTCTACGTTGAGGCTTTTAATAACTACATGGTATACGGTGGGGTGGTAAATTGTTTTAGAGGTCGTGTTTTATTAACTTGTTTTTAGTTTTTGTGACCTTTTTAAAACTGGTTTTACATTTTTATGTTTTATTGTTTATATTTAATTGTATTTTATTGTACTTTTTAATTGATTGTTGTATACTGCCCAGAGAGCTTTGGCTATTGGGCAGTATAGAGAATGAATGAATAAATAAAGTGTTGTAAGGTCCTCAATCCATTGTATTATAGGAGGTGGATGCTTATCCTTCCAAACTTGTAATATAATTCTTTTAGCTGTCAAAACGGGGCAGAGAATCTGTTTACGCTGACCATTTATGCTGACCATTTGTTAAATTCCATGAAGCAGGTAAATAATTTAAAAGAGCATGTAGGTACATCAGTGAATATTAAAGACTGTTCCAGTACAAAATGTATCAGTGTAATAACCTCCTCCCAAAAAGAAGCTAACTGGACATTGCAAAACATAAGTTTAAAAGAAGCATTAGCTGTATTCCACTGCCAGTAATTCACCGAATTAGACAATCCCTTATTAAAGAGACATTGCAGTGTCGAACAGACCCGGAACAAAAGGTTTTGCTGCATAAGATGCAGCCTAAGATCCACAGGTAGACGCCAAAGCAGTGATCCACTGATTAGGCATTTTGTGGTGGTGCTCACAGCAATTTCTCAAATTCCCAAATGTACCTGTGGGTCCAAAAAGGTTGGACCTGATGTAAGCTATTGAATTAGAACAGAATCAGATTTATATAGTTTTGGCTGGTTGTTTTAGGAGGGACTACAACACCCAAAGATGACCTGTATTTCTTTGCTTAGTAGAAATAGTAATTAGAACATTATGGAAAATAACAAAGAGTTATAATGAGTATGCTCTATGTTTTCTGCTTGGCTCAACACTATGTAGTGATGTACCAACTGACTATTAATGTAATTAGAATAATTTATAACAATATATTTGATCACCATTACAACTCTATTATTATGGGCAGTCTAATCCTAAATTTAGAAATAGTTGCAATGGCAAGAAGACAGGATTACATCAACAAGGCTCCAATGATTGACAGTTTCAGATCTAATGGCTGTGTTTGGACATAATGCTAAATTAAGATTTAGAGTTACAAGAACGAGCCTAACCTCCCACATACTCCCCCTTCCCCCTCTCTACCTCATCCATCTGTATGTTGACTGAACCCTATATTGTGGTTAATCTTAACTATAGTTACTGAAAGCAAGCTGGTTTCATAAACTAGACACAGCTAGACACAGTAGCTTTGAGCTACACTGCTGACTCAGAGTCAGTAGCACTGACTCAGGCCCACGCACTGAGTGTTCTAGATTGATCATGTTGCTGTACCATTGTCACAAGACCAATTTCGTATGGAAGCAGCTTTGTACTTACGTCACTGTACTTCATGTCTGAAACCTACTATGCCAGGACTACAATTGATAAGATGAGACAGCAAATCCATTTGGATTTGCATTTGCAAATGTGGTGTTACACTCCCACCCACCTGGCCCATTTTTTAAAAAACAGTTTTCAAAACGTGATGTTTCACAGTGCCACTCTGTTCTTCCATTTGCAACTGTGTGTACCAACTGGCAACAGCCCTCTAAATACGTAATATTGCAAACACCACATATGAGTAAAGCTGTCTTTTATAAGATCTTTTAAAGAATATTCCTGTACTTTATAAATGGAACGTCCATTTGGTTTGCAGTTGTAATCCACAATCTTGTAAATGAATAAGAAATTATTTTTATTCACAGCAACACAGCAGAGGGCCAAAACAGACATCACATTAAGTCTATATCTAGCAGCTACATCCTTTTTTTCATGTAGAATATTATGGCCATGCATTCTGCAGTGCTGGGCCATTCTTTATAGAGTAATTACTGATCCTTCATAATGAATGGCACTTTAAGGTGATCATACTGATTTCCGTGTATTGCTGCTTTAGTAGTGCAAATGGGTCATAAAGATACATTTAACACTAGTCTTAATGCCTGTTTACCTATTCCCAACACTGTCAGAGTCTTCATTATACAATAGTTAATACCATTGTTCTCAATGATTATAAAGATTATAAAGAAGATTATAAAGATTATAAAGAAGTCAGTCTGCAAGCACCTTGAAAACAATGCAGTGATTACTAGAAGCCAGCATGGATTTGTCAAGAACAAATCCTGTCAGACTAATCTGATCTCATTTTTTGATCGGGTAACCTCCCTTGTGGACTGTGGGAATGCTGTGGACATTATATACCTGGACTTCAGCAAAGCTTTCGACAAAGTGCCTCATGATATCCTGATTAGTAAGCTAGCTAAGAGTGGGCTAGATGGAACAACTATCAGGTGGATCCACAATTGGCTAAAGAATCGGACTCAAAGAGTGCTTATCAATGGTTCCTTCTCAAACTGGGGAGAGGTAACGAGCGGGGTACCACAGGGCTCGGTCCTGGGCCCGGTGCTCTTCAACATTTTTATTAATGACTTGGATGAGGAGGTACAGGGAATGCTTATCAAATTTGCAGATGACACAAAGTTGGGTGGAACAGCTAATACTCTGGAAGACAGAAACAAAATTCAAAGTGACCTCGATAGGCTGGAGCGCTGGGCCGAAAACAACAGAATGAAATTTAATAGGGATAAATGCCAAGTGCTGCACCTAGGGAGAGGAAACCAAATGCAGAGTTACAGAATGGGGGACACTTGGCTCAACAATACTACAAGTGAGAAGGATCTTGGAATTGTGGTAGATCACAAACTGAATATGAGCCAGCAATGCGATGTGGCTGCAAAGAAGGCAAATGCAATTTTGGGCTGTATTAATAGAAGTATAGCTTCCAAATCGCGGGAAGTGATAATTCCCCTTTACTCGGCACTGGTTAGGCCTCATCTTGAGTACTGCGTCCAGTTCTGGGCACCTCACTTTAAGAAGGACATAGACAAACTGGAGAGGGTTCAGAGGAGGGCAACAAGGATGATAAAGGGACTGGAAACAAGGCCCTATGAGGAGAGACTGAAAGAACTGGGCATGTTTAGCCTTCAGAAGAGGAGACTGAGGGGAGATATGATCGCACTCTTCCAGTACTTGAAGGGATGTCACACAGAGGAGGGCAAAGATCTCTTCTCCTTCACCCCAGTTTGCAGGACACGGAATAATGGGCTCAAGTTACAGGAACCTAGATTCCACCTAAACATCAGGAAAAATTTCCTGACTGTCAGAGCAATAAGACAATGGAATCAACTACCTAGGGAGGTTGTGGGCTCTCCCACTCTGGAGGCATTCAAGGTGCAGCTGGACAGACATCTGTCAGAGATGCTTTGACCTAGATTCCTGCATTGAGCAGGGGGTTGGACTCGATGGCCTTGTAGACCCCTTCCAACTCTACTTTTCTATGATTCTATGATTCTATGAAAATCTCCATGTTCTGGAGAAGGACACATTTCTGCTTGATGTGGAGGAATTGGGGGAAGAATGGTGGCCCATTCTGTCTGAGGCAGCACCAGCAGGGCTAACTTGCTAATGAAGCTGTTTGTGTGGCTTGTTAACTGTGCTTGTTAACTGTGCTGTTTGTGTGGGTCTCAACCCTGGCTGGTCAACTTAGTTCCAGTTGGCAGGATGCAGGCAAGTGGTAGCCTGATGCAGATCTGAGTAGAGACTGCACCTGGTGGTTAAACAGAAGCCCCCAATTTATGGAACTCTCTCCCCAGTGACCTCCGCCATGCCCCTTCCTTGATTAGCTTCCGCCGTGCATTAAAAACGTGGCTTTTCAGGCGGGAATATGGGGTGGGTTAGGATTTTTAAGTTTTGTACTGTTTTTAATTGTGTTTTACACTCTGGTTTTTTTCCTTGTATTTTATTGGACTGTACATCGCTCAGAGTGGCTGGATGACTGGCCAGATGGGCGATTCAAAAATATAATAAATAAATAAATAAATAAAATCCAGGAAAACGGCCAGTACAAGTGTGGACTGCAGTTGGTTACTGATTTATGGAGCCAGGAAGGAGCTTTATCAGGCCTTTTGCTTGGCGCAAATGAGGTTTGGGGGTTTGCCTCCCCCATAGTCAAATGGGCCGGTTCACATGATCCCCAACACAGTTAATACGCTTGTTAACCATGCTGTGCATGCTTAATTACCCTTGCTGGCGGAGCTTACAATGTCATCGGAACCCAGCAAGTGTAGGTTGCTGCTGTGGTTAACAAACCATCACAGAACCCTAAAACAGCCCATGGGTCCTGGGTGTTTTGTTAACCACAGCAGCAACCCATCCTCGCCAGGTTTGGATGACATAGTAAGCCGTGCTGGTGAGGGTAATTAAGTAAATCGGGCAAGCATGCAACCGGCACACACAATGTGGTTAACAATCCACCATGGCTTGTTAACTGTGCTGGTGATTGTGTGAACCCAGTCATTATCTGAAATCAAGTGTTATTCTGTTGCAACCTATACCTGTGCATAGGGAAGGGACAGCATTTGCTAGGCTGAGTGGGAGCAGCTCCTTGTAAAACATCATGGACCCGGGTCCCTGGCCACTTTTATGCCAAACATAATGGATGCTGTATCTAATAATATAGTTCTACGATATGGTCTGAGGGCATGTGGTGAATCTACCTGCTGAAGCTAAGCAAGTTTTGGTGTAGTCAGTGCTTGGATGGGAGACCACTTGAGATCTCCAGATGTGCTGGCTTGAGTTCCTTGATGGAAGAAAGGCAGGAAGGATATAAATGAAACTTAAACAAACAATAAAGATATAACCTGTTTTGTATGCTCTGTCCTTCCTTCCCCCTTCTTTTTCTTTCTTCCCCCCTCTTTTTCTTCTCCCCCTGCTCTTTTTCTTCTTTTGCAGGCACAATAACCCACCTTTAGCTTAAGAACTTTGTGAACTCCTTACTTATAAGACTTCAAGCAGTACTTGTAGGTGTGTACACAAATATCTCATTGATTGCAATGAGAAATTATAGTGGGACTAACTTCTGCAAAGTATTTCATGGGTCAAATAATGAAATGGTGACAGTAAAACAAATGTCCTCTCTATATACAAAAGACTAGGCACTTGCATTGAACAGGAATAAGCATAAAGTTTGGAATTTAGTTCTTTTCAAAATAAGTTGCATTTCTAGGAGATCGAGACCATTTTGTGATGGGCCTACCTTTTATATAAAGAAACATATGTTCTGATGCAAATAGAGTTAGGAGCAGTTGCCTTCTGTGATTATTTCTCTTGATTGGTGTTATGCACCATAATGCAATGTGCAGTTCATCTTGTGAGGCAATTTAGAAAAGAAAATGAAGCTGACATTCTGTAGCTAATTTAATGGTGCAGCACACTCTAACATGAGGTTCTATAACTGTACAGAGACACATCATGTAAAATATTGTTATTTTCATTCTCTTGGGTGCCTCTCCCTAAGGAAGAGTATTGCCAGAGACAGTGTGCTCCTCAGTACCCATTGCTGGGGAGCTTGAATGGGAGGGTGCTATGGCACTCATGTCCTGCTGTGGTCTTCCCTTAGACATCTCGTTGGCCACTCTGGGAAGAGAATGCTGGGCTAGATAAGGCTTCAGTCTGGTCCAGCATGGCGCTTCTTACATTCTTAACTATTCCTATCTACCAGGGACAGCCTATTACCTGTGCTTGATAAACAACTTTCATCTTATGTGGGATCCTTTAAAAAAAGGTTACTGTGCATACATGTGAGAAGAGTACACTAGCTTCTTTTTCACTTGTCCTGAGCCTGTAACTAGAGCTGTTAACCCAACAAAGGTCTGGGGAAGACCAGGAGCTTATATACTGGCTGTCTCTGGTTCACCAGTTGCAGCTGGGTATGCCACATCAGAGTTGTAGCTATTCTATAATAAGTATCCTTTGTGAGAATAAATATTCAGTTAAACATTCTTAAGTCTTTTTTTTAAAAAATGGAACTGTTCCATTCAGTTTACTAACCAATATATGTATGGTCCTATGCAGGATAAGCTCTTACTAAGTAGATTGGAGAGCCATTTAGTAGTTAGGGTACAGTCCTATGTATGTTTAGGCAGGAAAAAGTCCTACAGTTCCCAACATGCCCCAGGCAGCCATGCTGGCTGGAGAATGCTGGGAGTTGTAGGATGTTTTTTCTGCTTAAACATGCATAGGATTGTGCCCTAAGAGTATTTTAGACTGTGGAGATCCAGATTCAAATCCACACTTAGCCATGTAGCCCACTGGATGATCTTGAGCTAGTCACTCATTCTCAGCCTAATGTACCTCACAGGGTTGTTGCAAGGATAAATTGGAGGAAGGGGAAGAACCATGTTCAACATCTTGAACTCCTTGGGGGAAGGGTGGGATATAAATGGAATAAATAAATAAAAGTAATGCAGTCTGTGGCAGACATTGAGCAATGTGTAATAACAGACAGTTCAAGCAGCATGAATAGGGGTATTATATGTATCCATGTGTACCTATTTTCATCTGTGAGGTCATGGCATTATGATACTAACCATTTTATTTTTAACTCCTCATAATTTCTAATATTGTATTTCCCTTCTCCTCTGCTGGAGCACCATACGACTCCTTTTATCTGCAGGGAAATGATCTTATACAGCCTGCCCTAAACTTCCCATCACTGATGAATGGGGAGCAAAAATGTGACTGAAAATAACCCCATCCAAATTATTTAGTAACATGACATTTACTAATTCATCCGTAAGGGTGAAGTATAGAACACATTTTAAAACAATGGCATCATTTTCTCAAAGCTTTTTACACTCATTTCAAAAAACCCACAAAACCCGTTTGTTTTCTTTTTTCCAAACTGTGCTTTCAATACTCCAGCATAGCTTTGTTTGGATATTAAGATCAAAGATTCATAGACCTGTAGAAAAGAACATTCTACAGAATCCAGATACAATATATAAAAGTGACCACCACCCCCAAAAGCATACATGTTTACTTTTTTAAGATAGTCAGATCTAATATATAGTAAGAAATATGGCAGCCTCTCAACATACGGTATGTTTTCTCTTCCATGGGGGGGGAAGTGCATCCTTGCCTGAGGCAGAAAATCGCTGTTCACCTGCCCCTCTCCACAAAGTAAAAAGACAATACAGTAATAAACTAGATTGACAGTTTTCTGCCTGTTAATGGGATCCCAAAACCTTCTGCCTGGGGTGGGCTGCCTTGCTCTGTCTAATGGAAGGGCCAATCCCGACTCCTTGTGTGCAGAGCCTTGCTAGTAATCTCAGAATAAAACAGACAATTTGTTAGTTCAAGTGCTTCTATTTTTGGCAGTGATGGACAGAAACAACAATCAGACTGTGTAAAGACTTGGCATCAGGGAGTCTGGTTTCCACCCTGATTTATGAATTCCCCAGTGTTTTGTATTGCCAGAATGAGTCACAAATGCTCACTCTGCTGCCACATGACTGAAAAATAAGAATAATTCAAGGTGACCTAGCATCAGGCTAATGAATGGAAATAAATAACAAGCCATTATTCTGAAGGCAGTTCCTGCAGCCACCAGTCAGGGATGTTGAAGAGTCCTTGGTCTCGAGTCACGAGTCGAGTCACGAGTCTTTGGACCCGAGTCTCGAGTCCGAGTCTGAGTCCTTGGTCCAAAATGGTGACTCACGAGTCACGAGTCCTGAGTCACTCCCAAAACTGACTCCACGAGTCCCTATTAAAATCAATGGGGTTTCCCCCCAACAAAATAAGGCTACTTCAGATGTGTGGCTTAAATAAATTCTAGGCACAAGTGTGCCTTTTTATTTCAAAACTCTGCAACTGATTTTGGCAAGAACAGACCAGGCAGACAAACCCAAAATAACCAGGCAGGCAGAGGAGGCAGGGAACCCCAAAAAAAGGCAGGCAGAGGCCTTTGTCTTGGACAATTCAACTGTTGAACAGGTCAAGAAGAGACCAGGCAGGCAGAGGAGGCTGGGAACCCCAAACAGGCAGGCAGAGGCAGCCAAACCCAAAATGTCTGACCCTAACCCAACCCCCCCACAACAACACATCAATCAAAATAAACCTCAACACATCGTTGGGGCTGCGCTCTTGGTAGCTGTCCATAGTGGCCGAGCAGCGGCGCGCCTCGCTTCCATGCGCTCTTCACCGGTGATCGCGCTCCTTCTGGCACAGCCAGAAGACTTGTCAACAGCCCAGGGATGTTGACGAGTCCTTGGTCTCGAGTTGAGTCTCGAGTCCCATTAAAAATATTGGGACTCGAGTCCGAGTCGAGTCAGAGGGGGGACTCAGTCCGACTCACGAGTCGAGTCCTCGAGTTCGAGTCCCCATCCCTGCCACCAGTGCCTCTCAGAATTTCAAGGGTATGAGCCCTCTTAGGTTCAAAACTACACATGGGGGCAACAGATCTGTGTGTTTAATCCTAGAGCTGCCAAAATAATGTAAAAAGTGGGGTTTAGGTCCAGTTTATAAACCAAAAGGGGTGCACAGGGGAGTGGTCTGTCTCTTTGCCCAGGTTCCTCTTCTGCTTTTTAAAATTGGACCCCACCCTCGCTTCCTCCTTAATTGGGGACAGTTCTGGGGTTTAAATACATTTATCTGCCACCATGTATAGTTTGAGTCTCACAGAGCACATCCACATAGAGCAATTTATGAGAACCAGATATGCTGTTTCTCTGCATCAGAACACTGCATTCCACACAGGTTTCACTCTGCAGTGACTTCTGTGAAATGGGTATTTTGTTGAGTTTGTCGGGGCAAATATACGATTTGGCATTTGGGGCTTAGATCCCTAGCTCTGCTTGGTTTCTTGGTGAAGTTACTTGTGTCTTAGCCTCATCAGTTTGCTTTCTGTGAAATGGTGTTGGAGCAAAAAAACTGTGTTCAAAATAATGGTTTTGTGGTTTGGAGCTCAGAGCACACCTACTTAGGTTTTTGGCCTAGTTACTTTTCTTTTAGTCTCACCAGTTTAACTGATTTCAGTTAAATGTATTTCCAAGTAAGTGAGCTTAGCATTTGGGGTCAGGGGAGAGAGAGAGAGAGAGAGAGAGAGAGAGAGAGGGAGGAGATGCATGATATGGTCCCAGAAATGGAAGATGTGCATACTGGAGCTAAAAAGACAGACACTTTCTCTGCAGGAGCTTTGATAGCCCTGCCTGTCGTCCTGCCTGCTTACTTGAATTTGTTTAAAGAAGGGCAGCACCTCTCATTCACAGCAAGCAATGCCCCATGTACCTGGAGCAATCATCCATCCCCCATCACTTTGGGGATCTTTCCCATTGCTCTTTGTAATGACCCCCCCCCCCCCCAATCCCTGCCTGCCTGCCTGCCTCCACCCACCAACAGTTTGGGCAGAAAATCTGCATGGAAAGTATCTCACCTAGCAGCGGCAGCAGTGGCCACCACCATCTATTGCATTGGGGTCCCACGCCAATTGTGGAGGTTTCCTTACCTCTGCTGCTCAGAACGGTCAGCTGGGCTGAGGGGCAGGGGAGGCGGAAGGGATGGTTTTTCCAAACAAAAGCTGTGGAGCTACAGTTGGACAGAGGTCTGGAGTTCAGGAGCACAGGTGGTGGGCTGAGCTCAGTTGAAAGCAGCAGGAGTCAATCAGAGGCAGGCAAGCAAGAGAATGCCTCCTGCCAGGAGCTCCACACAGCACCCATTAGCGATACAGGGCCACATTTCCTGCTGCGTCGTTCCTAGAATCTGTTGTAGAATCCCAACTACAAAACAGGACTGGAGCAAGGAGAACATAGGGCTGAGGTCAGGGGGCAGGCTCTGCTTTCAACCCAGGCAAACATGTACCTCCTCTTGGTGCTCACTCTGGATCACCAGATATGCCTAAAGTGCCTGTTCTCACTTTGCTTACAGGACTTACTGCTTCATCTGCAGGCGCACTCAGAGATGGCAACAGTGTGTTGTCCCCACTGCAGTTGGCACAGGGAACAGCTGCCTCCCTTGCCTATGTCAGCGATGGTCCTGAATCTTTCCTAACAAAGCCTATGCACAAATTTCCTGCTGACTAAACCACAGTGCCTTTATTCTACCAGCTTTCTCAGCCACAAGGTGGAGACTTGTGGATCTAGCTCAGCTGTGCATAAAAATGCTCATTTGCTTTTCCTAGTTTCAGAAGTGCTTCTTTACTTGTATTGATCATAGCCCCAAGGTGCAAGAGCACAATCATTCAGCAGATAACAACCCTCTCTCTTGTTCCTGTTTCTGAGTATAATGAAAGTTTTCTTTTGATATTTGAGAGAGAGAGAGAGAGAGAGAGAGAGGGAGAGAGAGAGAGAGAGAGAGAGATTTTGAAATATTTTTGGCAACTTTCACTCATGACGAGGTGTGAAACGAGTTAATTCGTCAAGATGCTAAAATGCAATTACTACAATTTGAAGCCCTACTTTATGAATTAAAATGCCTAAAGAAGTGCAAATCCACAGCTGCAGATGTAATAAGAGGTGCAAAGAGGAAGTAAATTCATTCAACCTTTTTGCATGTGGGAAGCATGATTTCTTTCATTCTGGGCTCAACACGTGCTTGTTGTGAACTGGTTGTATAAGTAGTTTATTACAGATGAGCCACTGAGCCTCCCTAAAATGGATGACGTAGTAGTGTGCAAAATGCTATGATGAGCCTCTCTCTTAGGCTGTTCAGCCAGTGCCTAGCTCAGAAATATGTCATCTCTAGTTGGGATCACGGCAAGAACATGGGTCATGTAAAATGATGTGTGATGAGCAGATCTGCCTCAGAGCTGGGGGAGAACAGCCCTTGTCCTCCAGATTATGTGGATAAAATTTATTTGCGCCTCAGCCATTTTTAGAAGTCACACAGCAATCATCCCTATTTAGGGAATCTTGTTAACAAGCTGCATCCAGAACTTTAGTCCTTTAAAAGCTAGCGGTGTTAAGAGACTGAGGTGCTGGTTTTGAACTATAAAGCCTTACATGGCTTGAGACCGCAATGCCTGATGGAGGGCCTCTCCCAGTATAAACCTACCCATACACTATGATCACCATCTGAGGCCCTCCTCCATGTGCCTCCTCTGAGGAAGGTTCGGAGGATGGCAGTGAGGGAGAGGGCCTTCTCCTCAATGGTGGCCCCCTGATTGTGGAATGCTCTCCCCAGTAAGGTCCACCTGGCACCAACATTGTCATCTTTTCAACACTGGGTTAAGACTTTCCTCTACTCCCAGGCATATGATAGGGCTTCTAAACTTAGTTGTTTTACTTGCTCTTGGCATTTCAAATTGTTTTTAGTTGTTTATTTTCCCCCCCCCCTAACATTTCGTATGTTTTAACCCTTGTTGTAAGGCACCTTGGGCGTGTTCGCACGACACGAGAACTGCGGGGGAACAGAAGTCCCGCGCAGTTCCCGTGTCATGGGAACGCCAACCGGGGGCACCCCCGCGGGACGGCTGCGTGCGGGACGCACGCAAAGTGACCATGAGCGGTAGAGGGGTAAGCCCCTACCACGTGTGGCCACCCTGCCGTGCGAACAGCAGGCAGCCGTCCCGCGGGGGCCGCACACAGGCAGCAGCCCAGAGTGGCCAGAGCTGCAGCTGCTCCAGCCTGCAGGGGCAAACGGCCCCTCTGGGCATCCCAGGCCGCCACCACCTAGTGCCGGGAGGCCCGCACTGTGGTGCGGGGACTGCGGGGTCCACCCACACATGTGGGGCGCAGGTCGTCTGTGGCACCCTGCTGGACCCCGAGGATGGCCCCTTGGTGCCTCCCCCGCTCGCAGCCTGGGTCGTGCGAACCGGCCTCTTGAGTCTTTTTTAGAGAATGGCATTTATTTATTTATTTATTTATTTATTATATTTATACCCCGCCTTTTTTCCTTCAAGGAACCCAAGGCGGCTTACATAATCATCATCATCCTCTCCATTTTATCCTCACAACAACCCTGTGAGGTAGGTTAGGCTGAGAGTCAGTGACTGGCCCAAAGTCACCCAGTGAGTTTCATGGCTGAGTGGGGACTAGAACTCGGATCTCCTGAGTCCCAGTCCAACACACTTACCACTACGCCACACTGGCTCTCAATTTGCAGAATCAGTGGGAATCAAATCCCTTGCTAAAGTTCCTGTTATTTCCTTCACAAAGTTATCCAGCTGCTTTATTACTGATCTAGGAATCCAGATCATGAGTGGCTAATATATGATGACCTTTCAGCAAGCTCTGGGCTAAGCAGTGGCAAATCCCTAGTGCCCTTGCTCCTCTCCCTCCTCCTGGCTCTGTATAACTGGGGCCTCATGAAGGCCAGCCAGGCAATTGCAGCCACTGCCTACCAGTGTCTACCTCTTTGACTTCTTCCTCTGTCAGCTCTGGACTGCTGAGCTTGGCTCCTGTGCTCTGCTCCTCTCTTGCAGGCACTGGGGTCTTAGAGCAGCTTTCCTTATGTGTGTGCAGGTTTCTCCTTAGCCGCTGGTCATTTCTGGGGTATGCAAGACAAGGTTTGGTTTCTTTGCCACTGTGTGTCCCTGTGGAATGCTTCTGAAATGGAAGTACAGCAGACTGCATATTTCCCTCTCTGATAACTTTCTTCCCAAATTCTCTCAACAGAAAAAAGTGTGCCTTCTCCTGTGACTGCTGTAGACACTGCAAGAGCAATTGAAAGTCAGACAATGCCAGCCTGGATTACTATAGCAAAACAAAAGCAGAGGATCATGGAGCAGGAGCTTAGCAAAGAAGAAAAACCGGTGGCTCAAGATAAAGCAGAGGCAGAAAAACAAATAAAAGAGAAGGAGAGAACGGAGGTGATACAGCTCATCCCTGCTTGATTTGTGTGTGACATTGTAGTAGTGGCATTCTTTGCTTTAGCCTGCTTGTGGTTAATTCTCTAAGATCTCTTGTAATCAGTAACATTATAAAAATAATCCTGTTTCTATGAATTGAACTGGTACTGACGGGCCCACGACCTCTGTTCATAGAAGCTATTATTTATAGAGTGACTGCAATTTGAATCTGGGTCTTCGCCTTCTGAGTCAAATCCTCTAGCCTGGTGGAGGGGGATCTCCAGCCTATGGACATTCCCCATCCAGCCCATGGAGGCTTTGGCTCCCTGCCCAAGCTCTGCCTCTTGCCCAAGCTCCACTGTCAGGAGCCTATTGGGGGCTTGGGAAGGGGGTGGTGCGACGACACAGCCCTTTTCACTTTAGGACCAGGCACATAAACCCTTCTCAGGCCAAGCATCAACACTTGAAAACCTGAGGGGAGGGTCAAATGAAACCTTTCCCCTACTAATGAGGGAAAAGATTAATGCTGGTTATGAAGGATCTATTTTTAAATTTATGATGCTATGGGTACAAAGGTGTGTGTGTAGATTTAAAAGTAAAGCAGGTAATAATGCCAACCTGACACGTAGGATTTGGGTAGCAAACAAAATAAAATTAAGTTTATTTTAATTCTCAAAATCTTAGTTCCAGAAAATAACTTAAAACACTTTATAATTACGGTAACCTAAGTCCCTACAATTCTAAATACTTTCACTCCTCATACAATCACTGATTCCTCTTAAAACTCCTGACAAGACACGAATAATCCAACTAACCTAACTCCCAACTCTCCCCACACTCCAAACACTCTCCCATAACACACTAACCCGACTCGGCTAACTCTGACATCACTCAAACACTCCTTATATACTCCTCCCCCCGCCCTTTCCAAGACATCACAAACCACACCCACTCAGTTCAACATTCTATACTCACTAAATACACTAAAACAGACATACACCAGGGAACTGAATTGTGGGGTTACGCCACAGGTGGGAATTCCCCTTTTATCTCCGATCAATGATTGGAGACAACAGGAATTCCCCTTAGCACACTGCTTGCCCTCCCAATTGCTTCATCCATGCTGCCTTCCCCCATTGGGGAAGATGTGGTGCAAGCAAAATGGCCCCAGCTGAGGCTACAGCTGAAGTGCTCCAGCTGAGGCTGGGGCACCTCACCCTTGTTGTGCCTTCCCCCGTCAGGGAGGACACTGCGTGGGCAAAGCATCCCCAACACAAAGCACTGGTTGGTGCTCCAGCCGGCACTTCGTGTCAGGGAGCTATGATGTCAGGAAGTCTGGCCACACACCCTGATGTCATCTGGCTGCAGAGGGCTGGGTGGGGGAGCATCTGGCCCACCACCGCAGCCACACAGTTCCCCTCCCTTTCTCTAGCTGCCATGCCACACGGGCTCAAAAGGCCTAAACCTTTTGAGACATCAGTAAGACTGTTTACAGACTCTCCGCTTTTGACACGGTCAGAGCACCCTCATTTCAGGGGATGCCGACATCTACCCTCCCAGTCATGTCTCCATTTCTGGATAAACCACCTTTGGTACTCAAATTGCAAATTATGATTGTTTGCAAAACTATTCCTTCCCACTACTAGCGCGCGTGTCAAAGAGAAGTGCAATCTTGCTTAGTGATTGTCACAGGCACCTATTGGACAGCAGTTATGACCTCATATGACGCTGAGTCAGGCCACTGATCTTTCTGGCCCAAACACTCTACAGTAATACCTTGGATTGCAAGTAACTTGGTCTGAGAGCGTTTTGCAAGACAAGCAAAAATTTTTGAAAATTTTTGACTTGATAAACAAGCAAGGTCTTGCAAGAAGACAAGTAGGGATGTAACTGCTCGCCTCGAGCGGGCGTAGCGGGCCGAAATCGGCCCCGCTCACGCCCGTCAGAGACTCGCTTTGATATAAGAGTGTTTTGGATTACAAGCACGGTTCCGGAACGAATTATGCTTGCAATCCAAGGTATTACTGTATTCTAATTGGTAGCAGCTCTCCAAGGGGTTCTCCATTCAGTGCTGGCAAGACATGATCAGGGATGGAAGGATCAGTCTATTTTTGTTCCCTGTCCTCTATGCCCATGCAGTTTTTTAATCTTTAAGTGAGGGGTGGGTGTGTTTGGTGTTTTTCTTTTTCATTCTATGAAAGCTAAGTGCATGTCTGCTGCAGCAGGAGCAGTCATTTAGCCTTTATAAAGAGAAAACATAGTGTGAGGCCACCTTTTGCCTCCCATAGCAAATTACCCACCATATTTGAGCACTTTCAAACAAAGCATTCTTCCTTTTGTAAGGTGTGTGCTCTGTGCTTCCCTCTCCAGCACTGGAGCATTCATCTCCCATGGAGGCTTTAAAAAAAGACAGACTTTCCCATGTTGCAGTTTTTACCTCCACTCTGTTCCATTTTGTACAATTAAAACCCTAGGGAGAGTTCAGCATTATGGGGGAACTTCTAATTAATCCAACAAACGCTGTCTGTTTACAGCCTAAGGATTGTATCAAATGGTGGTGTTCCACCAGTGGAAGGACCCGCTGGTGGAATGGAGGCGGGGAGGCAGGTCCAGAGGAGGCGGGTGACTCCTATTTCGGTGGGGCTCCTTTTCCATTGCAGATTTTACAGCTTTTATTTGGAACTTCATAGGAGCTATCCATGGTGCTCCATGGTGATGCACCTATTTTGGGGATGGAGTTCAGTAGCATGGATAACTCCCATGAAGCTCCAAATAAAAGTTGTAAAACCTGCAATGGAAAAAGAGTCCCGCCGAAGTAGGAGTCACCTTCCCCCTGTAGCCATGTTCCCCCAACTCAGCTCTGAAGGGTTGTGGTACCCTCCAGAGCAGATTTGGGGGTTGTATTTGGGGCTGCAGGGGTAAGAAGAAGATGGGGAAGTTCCATTGCCCAAAGGTTGGATCCAAACCTAAGGATCCCTTTTGAACTCCAGTGCATCACTTCTGCATGTGGCTGTAAACCACATGGCAGAAGGCAATTGTTTTAAAACCAAATGTTCATTCTAATCAATGCCATTCTTTTTATTCATGTTACAAATGTGGGAAGTCAAAGCACTGTTCTCAGTGTCAGTTCTGAAAGTGCCTCAAAGTCCAGCTAATGGAAAGACTCTTCATACCTGGTTGCAGGAATGAGTGCTTCTCTTCCTAAAAGTTTCTGGTCTTAATCAGCCAATAGGGAGAGTGGAACTCATAAATATCACACGCATGTTTGGCGATATGCACTGGAATTATAAATATTTGCAGGCTCAATGGTTCATGTTGTATACATAAATTTTATGATTCACTCATAAATGAATAAATGGGAGATATCTCCTTTTGTGGGGGGAAATGTTATATTTTGCATGTAATCATAAACCTTTATTTATTTGTTTGTTTGTTTGTTTGTTGCATTTATGGATCGCCCATCTGGCCGGCAAACCAGCCACTCTGGGCGATGTACAACATGATAAAATACAGAATAAAATACATTTAAAACAGTATAAAATTTTAAAATCTTAGCCCACCCCATATTCCCGCCAGAACAGCCATGTTTTTAGTGAGCGGCGGAAGCTCAGCGGAGAGGGGTCATGGCAGAGGTCACTAGGGAGAGAGCTCCACAGTATGGGGGCCACCACAGAAAAGGCTCTCTTCCTAGTCCCCACCAGTCTAGCTGCTCTGGCTGAAGGGATAAGGAGAAGGCCGTCTGTGGCAGATCTTGTTGAGCAGCCTACTTGGTGTTGCTGGAGACACTCCTTGAGATAACCTGGACTGGAGCCGTATAGGGTTTTAAAGGTCAAAACCAACACCTTGAATTCAGCTCGGCAAGCAACTGGTAGCCAGTGCAGCTCCTTGAGCACTGGAGTGATGTGATCCTGCCGGCGGCTGCCTTTAACCAGGTGAGCCGCGGTGTTCTGTACCAGCATCTTGATAAGGAGATGAAATGGGAATCTTGGCTTCCAAAACTCCAAATAAATCCGTATATAGAGAAATGGATTAAGAGACAAAACAGCATCTCTGTTTGATGCTAATTGCCAGCACTGGGATCCAGATTTAGAACTTTATATACAGAATATACAACATGAGATATCTCCCATTTATTCATTTATGAGTGAATCATAAAATGTATGTATACAATATGAGCCATTGAGCCTGCAAATATTTATAATTCCAGTGCATATCGCCAAACATGCGTGTGATATTTATGAGTTCCACTCTCCCTACTGGCTGATTAAGACCAGAAACTTTTAGGAAGAGAAGCACTCATTCCTGCAACCAGGTATGAAGAGTCTTTCCATTAGCTGGACTTTGAGGCACTTTCAGAACTGACACTGAGAACAGTGCTTTGACTTCCCACATTTGTAACATGAATAAAAAGAATGGCATTGATTAGAATGAACATTTGGTTTTAAAACTTTAAAAATAATACCCTATCATATTCCTTCCATATAGCTTTTCTGATAAAACTACATTGCATTGTGATACTGAATGACGCAGTCTTTAAATGATATACACACACAACCTGAGTTTTATAGCTTTATTTCTATGTGCATAAAGTTGCTTTTGGATTGGATCTGAGGCCACAATAAACCTAGGCCAGATTACTAATACTTACATTAGCTCATCGTATTATGTAACATTTGCAAAGGATAACAGTCAGGACAAACTGCCCATTTTTAGTTTCACGGAGGCTCTGGTAGATTGTCCCACCATGCAGGTTTGGTCATACAGGCAGTTAATTTTTGAGCTCACATAGGTAACCTCAAAGAAGCGACTGTAAATTCTTGCTATTTTAGCAGCACACATGCCTTTCTGCTACACCTTTTACCTTTCTCTGTCAGAGAAGTAAATATATCTTATAAGCACATGATTGTGCATACTCTTATGCTGGGAATAAAACTAGCTTTGGGGAAGGCAAGACTTTGAGCAAAAAATGGCTGGAGGGAAAAGGGTTAGGCAACCCTTCTCTCTCCCTCACTGTTCCTCTGCTCAGACTTGTAGTCCCTCTCCCCCCAGGGCTGCTTTGGCTAAAAATAATGTTGGGGCAATGATAAATGCAACTGTCTGTCATGTCTGGGAAGAACAGGGACCATTGGTGCGAAGCCACAGCTTCCCATCGGAAGCTTTTTGCTGCCAGGCTTGGTTTGTATTTGTCCTCATTAGCAAAAGAGAAGCAGAAGGCCTTGAATAATTTGCCGTGGCAACCTATTTCTAAGTGCTTCTAATTGAATCATTCAGAATTCCCAAACTGTTTTTGCAGTCTTGAGAGGCCACAGAACATTAAATGTTTATGGAGTGTTTACAGCTCAGGTGGCCTAAATAGGGCAGGCATGTGTGACATATGACAGAATTATTTCATTGTTGAGCAGGAGAGCCATGTCTGCGTTTCTTGTGTTCTGTTAAATCCCTACTGTGGTTCTCTTATCCACTGAATTACTTAGAATAGGTAACCGGGGGGGGGGGGGGGCTCCCCTCCCTTTTTTTCATTTAGGAACCGGTGAGGCAACAGACAGATTTCACCCGGAACCCATCCTCATCTTTCCCACCCACCATTTCTTCTGAAGAACAGAAGAAAGAGACAACGTTGGATATGCAAGAATCTTTGCCAAGAGCCAGCTTGCCATCACATCATGGTCCTGGTATGAAAACAAGCACTCAAAATACTGTCACAGATCCAGGCTCATACAGTCTCTGTTGGAAGATATGGGAAGGAGTCAGTCCTATACTGGTTAGGACGAGCAGAGTTTTCCCCCTTATGCGCAGCCTGGTTATTGAAACTGGTTATCACCATGTGGGTTGCTAAACCCTGCTAAAAGGTTCTCTGAAAGGAACAGATTGTCCATACAAGGTTTAAAACTAATAAAGGCATTTATTAGTTTTACTTACAGTCCGTTTATTCATATATGCAGGATTGCAGGATACATATAGACAGGTTAGAGTCTTGGGTGTTAAGAGTCTGCTTCATTGGAGATCACTGGCTGGAAGACAGCCCAGACTGTGTGTCCATCAGGTTGGAGAGGCAGAGAGAGAGAGAGAGAGAGCTGGCCACAGAGAGGCTGGAAGTAGGGAGGAGGTGTTACAAAACATGCACCCTGGGGATTGTTCAATTAACCCTTTCTTCCCACTCTAATAGTGGTTACATTACCTCGTTGATTTAAGCAGGCAATATTACAATTTCTATCAGTGTCTTCATCACACAAACAATGTTCCCAGTTTTTATTCAGTGATCACAGAGTTGGGCATTTCTGCAGCTTTCTTCCAAAACTGCTGATTGCTGTGGGCCTTTCTTACATGCCATTAGTGGGACTGAGGGCTGCTTCCCATATTTTCCTTTTTATCAAGTATACACCTAAAACATGAAGTGTGAATGTGATTATCGTGTTTGCAAATGTGCGTATCGTACAGGGACACTCAACAAGCTAGGATTGGATCCAGTTCCAACATACACTTGTTAGAGGTGGGAGAATCTCAGATTTGTTTTTGTGTCCTGCATGAAATAGCCTTGAGGGTGCTGAGTTAATGTTTTTTCTAGCATAAACAGTAAAGTGATCCCTGCAAACGTTGCATGTGATGAAGTGGGCATTTTTAATTTCGCATTAGTACACTACAGAATACCCTTTGTAGCAGACATCAAAGTTTTATTAGAAAATTATTCATCATGGATAGGATTCTTAAGGATTTTACAGCATTGTCTAATGGTACTTCTCTGTGTTAGCACGTTAATTAAGCTGATAGGTCAAAAATCCTGCTAGTTATTGCTGAGCACCAAGATGCTAGTAAGTTTTTGGACTTTTTGTTGTTGTTTTCTGCACAGTTCAGTCTTCAGTGTCGATCGAAAAAGAAGATATAAAGCCACTTAAGAAGGTCAGTCATGCTTCTCCAGATCAGCCCTTATGGATGGAACTTGCCAAAAAGAAATCTCAAGCTTGGAGCGACATGCCTCAGAGGATAAAATAGAGCAAGCACTTTGTATTGGTTGTAGTTACTATTAAAGAAAAATGATCAGGCCGTGTTAACTAAATGGATAAAGATATTTTAATTGTGATGAAATCTATTATAAAGGGGCTGTGACACAAGAAGAGTATAAGAATTGTTAATCACACATGTGTATGCTTAACCTGCTATGTTGCAATGTTGGAAAGCTACTGCAAAGGTCTACCTGTCCCTTGCAGGAAAACGTTGCATATGCATAATGAATTGACCTTGGAATGGAAGATTATAGAAAACAAAAAGCAGATAGTATTTGCTACTCAAAGCAGGATGGGACATGACTTTATTCTTGAGGCCTTTTCAATCACTACTTTTCTCCCCCCAACCTCTTCACACTGTAGGATCAGAAACAGGCATGAGACTCATACACTCCTTCCAGTGCCCCTTCACTACACCTAAAAAAAGAGTCATGACTGCACTGCAAGATCTTCTATTTATTTGTACTCCAAGTAGGTTCTATATCACTGGGACAGGGCATCTTAAATTTTAAAAAAAATCAAGATCCCTAGCTGTGGTTGTTGCATTCTAGATGATGTAGCAAGGGTCCCCAGCCTTTTTGGGTCTGTGGGTGCATTTAGAAATTTAAGAGTTGTGGGTGCTCTCACAAAATGGCTGCCATGGGCATGACATTTCCCAGAAGGCAAACAGGTGAGACTAAAAGAAAAGTAACTTGCCCAAGAACTTAAATACAAGGCAGAGGTTGGGTCTGAGCTCCAAAACACAAAACCAGCCTTTTGAACTCAAACAAGGATGATGCTGAAGAGCAACATACCCAGCATCACAGTTTTTTAAAAAATCATTTAAAAAATCTTAAGAAATGAAATAAAAACCAGGAGGGTCAGGGAGCCTGGGGGGATGTGCCAAGAGAGGTAGTTACAGACACACTGGTGCCCACAGGCACTATGTTGGAGACCCCAATGATAGTGAGAGTTGGAGGTGGGAGCACACTTGATTTTGCCACATGTAGCAGTTCAAGGAGAAGAAGTAGCTTTTGAACAGCCCCATGATCTATACTCTGAAACAGCTGATGAGTTCATCTATATCCATGTCAAGAATTAGGAGGTAATTTAGCCTCCCTTCTGTAGCCCCCCATCCTCTAGTGTAGAAAGCTGGGTTCATGCTGACCTCCTATTACACAGGCCTGTGGCTTACGCTGGCTCAGCTTATCTGAGCGTGGAAAGCTAAGCAGGGTCAGGCCTGGTTATTACTTGGATAGGAGACCCCTCCTCTAGTTTCCTGCATTGAGCAGGGGGTTGGACTTGATGGCCTTGTAGGCTCCTTCCAACTCTATGATCTATGATCTACACTGGGAAACCTCTCAACATCATAATACTGAAAGGCGATCGTAATGCCTGCAAGAGTTTGCATGTTTTTACACAGTTTTAAAGAATGTCCAGTTCCCAATTTCACACTTGTAATATCACAGCAGAAAATTAGAGATAAAATTGGCTGGCGCTACATGCTTCCCTAGTTGCACAGCTGGCGGGGGCCATGAATAAATGCAGTTCAACTGGATTCAGAGTCACCAAAGTAGAGTGACAAAACACCCATCCCTAATAAGGAGAAAGGAAAGAAGTGGGCATTGTAGCTTTCTATTTAACTGTAGAATGGGGCTGTTGCAGACTTTGCTTAATCTAACAAAGGAGAAAATACTTCATTCTCCACCTTCAATGTATTTTGGACCAAGTTCATACTAAAAAGCAAAAGTAGCCATGTTCTCCATAAGAAAAATTCCCAAGACCATGTTGGGAGAAATGTCACAAAAGCTTGTGCAAGCTTCTAGGTTCGCCAGAACTCTTCTTCAGCCAGGCTAGATGGTAGTAAAGCAAGGGTGGAGGATGGGGAAAAAAACCCTGGATGATGTTGAAAGAGTCTTGACAGAATGTGGGAGAAGGTGGTAGACATTGAATCTTAAGGCTTCAACTAAATGCAGACTCCATGGCTTTAGCATCTCCAATATCAGCCAGTATTTTTCCTTCTATCTACTTTCTTTATCATCTAGCCCAGGGCTCTCCAACCTTGAGTCCCCAGATGTTGCTGGCCTACAGCTCCCAGTGTGGCGTAGTCGGTGCGAGTGTTGGACTGGGACTCCGGGAGATCCGGGTTCTAGTCCCCGCTCGGCCATGAAACTCACTGGGTGACTTTTGGCCAGTCACTGACTCTCAGCCTAACCTACCTCACAGGGTTGTTGTGAGGATAAAATGGAGAAGAGGAGGAAGATTATGTAAGCCACCTTGGGTTCCTTGCGAGAAAAAAGGCGGGGTATAAATATAATAATAATAATAATTACCCAGCCAGCATGGCTGATGACAAGGGATTCTGGGAGCTGTAGTCCAGCAACATCTGGGGACCCAAGGTTGGAGAGCCCTGATCTAGCCTGATGAAAAATTAAGGAGAACTTGGAGGCTTATACACTATTTTATATTTTGTTTGGCCTAATAAAGGTATTACCCTAATAATGGATTTTCAAGTTCTTCTTAATATCCACACTGATCCAAGTTGTTTAGATGAATAACCCCAATTCTGCCTTCTTTGTGCATGCATTTAGAATATACATTTTAAATTATGTTATAGATGATTACTGAGATTTTGTTAGTATACAATAAAATGTTGGACATTTTTCTGCTGTTGTTTTGAGATATCTAATAGGATAGACCCACTGGGACACCATGTAAAGTACCTTTAGAGACAATAAAAACAACCCTCGGATTTAATATATAAGCTACTATTTTAGCATATTCAGTATTCGTGAAGGTGTGATATCAGCAGAACTGAACTTCTGAGGTATCGTGCAGTACTGCAAAAAGGTGCTACATCAGTGGCAGAGAGCACACTTTGTACATACAAGGCTCAATGGTCAATGGACAGCAATTTTGGTTCCCAGGAACAGATTCACACTTTGGAAGCCAAACGCTCAGGTCTGAACCCTCTTTGTCTTTGTCTCTTTGTATGTATTTGTGTGTAAGTGTTCATACACACACACACACACACACACACACACACACACCAAGCGCCTTAAAGGATAGGCCATTAATATAATTTTAAGTATGTTAGATTCAGTACATGTATTTATCTCATCTTGGTTTTATAGTATCATCTTTAGTCTGAGCTGGTTTAACTTCAAGTTGGTGTGCCACTTATGGATGGGTTTGCAGTGCATTGGATCCAGATTTAGGCATATGCAACTGAGCTGATGGAACCAGACTTCCTGCCCCTCCTCCCAACACCAGTCCCTCCAGCTCCCTGAAAATGTTTCATGCATTTCAATATGCATGGAAGAAGCATGCACATGTCTATGCATATTGTTGAACATCACACAGAAAACATTTGCTTCTGCATTTAAACTAACTACCTGGGATGTCTGAATCTGGGGAGTGCTGGTTTGTTTAAACCAGGGTGGGGAATTTGTGACCCTCCAGGTGGAATCCAGCAACTCCCATCAGCTCCAGCCAACATGCCCAATAATCAGGGATGATGGGGGTGTGGTCCAACAACATCTGGAGGGACACATGTTCCACAACCTTGGATTAAACTATGGTTAGTGAGAACAAACCAGGATCTGAAATCATGTTTTGATCATGGCTTGTTCTCACTAACCATAGTTTAAACAAACCATAATTCTCCAGGTTTGGACATCATGTGAAACTGCACTTTCACATAACAGTGAAAGTGTGGCGTAGTGGTTTGAGTGTTGGACTGGGACTTGGGAGATCTGGGTTCTAGTCCCCGCTTGGCCATGAAACTCACTGGGTGACTTTGGGCCAGTCACTGACTCTCAGCCTAACCTACCTCACAGGGTTGTTGTGAGGATAAAATGGAGAGGAGGAGGAGGATTATGTAAGCAGCCTTGGGTTCCTTGCATGGAAAAAGGTGGGATATAAATGTAATTAATTAATTAATTAAATCAAAAGCAGGTGCTTTTGATTTCCTGTCACACAAAAGAAGAAGCATATAAGCCCAAGGCTTATCCAGATTTATTCACATAGTGGGAAACCATGGTTTCTTGTTATGTCTAAACCAAGACATAGACTTTCTACATGTTAAATGCATAATTTAAGATACCCTTATGTTTTGAAGTTATTTATGTGCTTGTTTATTGCTAACAAATCCTGGGTTTTATCCCAAACTGCTAGAAGAACTTTAGTATAAAACTACTTCATTTTCTGCTTATCTTTTGTCAGTGAAATGCTTAAATTTGGCAAACAAGATACGCATTACAGATTTTCAGTGAACAAAATGGCTTATATTTCATATTTACTGCAAAGTAAAAACTTGCTATTTTTTCATTTGAATGTTCAGAAGCACCACTATGGAGTACATACCCTGTTCTTTTGTCAAGTAACTGCAACAAATGCTATTGCATACTTTACTGCATTTTGTGAAGAAATACAAAGGACGTGGCCAGTCATAGGTTATGTATATAAAGCAGCTAACTCCTACTTAAATTGTAATAAAAGTAATTAATGGAGGTCAGGAGTAGTAGCAGCGTGGGTTTTTTTTTGTTCCTCTTGCACAAAACTGCTGCTGTACCGCATATTAACTTTTCCTGATATGGAGTAAAGTACAAGGCCAGTTTTGGACTGAGAGCACTTCTGATTGTAAATAGCTCAGTACTATGTACATTTAATTGTGTTTTATGTTTTTAACGATATTGTAAATGCTTTTAAGGTTTCATGAAATGCACCATTTCACTTTTTGCTTCATATAATATTATCTACCTTTCACCTCTGCAGAGGCTAAATATGTTTACTTGGTAGTGAATCCTATTGAGTTCAGTAGGGCTTACTCCCCAGTAACTGTGTTTAGGATTGGAGCTTAATTTTTGAATGTCTCAACTAAGGGTGCAATCCTATGCATGTTTAGACAGAAAAAAGTCCTACAGCTCCTAGAATGCCCCAGCAAGCCATGCTGGCTGGGAAATGCTGGGAATTGTAGGCCTTTTTCTGCCTAAACATGCATAGGATCACACCCTAAATTATTTTTAATGTTGTATAGAGAACTGTAATAAACTCTCTATGTTCAGAATATCTTGTTTGGACATTACTGTGTAAAGGGTTAACAGATACTGGGCACATTAGTGAATTTCAGACCTACAGCACATTGGCTAGCATATACACTTAGAAACCCAGTTTTATTCTCCTGCATGTATTTAGAGAGCATATAGCCAAGAATATATGGCTTGCAGCTGCCGCAGACTTGCCAGATCACCACCCTAGGCAGTAGGCACACGCTTCTGCAGTTATAAGGTTATATACGAAAATGAGAATTAGGCCCATATCCAACATTACAATAGTGGGAAGACAGTAAATGTTGGTGCTGTTCTCTGAACTTTTGTACAAGCACTAGACTAGTGGAAGAAATTCCATATGAGAGAGAGAGAGAGAGAGCAGAAAAGTATTACGTAGGACACTTAGTTTGCAAGGGTGATAGAGGGCAACCCAGGGTCACAATATATGCTACAACTAGACTGGAAGGGGGTTTGTGGAACAGTTCGTGCAAGCTGTTGCACAACATCTTGCACTAATGACATTGCCCCTTTAGATTTAAGCATGCTTTTCTCACACAACTCTCTTATGTGGCGATGAAAAATGGTCTTGATAGGATTGCAGTGTAAGAAGTTTTGCATGTGGTACTCTTCACAGAATTCTCAAATGAAACTGTTCACTGGACAAAGTCTTATCATAGCATGTATGAAGAACATATGTCTAAAAAATAAGGCAGCCTGTTCATATATACTCAAAATTAATTCCATTCCATTCAAATGGACACTCCCAAGGGTTGCAGCTTTAGCCATACAAACAGTTTGTACCTGAATGCTTGCATCCATGTATCTGGAATTCCTTGTTTTTTCTTAACACCAGTTGGGGCAAATTTGTGAGATTCTACAGTATAAACGTTCTGTGGTCTGCCATTTGATTTATAAATGCTCTTCAAATATTTTAAGTAAATGATGTTTAATTTACTGCCATTCTCTATTATACAGGTACAAAAAATAATTTGTTTTCTGAAGTCCTGTCTCCTTTGCAATGAGACCTTTCAGTGTCTACATTTTGCTTGGGTTTCCATTCATTCCCCTGTGTACATTGGCTCTATTCCCAGAACACCTATCTGTGAGTTGCTCTAAAACAGCTTAAGTGGAGGTCATCCAGGAAAATGTTAGACTATTTCCTCTCTTCAGGAACAACCATCCTAAGAAAGAAGTAGTGTTTTAATAAGTTATGTGGAAACTTTCTTCAGGGCAAAGCAAATAATGAAACTAGCTGTCTTCATTTAGTTTTATATTTTCTATACCTTTCTCCACCAACACCATCTGCTCTTATTACTAGAAAAAGAGGTATTCCATATTAATTGACTTTCCGTTATCATTATAGGAACACTTTATAAATCAGGGATGGGGAACCTCCAGCCTGTGGGCCTAACCAGCACACAGATGTTCCTAATCTGGCCTGCAGAGAGTTGGGCACCCTCTGTGGGCCTCTCCCCTCCCCTTGCCCCACCCCCTAGGAGTGGGAGAGGAATCCCCATGTTATTTCCAATGGGGATTCCCTCTGAGGGAATCCCACCTGTCCTGCAAGTGGCTGCTGAGTCCCTCTGCTTTAGGATTGAGCAACATTCAAAGCAGGCGAGGGACTGTATGTTTAGCATTCTATTAGCTTCTTGAAACCATCCCATACTGTAGCCTCTGACTACAAAATTATTTATTTATTTATTTCTTATATTTATGAATCACCCATCTGGCCACACATCCGGCCACTGTGCATTAACAATAATGTGCATTAACAATTCAGAAACCTGGGAATTTATCATCAATCTTATCATTGATACCCATTCTGTATTTCCTTTAGGAAAGCCTCTCCTGGGGCAGAATCCAATGGGGCACTTACGCCCCCAACGAGTCTTTTATGCCCCACCAATTCCATTGTGTGATCAGCCCCACCACTTGCACAATGGCAATTTAGCACTTCTGGGGCAACCTGAAACAAGCGGAAACACTCATTTCTGGAAGAAGGCAGGTTGGCAGAACTCATGTAAGGGAGCTCTGCCAACCTGCCTCCTTCTAGAAATTGGTGTTTCTGCTCGTTTCAGGGCTTCCTCAAGGAAAAGCTAAATCTCCTTTACATAAACTGTGGGTCCCGCTTGTGCAACTGAATTGGCAGGACCCACCGCTTGCAGAAGGGACTTGGCAGGGTGGAAAGGAATCGGCAGGGGTGTAAGTACCCCATTGGATCTTGCCCAGGAAGACAAATGGAAGTGAAAGAAAACACAGAAGTTAATAACTTGAGAAGGATCTCAAATCACTAAAGGTTGCATACCATGAGATGTTATTATTGCTTTAGATTGTACTTAAAGTGCTGCACAGAAAGTTAAAGTAGACAAGCCCCTGCTTGAATGCTTTTATAATCTGTGTATCAACACATCAGAAGGAGGAAGGGTAGAGAGGTCAGAAGCCCCATCCATTCATTCAGCTGTGTTTGGACTTGCCAGAGAACAGTGCAGCAGTGGAGGATGAGGCACAGGCAGGCAGGTGAAATGGAGGAGAAGGTTGCCATTTGCAACAGAGAAGGAGAGGGGGAAATGGGGTGGGATGGTGGGCACAGGGATGTTGAAGAGTCCTTGGTCTCGAGTCATGAGTCGAGTCACGAGTCTTTGGACCCAAGTCTCGAGTCCGAGTCCTTGGTCCAAAATGGTGACTCACGAGTCACGAGTCACTCCCAAAGCTGACTCCACGAGTCCTTATTAAAATCAATGGGATTTTTCCCAACAAAATAAGGCTACTTCAGATGTGTGGTTTAAATAAATTCTAGGCACAAGTGTGCCTTTTTATTTCAAAACTCTGCAACTGATTTTGGCAAGAACAGACCAGGCAGAATAACCCAAAATAACCAGGCAGGCAGAGGAGGCAGGGAACCCCAAAGCAGGCAGGCAGAGGCCTTTGTCTTGGACAATTCAACTGTTGAACTGGTCAAGAAGAGACCAGGCAGGCAGAGGAGGCTGGGAACCCCAGACAGGCAGGCAGAGGCAGCCAAACCCAAAATGTCTGAAAGGTTGCATTTTAGAAAAATGATTTTAAAAAATAAACTTGCTGTACTTCCTAAAACTTATCCATGTTGCATTTGAGGAACATGATTTTTTCTAAATGTTTGGGCCCCATTCTGGAACGGTGAGATCTCATCACAATTCCACCCTCACTGAACACCCACTCCACTGGTGATGAACTTGCTGGAACCAGAAACACACTCAGAGCAGCCACACAAAGTAATCTCAGGTCCTTCTTCTGCCTCTCCCAAGTACGCAACACATCAATCAAAATAAATCTTGACACACTGTTGGGGCTGCACTCCTGGTAGCCGTCCATAGTGGCCGAGCAGCGGCACACCTCGCTTCCATGCGCTCTTCGCCGGCAATCACGCTCCTCTCCACTCCTTCTGGCACAGCCCAGAGATGTTGAAGAGTCCTTGGTCTCGAGTCCCGAGTCGAGTCTCGAGTCCCATTAAAAATATTGGGACTCGAGTCCGAGTCGAGTCAGAGGGGGGACTCAGTCCGACTCACGAGTCGAGTCCTCGAGTCCGAGTCCCCATCCCTGGGTGGGCAAGTGCATGCTTACATGGGAGGAAATCACAGGCCTCCACTACATACATTTCAACAATAAATCAGGGCAAAGGAAGTCACAGCAGTGGACCTTTGATCTTCCAGTACGGCGCAATTCCAGAGAAACAAACACACACAAAAACCTCCACACAAACAACATGGTGGGAGGGAGAAGCAAAGGGAGAGGAGAGCTTTGTATCCTGTAATTTGCCACCCACTAGTGTGGACAAAATGTAGAGGAATGTAGCGGCAATTTCCCGAGACAATGTGAAAAGTTCCATGGCAATTCTGCTTGTAGTTTACTAGTGGAAAAGCAATGATTGATGGCACTAGAGGCCTCTTTCTGGAAGAGCCTTTCCGCTGACTCCAGCTGTTCCTTCTGCTTCTGGCTTCTAGGATGATTCAGATGTTTCGAGAAATCCTTGCTGAAGCTCCCTCTGGTCAGCCCTTTTCCTAAAACCTTCTGGTGCTGGGCTCTGCTACCTGCTTGAAGCTTCACCACAACCTCACAGCAAGCTTCCCATGCCCTCAGCAACCAGCTCTTGTTTTCAGATCTTCCAGTAGAATGCTACCAGAATCAAAAGCTCTCTCTTCTTTGTTAGCCCAGCCACCAGCTCTCTTTAAACTGACTACCAGCCGACTCCCCTTGTCCTCTGACTGACCTTTTTCAACTCTCCTGGCCATAACTGCCTTAGTATGCCGAATACACAGTAACAAAGCCAGGTTTCTGTCCTACTCAGTCACATTATAACCTTACTCAGAGAACACCTATACAGGACAAACACTACAAAACACAAATGAACAGGTAAAAATACAGCAGAGATACAGAACGCCAGTCAGAGTGTCAATGCATCCTTTGCTGGGGCTAAAAATGTCTTCTTCACAAATCAGTGCACTCATTTTTAGCAAAGAACAAGGCATTTCACTATGCGTTCCCGTAACAGGACCAAGGTTCTTGGCTTCGCTCAACAAAGATAACTCAACAGGCTAGCAGGTGTTGTGATTTAAAAATAAATAAATCTTGAGAACATTTCCCCACTTGGATCCCTTCCAAATGGACAAGTAGGACACAGCGGGTAGATGGGAGCTGAGCAAGATGCCATAAACTCCAGAAAATCTATATAGTTCCACCAATCAACAGGTAAAAAATCACACAGACCTTTTAAGACCTCTTGAATTATCCAGGAGCTATTGACAAATAAAGGCAAAAAACCCCAATGTGACACAAGAAGAGACCTGTGATTAAATATCTTGAGTTAAAGCAGCTGGGGCGAGGGCTCTAATTTTCATCAGAGCAGCAGTGCTGAGGGGGGAGGTGTTTTCTCCTATGCTGATCCAACCCCCCCCTCCAACTTAGAGTGGCTATTAGCCCTACAGAAGAAAAGAAGAAGAAACACAGGCATCAGGTAGGTACTAGTCCTTTTTCTGCTATGGGTTTGACAGCAGCTTTGGAGGACAATTTACGTAGATCCAGCAAATGATGTACAGAAAAGGGCTAATTTCCCTTCTCCCAGGTGCCACTGCTCCGATCGAAGTCAGATTCTGCTGCAGCTGCCTTAAGGCCTTGCAGCAGCATCAGGATAAAAATGAGGCTCAATGGCAGGGATATGGGAACATGTGGTCCCTCCAGATGTTATTAGATTTAGAGCACAATCCTATGCATGTTTAGATGGAAAAAAGTTCTACAATCCCCAGCATTCCCCCAGCCAGCCATGTTTGCTGGAGAATGCTGGGAGTTGTAGGACTTTTTTCCATCTGAATGTGCATAGGATTGCACCCTTTGACTCTCATCAGCGCTAGCCAGCATAGCCAATGATGAAGGGTGAGGGGAGTTGAAGTCCAACACCATCTGAAGAGACACGTATTCCCCATCCCTGCTCTATGGAATCAATTAGATTCATTTCTATACTACCACACTTATTTTTATTTTGCCAAGTATTGAGTCACAGGGAATCTTTCTCATTAGCAGGATTAGTGAGTCAACATGGCCAGTGGTGCATTCCTTACTCTGCATGGCATCTCCTGGCTGAGGAAAGCTTCTTTGCCTTAGGCATTTTTTCTGTATTTGTTTTTTAGTGGTGTTAGGCTGCTGCAGGGGGAAAGGTGAGTGAGTTACCTCAAATTCAGGTTCTGCAACTGAGCACTTTCTACCAGGGAACATAGAAAAGGGGGGACTCAGTTTGCACTCAAGGCAGATGGTTACACAGCCCTTTTGAAGTTGAATAGTGCCTCCAGCTGGCTCCTGGTTTAAAATATTTTCTTTGACTCTATATTTCCCTTTAGACCACTCAGTGTTTTTTAAGGTATAGAATTTAACTGGGTATGAAATAACTAGCAGTAGAAAAGGTTGGGCATTTATTGTTTTGGTTTACTTAGTCAAAGAAGGACAAAGGGAGAGTTCTCAACTTTTTTACTCCTGAGCATGCCACCGTTCACAGTGGAAGTTAATTTATGAGCCTTCAAAACTGAGAGAGAGGGAACAAGAAGGGATGTTATTGAGTGAGAGAGCACATTTCTGCTACTTTTCACAGCAGTTGTTCCCAGTAATGGTTGGATTGGTGGTTTTATCTGTTCTCTAGCTGATGGACTCCTTCCGAAGACCGCAAGTGGAGAACACAGGAATAATAATCTACTATTTGCTCAGAGAAATTACCATCAAGGACAGAGAAGACACAAGATTGTTTGGCTGCTTTAGTTATTGGCTGAGCCTTTAAAAACTTGGCTGTCTCAACAAATATCTCTTCATTTCCACACAACCAGCAAAAAAAATGCTTCTTCTTACAAAGCAACTTTTGATATTGGTCAATAGTGAATGATGGATTCAGGTAGAAAACATTGGAATGAACAGCACCTAATGCTAATAGCATGACTGAGGAAGGATGGACCCTGACAAGTGAACCTGCTCTCTGTAGTTCGCAGGACTTGCCAACCTTCATTAGCTTGGTCTTAGCTGCATGCAAATTTCAACTGTCTCTCTGCATCTAGTTCCCAACCACGTGACCAGATATAACAGTACTGCCGTTCACAGAGAAGGGAGAGAATCAGTTTACTTCCACGTGGTGCCCTTTTCCAGGTTGTATGATCTTGTGCTGGGTGACTACCACACTGACTCAGAGCCTGGATCATCTGCAAGCCACACGTTCAAGCAGGCAGAGGAGCACTTCCCATTCCTATCGCAGTTAGACCACGTGGACTAGTGTAACACACAAAGGAGAGGGTCATTGTTGTCGTGCAACTTTAACTTAAAACACCCATGACAGAAAGCACCCATTGTGATGACAAAATGTTCTGGGTTTGGGGGGGCTGGGGGGGAGGAGACTGTCTTCCTGCTATTTTCATTCCTAGCAGCAATGCCAAGAAGTGCTCTAAGGCAGCGGTCCCCAACCTTTTTGGCACCAGGGACCAGTTCCGTGGAAGACAATTTTTCCACGGACTGGGGGGGGGGTCGCCCACCATTCACCTCCTGCTGTGCAGCCGCGGGGATGTATCCGAGAGTCTCGAGGGGGCTGAAGTGAGTCGAACTCGCTCCGCTCAACCCTCCCGAGACTCCTGGTGACTTACCTGCTGCCGCTTGACACAAACGCTCCGGGGAAAGGGCTTACGAGGTCCCCGTTGCGTCACTTCCTGGTTCTCTGGTGCTGCTCTTTTTACATAAATACCATGGTAAAGTACCTTAAAATGGCCGCGATTTGCTATTCGTGGCCATTTTAAGGTACTTTACCATGGTATTTACGTAAAAAGAGCAGTGCCGGAGAACCAGGAAGTGACACGACGGGTCTCCCGTCGTGTCACTTCCGGTTTTCCTAAAATGCTCTCCAGGAGGAGAGCAGAGGGACAAGCAGTGGGGGGGGTGCTCGCCGGAGCTTGCGAGCACCCCAAGAGCCAGGTGGGGTGCTCGCGGCACATCCAGACCGGTGTGGCGGCCGGGCGGCCCGACCCAGTTACTAACAGGCCACAGACTGGTACTGGTCTGCGGCCCGGGGGTTGGGGACCCCTGCTCTAAGGTGTCATCAGCATACTGATAACAACCTACTTTAATTCTTTGCACAGTTTTGTCTAGTCATGTACACTGACCAATCATTTTATACTTTACTCCACAGGTCCTTTTGCTTCTTCCTCACTTCATGAACTCTTCTGAATCCATAAACAATTGCATGAGACTTTTCATTCCAGTGAAGAGACCCACCAAGACAGCACTGAATGGAACTGTGGGGTCTTATCTCCACAAGAGCTCGGAAGAGTTCATTACTGGTAATGCCTCAGGCCAGCCTCCCCCAAGCTGGTGTCCTCCAGCTGTGTTCCAGCCCAATACATTTGGAAGGCACTAGGTTAATGAAGTCTGCCTTAGCCTTTAGAGCAGTGTTCTCCAACCTTGGGTCTCCAGATGTTTTTGGCCTACAACTCCCAGCATGCCCCAACCAGCATAGCTGGCTGGGGCATGCTGGGAGTTGTAGGCCAAAAACATCTGGGGACCCAAGGTTGGAGAACACTGCTTTAGAACATTGGAGGAGGAGCTGCTTTGGAGCGACAGCATCATTCTAAGCTCTTAAAATCCATTAACACTGCAATCTTATGCATGTCTACTCAGAAGTAAGCCCCATTCAATGTGTATAGGATTGCAGCCTAAGTTAGGTAGAGTAAGTGGAGGGGAAACTGAGGAAAGAGTGTGTAATGCAGACCTAGATTAGACAATATGCTTGCTATGTGGCCATCTATCCCGGGCTTGTTTTCCTTTTAGAAATAGCAGCTGCAAGAGGGCCTGATCTGGATTGGGCCCATGGCATGTGCGGAGGGGTGTTGACATTTCCCTTCTGTGCCATTTCCCTGTCCAGCTTCAGAGACATCAAAAATACCTCCCCAAACTCCTACAGCATCTTTGTGGGCAAATTGTTTTTTTGTTTTTTGGAGGGGGTGATTTTTTTGGCTGGAAAGTGGTGTCAACGGTTGAAGGATCAAAAGCCCCCTCTCAGTACACCACAGTCCCAGTATGGATTGATGGGGGGGGGCCTTTGTGTCTGCTGTTTCTAAAAGAGAAACAAGCCCTGGACAGACAATCAGTGTTATCTACTCCAGGTCTCAGAATGAGCTGAAGGAAAGTGAGGGGAGAGACTGAGATTCAGTTAGAGAGAGTTGAAAGAATTGGACTGAGTGAGATTGAAAAGAGTTACAGGGTTTATAGAACTGAGGATTAGTCAGAATGGGATGCAATTACTGATGAGGTAATGCTAGTTTGTTGTTTAATTTGTTTCAGGAATAAGTTTTGATAACCATCACCTCTACCTCTTCTGTTAAATGTAAAGTAAATTGCTACCAGTTCCTCTGCCCATGCCTGGGCATGACATACTCACTAGAGTAACTGCTGTAAGATTAAAAAAGAACATCTCTCAATGTTTCAAGGAATGAACGTTCCTCCCATTTACTCTTAACAGCACCAGCAGCCTCTTGAAAAAGGTGGCATTTATGCATAAATGTCCATAATGGCCATAATAAGAGGCACCTGTTCTTAATGGTACATTGCCGTATTTTCCCTACCCTTCTACCTGGAGTACTAAATAGGGAGCATGTCTATGTCAGATTTTGAAGTTGTAGCTTTGTTCCTTTCAAGGCCATGAATCACAGGAATAGAGGGATCGTAATCATGACATAAACGATGCTGGCAACGCAGCTTCTGTGGTTATCAAATTTGTCATCTCTGGCATTTCACCAACCTCAGACATGGTTTATTAATTACTTTGTAACTGTGCCTGCCAGTTACATTTAAATGTTTGATCTTGCCTGTTTCCGGCCTTTCACATTTTAAACAGCTGCAGAGTTGGTGGGCGGGATGAAAACAGAAACATCGGAGATGGCGTTAGGAACTGGCACCCGTAGGCACCAGGGCCCATGGCTGATGCCTACCCTGGACACCCCTCCCCACAGAAAAAAATGTCCGGCTCTGAGCAGCACTGGGCGACTGTGTCCAGCAGTGCCTTTCATGCAACTTCACTGTGGGACATTAAAATGCCTTGAAACTTGGTCACCCACTGCTTCTTGTAACACTGCTCAAAGCACTGCTGCCAGGTACCCTTGAGGGGGTCCACCAGTTTTAGGGTTGTTGAACCTTGGGGCCAAGGTCCAGGGCCCCCAAGTGACCACCAAGAGGGCATCAGAAGGTGATGAGGGCATCAGAAGGAAACTCTTCCATAGTCATGATGGTGCTATGATTTAAGTGAGTTTAAAATGCAAAATTGCACATGCCTAGAGGGTTTTTTAAAAAAAAATATTGTTGTTGTTAGAGTTTTCAAACAGTTTTCTTATATTTCTCTAACATAGCAGGAATATAGAAGCAGTTGTAAAGTATGTGGTGGGGATGAGCGGAAGAGAAATGTTAGCCGTGTCCTTCACGACTGAAGTAATACACTGGCCATCTAAAGGGGAGCCCCATAAGTGCCAGTGTGGTGTAGTGGTTAGACTGCTGGACTGGGACTCTGGAGATTCGGGTTCTAGTCTCAGCCATGACACTCACTGGGTGACTTTGGGCCAGTCAATGACTCTTAGCCTAACCTACCTCACAGTTATGGGGATAAAATAGAGAGGAGGAGGACCGTGTAAGCCACCTTGGGTTCCTTGGAAGAGGGAAAAAGGCAGGAAATAAATGTAATAATAAATTAAAAATAAAGACCATTATATCCAGGAACTAAAATTATCTAGCTGCACCACTGGCATCCACAAGAAGACATTTTGCCCAGGGTCCCCTCAAAGACATCCATGGGTTCACAACACTTTACAGTAACAGAAGAGGCCTATTTTAAATGGCTACTTTCATACTGACTGGAACAAGAGCTACTTCTAACCAGTAGTGAGAACACCATACTATGGGGGCACGCTATCTTGCTCCCGTGCAATGCTCATCCAATAAGATCTGCAAAGCGGCAACGTTCAATGGTTTGTTAGGAACTGTTAGGACTACTTAGTCTCCTGTAGAAAATTACTAGTAATGTTTTCTTCCCTGCTGTGGATACTTCCCCCCGCCCTATTGGATTTTGTGTGTGTGTGTATTGGATTTGACCATGCACTTTTTTAAGTGGGACCCCAATTTTGGACATTCCTAAATTCCATAAATTCATAGCCAATGAAATTGAAAGGAAAAAAGGTTAAGCCTCCTAACCGTCATAATTGCCTTGTCAGCTGCCTCCGCTAACTGAACTCCCTTGTAGCATTATGGCAGTGATTGCCTCCAAATTGTCATCATCTGAGTATTGTCCATGGCCTTCCTAGAGTAATTGTCATAAGAAGGGTACTGTTTTAGAAAAGATGGGACCTCCCCTAGAGCAACCATTCCAAGGAACAGTATTTATCTTTGCCATGGGGAGGAAAATGAAGCACTTCCAGTATGATTTTACCACATATATTTCTTGTGGGATTCCTAGAGCAGCTGCTTTTCAAACTGGCATCATCTCTAGAGCAGCCTTCCCTAACCTGCTGCCCTCCAGCTGTGTTGGACTATATCTCCCATAATCCCCCTAGTCCAGGGGTAGGGAGCCTCTCTCAGTCCAAGGTAGCCCTGTAACCGGGGGGCGGCGGCAAATGGGTGCACCACCACCCCCAGAGCTGTGTTTTGCCCCCCCTCGCAGGATATTTTGGGGAAATTGTCTTTTTCATTTGTGACATGACAGACAATGACACCCTCCATTTAAAGAATGATGGCTTGTTTTAAGAACAGGAGCAATTTAAGAATAGGACCCTCTGAAACATTCCGTGAAAAAGGCAGGGCAAGTGCACGATGAAAGCCTCATCTGGAAGAGCCCACAAAAGTCTGCTCACTCAAGATTTTCCCTGACTGAGGGTGGATTTTTCATAATCATCCTGTAATTACTTAAGTGATGCTGGGGGGGGGGGGACCCTCCTGTATAGTAACATGGCCCTTTAAGAGTTAAATATTAGAACTTTGTATTATGGGCTAGAGTTAGACTCCATCCCTTGGACTTTCCTTTGCTCTGCTTTTCAGTTTCAGTTGTGCTCTCTATCCAGCCAGCAGTAAAGAAGCACTTTTTGTTTGCCTGCAGTAAGAAGAGTTGGTTCATTCTGCAGTTATTGTGATGAGTAGAGCAGGACTGGGTGCTTATTGCTAAAGGGTGAAATAAAGGGATAACTTAAAATGAACTGAAAAAATATCTACCCTAAGTTACCCTTTACTCTTTCAAAGCACTCGATATACTCACAATCATAGTGGTTATTTTTTCTTCTTTTTCTTAAGTACTTGATGGCAAAGGATGAAAACAGCCCTTTCCATGATGTCCATCAAGAAGCTAAAAAACTGCAGGAGCTCAGCAATGAAGAAGAAACTCAACCCAAAAGACATAAGAAAACAAGTGTAACCCTAAATGATTATGTTGAATCATTGGTGAAAAACGTGAGACAGAAGTGAACAAGTGGAAAAAATATATTTTGAAGTCATTGATATTGTTCTTATTGAAATGAACAGGATATTATTATTATTATTATTATTATTATTATTATTATTATTATTATTATTATTATTATTATTATTTTGAAAATGATGAAATAATCACTGCAGTGGCATCTGTTGATGACTTGAATTTTGAGCAAGTAAATCCACAGCTCCTTAGGAATCACAGTCTCAACAAAAGTGTTTTCTGTGGTCAAAAATTTCTTAGAAAAACAGAGCAACCCAAATGTGTTTCAAAAAATTTACCAGCAAAGAGTGGCCTTTCAACTTCTGACTGCTGCAAAGACTTGCCTGCAGCACAGCCATCTGTGAGTCAACATTTTTTGGTTCTTCTAACTTAGATCAGTCAGCCACAGAGACTTTCACAACTCGCAAGCATTTAGCAAGCTTGGTTTTTCTTGCATTTGCAAGAGAAAGGACAGCTAACCTTAACTTTGATAAATGTTAACATTACTTTAATTATAGGAAAAACTGAAAGCTGCAACTGTTCTAAAGTATTATTTTTGGGTGCTATGCATTTTCTCTCTCTCTCTGAAAAGGTGTATTGTGAACCTCCCATTCAAAAAGCTTTCTTGCATGTTTATCAAGCATTTTAATAAGTTTACAAAAGGAAGTCTATTATGCAGTAAATATTTTACGAAGTTAAGGACTCAAATCTCATTGACGTCAACAGAAAGTTATGCATATGGTTCTCAGCACCACTCTCCCAAAATGCTTGACTGTGGTTGCACTGTAACCTGCTCTTACTCTTGTTTCTAAATCTGATTTATTTATTTATTTTTGTATTGGTGCTGTTGGGATAGAAGATTAAAACTGATTTTTTTTGAGAAAACAAGCTCCACACTACTTTTAACTTCTTAGTTATAGCATAAACTATTTTGTTTGTTCCACATCTTTTGGTATCCCCTTGTTTTCACTGTATCCATAACATCCTTTTTTCTTTTGAAACCAAAAATATGCTAGTCACTTAACTCCTGGTGGTCATACTAATTTTTCTGTTGACCTTCACATAGCGGCCCGGGCAGTGTTTCTCAACCTTGGGTCCCCAGATGTTTTTGGCCTACAACTCCCAGCATGCCCCAGCCAGCATAGCTGGCTGGGGCATGCTGGGAGTTGTAGGCCAAAAACATCTGGGGACCCAAGGTTGATAGCCCATTATGTAAGGTAACACTCTCTCTGCATGGAGGAGTAGTGAGGGGGAAGGCCACCGCCTTTCCCTTGCCCTGCCCTGGCCCTCACATACTCTCCACTAGTGAGTGGTGATGGGGGATATTGGCTGGCGCCATGCCCCCCACAAAATGCCCCACCTACAAATGTGGCCGCCTCACCTAACAAGGAAGGCTGGCTACAGGGCTGGCCTGAGGGCTGAATCCAATTCTAGAGAGAACCTCTTGGAGGCCGCATTGCAGGGGGGGGGCAAAGGGTAGGGCTAAAAATACAAAAGCAAAACAACCACACACACCCCAAACCCCAGCCTATTTTAGTTTAATGCTCTTCCTGTCCAGTAACAAAGCCTTAGGAGGGGCATTTCAGCCTTTTAGAATGGGAGGGGGGAAATGGCACAGTACCAGGAAACCACCAATGAATCAGTCGTTGGGCAAGAGGGGGTGGGGCCACCTGGGAGCCCTGGAAGGCTGGATTGGGACCCCATGGGGGCTGGATTTGCCCCCTGGCCTGAAGTTCCCTACCCCTGTCCTAGTCTAACATGGCTGGTGTGCTTGCTGGGGGGTTATGGGAGATGTAGTCCAGCACAGTTGGCAGGCCTGGTGCAAGGCAGTTTGGTGCCCTAGGCAAGATCAGATATTTAGCGCCCCCCCCCCCCTGGTAAAACATGCATTTTAGCACTGTATTTTTTTCCCAAGGCGTTTCTGGCGCCCCCTTTAGCCCTGCACCCTAGCACTGGGTGGGATGAGCAGGAAGAGGGTCCCCAAACGTAGCAGGGCTGGCTTATCACATTTTAAAGCAAGTGAAGCAGCACACATTACGGGGGGGTGGGGCAAAGACCATTAGATCTCCGCAAAACAAAATTAACCTGAGCCGTTGTGGGTGTCCCTAGCAGGGGGGAAAATCAAGCAAAATCTGAGGACGGCGGGAGGGGACGAGGGGTGAGCAAAAAGGAAAGGGAAAAGGCGAAGCGTGCGGCGGGGAAGAGGAGGAGGCGGCTCACCGAGGCACGGAAGAAGAAAGGGGGATCATCTTCCTCCTCCATGGCCACCCCTTTCCCCAGCAGAAATCTCATGGGGATCGCCCCCAAGACAGCATCTTTAGAAGACCCGAGACATTTGCAAGCTGAGAGGCATGGAGGAGGGGGAGAAGAAAGGCCGGTTATGGAAGAGCTCGAGGCTTCCCCTAACCACCCCTTTCCTTTGCCTTTGGCTTCTCCACCCGTCAGGCAGCTCCCCAAAGCCTGGGCTTCTGCTACTTCTTCTCTCGGTCGCTGTAACTCCACTCTCCCGCGTGAGAAAAGGGTAGGGGGCCAATCTCTTTTTCGCCCACCCTTACGGAAACTCCCTCCGCTCGTTCCAGGGAGCTCGTGGCAAGTTCTCCTCTTTGGATCAGCGCAGGATACCTGGGAATGAAGGGGGCGCTGGAATTCCAGCCTCTGCGCCCAACCACGGGGTGGGGGTGGGACTACCTGCCGCCTTCCTTCGAGGGTCTTCCGTGGAATGGAAAACCGAGACGTAACCAGACACCAAGCCTTGCGTGTTTCCCTCAGCCGCCCTCACAAGTCCCGAAAAGTCCCAGGAAAAACCGGCAGATTTTACAAACCCCAAAAGTTAAAGGAAATTTGGCTCTCTCTTTCTCTCTCTGTGTGTGTGTGTGTGTGTGTGCTGGCTGGCAGGAGCGGAGCGTTTCTGCGCCCCCTCTAGCCACGCGCCCTAGGCCCCCGCCTAGTTGGCCTAGTGGTTGCGCCGGCCCTGACAGTTGGAGGGCTCCAGGTTGGAGAAGACTGCTGTACAGCACCCCCTTCTAGGAGGCCTGTGCTAAACGTTTTATCATCTAAGAAGTGCTTCATCTGTCCATTGCCACTGCTACAGGAGAGTCAAGGCAAGTTTTTAAAGGGATGGCAACATATTTCGGTCTGAATTTGCCCCAAATATGCAGTCTATCTTGTGACTGAGCCTGGTGAAACAGCAGCCTCTAATGTTTTAACCCTTATCTGTGTGAATCACATCTATTTTGAAGTAGTTCCTGATGGAAAGCAGTGTATCTTCATATCGCCAATACTGTATACCCAGAGATCTGGACCACTGCCCATCTTTACTTTGATTTTGTGAAACTATCTGGAAGAAGCACTAGGAAGCCTTGAAGAGTACCTTCAAGTAATGACATGTATCAAACTGTCTAAATCATGCAAAGCCATTTGCAACTCAAATATCTGCAACTTTATTTACAACTTTTCAAGTGGAAAAGGTATAGTTTTACTGTGTGGGTCAGGGGCCTTCGGGTTAGGAAACAACACACATTCAGTTCATTGGCATTTTAGCATAGTCTGCTCGGAATAAAACAAAACAAAAGCATATACATACTTTGCAGATCAAGTTAACTACAAAAAGCAGATAAAACGCACATCACCATAATAGTTGCAAAAGATAAAACATAGATTTGTTCTAGGAATAAGAACCCAGGAGCAGAATTCAGAGGAAAACAAAAAACAGAAATGAAATAGACAACTTGAGTTTATAGTTCCTTCCTTGTTTGCTTTCTGTACAGTTGCTTTTCTGTGGGAGTTGCATTTCTTGAATGGGGTGTTGATTAACAGGAGTGCTACATCAAATAGGTCACAGGTAGGAAGAAGGGAAAAGACATTAGGTTTTCTCTTAATGGGAAAGTACTAAACTGTTTTTGGTCTGATCCTCTTCCTTCTTACCTAATGAAGATTTCTGAATAATTCTATGTTCTTTTCCTCTTGGGTGGTTTCTTATTTCTCAAAACTGGACTGTGATAAAACTTATTTTCCTTCACTCTTACTTTCTCTTCTACCAAGATCAGTGGTGGCTGATCAGTGCCAGGCACTCCTGAATGAAATATAACTGATTTTCTATATCCATAGATTTCATAGATTTCATAGATCATAGAGTTGGAAGGAGCCTACAAGGCTATCGAGTCCAACCCCCTGCTCAATGCAGGAAACTAGAGGAGGGCTCTCCCATCCAAGTAATAACCAGGCCTGACCCTGCTTAGCTTTCCACACTCAGACAAGCTGAGCCAGCGTGAGCCACAGGTCATGTATTCTGTGACTTCAGGCCTGGTTTTGGAACAGAAATTGCCTTGGTTGCCCTGTGGGATGACCTATGCCAAGAGAGGGACGGGAGACTATGAGCTTGTTGTTAGTTCCCTTGGACCTCAGCTTTTCTACCCGAGGCATTTATTGCTCTTTAGACAAAGTTATGACCCTCCAGATTCATGTCTGTTTTGAAACAGCACTTTTGGCGAGTTTCTTTCTTTCTTTCTTTCTTTTTTAGAGCCGGGAAAATGTGGTATTATTTAAAGAAAACAAAAGAAAACATTATTTCCGCTGGTGTGTGTGCACTATTCCACTATACCACAGTGCCACCTATAGGCTGATTGCAGAAGGTGGTGCTGGGGGGTGTTTGCTTTGCCCCATGACAGCTGCACTGTGGGATTCCACAGGGTTCTATATTACCTCCCTGCCCCCTTGCTTTTCAACATCTACATGAAACCACTGGAAGAGATAATCGGAGGATGTGGGCTGAGGTATGCAGATGACACCCAGATCTACATCTCCTTTTCATCTAATACAGCTGAGGCAGTGGCTGTTCTGAACCAGTGCTTGGGCAGGGTAATGCGCTGGATCAGGGCCGGTGCTACCATTAGGCGAACTAGGCGGCTGCCTAGAGTGCCAGGCTAAATGGGGGCACCAGAAACATGGGGGAAGGGGAGGCGAAAGAAGCGCGCCCCTCCCTCTCTCTCCTCCACCTCAGGGCTCTGTCTCCAATCTGGCGCCGCTGAAGCTTCAGGCAGGCTCCTCCTCACAACCAGCATCAAAAGAGGCAGAGAAGGCAACAGGCTGGAGGAGGCGGGCAGGGGCCAATGATGGGAGGCTGGTGATGCACCTGCAAACACCTCCTTCGCCCTCCCTCTCAACGTCCCCTGAAAGCAGTTATTTCCAGCAACCAGGGAGGGAGGGAAAGGTATTTTAAGCTAGCTGGGGCTCCAATGTTTTATTTACCATGCTGTTTCTGTGTTTTGGTTTTAAATGCTTTTAGGATGCAATCCTACACGTGTTTGGAGGGGGGGGAGTCCTACAACTCCCAGCATTCCCCAGCCAGCCATGCGCAATCCTATGCCCGTTGAGGCAGAAAAAAGACTCAAAAGGCAGAAATATTGCAACAAAGTGATAGAGAGAAGAGGGGAAGCAGCAAGTTTCGTAAAGCCCCTCCTAAATTTGAACCAGATGATCCACGGGCTCTCTCTTTGCTATGTTTCTACTACATGCATCCCCCCCCCGCAACCCAGAAGGTGTATGAGTCAAACCGGTGTCTCTGCACCTCCACCCTGTGAGGTAGGACAGGCTGCAAGACGCCCTTTTGTCTCTATTCCTCACAGGTAGTGCCACCACACCTCTCTCACATCCTTTTTTCATATCCCTTGTGCTGCCCGCAGGAGGAGACAGGCTTTTACATATATATGGAGTAGGAGAAGGTCCTTGGGAGTTCCTGGCATAGCTGGGCTGATGTTGCCTCTTTGCTTTCCGCGTGAACACAAAGGAAAAATCTCAAAGTCCACAAAGTTTTTCTATGGGGCTCGGCAGTTCCCAGGGAGGGAAATTTATTTCATAATGGGCATAGGGCTGGAGGGAGGGAGGGCTCAAGTGGGAAGGGGGCGCGCTAAATATCTGATCTTGCCTAGGGCACCAAACTGCCTTGCCCTGCGCTGGATGAGAGCCAATAAACAGATTCAATCCAGACAAGATGTGGGTGGTTTCTCTGTTAGGCTAAAGGTTCATGTGCATAGTTTAGGGGTGCTCTTGGATCTATCGTTGTCACTAAAAGGCTCGGAGCTTAAGTTGATATATCAACTCTGACCCTACATGGATAGAAATGGCCTTGCAACTGTTATTTATGTCCTGGTATCGTCCTGTTTGGTTTATTGCAATGTGTTCTATGTGGGGCTGCCTCTGAAAACAGTCCAGAAACTTCAGCTAGTCCAAAACAAGGTGAGTGGCTCGATTGCTTATGGGGCTGGCTGATACAATTACATTGTGCCAATGTGTTGTCATCTGCCCTTGCTGCCAGTCCATTTCTAATAATAGTTAGTTTTAACCTTTAAAGTCATTAAACAGTTTGGGGCCAGGTTACTGGAAGGAGTGTCTCTTCCAATATTTACCTAACCAGATCCTAAGGGTGTAGTCTGAAGTCCTCCAGGTGTCCCTGCTAAATGAGGCAAAGCAGGTGGCTATAAGAGAAAGGGCCTTTTTCACTGGTGGCACTCCATCTGTGGAACGCCTTCCACAGAGTGGTTCACCTGGCACCTACATTATGGTCTTTTTGACACCAGGTGAAGATCTTTTTATTATTACGGTTTTAAGCTTTGCTTTGTGAACCACTGGGAGAGTTTCGGCTAATGGGTGGTATAGAAATGTAATAAATAATATATATATTTTTGTTACGCAGGCATTTTAGGAACAATTTGTAGCATTTTTAGGATTTGGCACTATTTTATCCCTGCTGCTGGGGACTTTGCACTGTTTGGCTTTTGGGTTTGTTATGCGCTGCTGGTTTGATCTTGCTTTTATCTGATTTGTTTTATGTCATTGTTGTATTGTTGCTTTATATTTTCTGTTTTTAATTAGCACAGCACCCAGAGAACTTCGGTTACTGGCAAACTTTAAAATGTAACAAAATAACTAATACCTTCTTCCACCCTTCATACTTATACAGTTGTTGTTCTCTTTGGTTTTTCTCTTCCTTCTTTCAGCCGCAATACACACTCAGTTGCTAAATCTTGCCACCTTCATATTTGTAACACCTGTAACATTTGCTTTCTCTTGAAGCTACTAATACAAGATGTAGTGACGGCCACCAATTTGGATGGCTTTAAAAGGGGATTTGACAAATTCATAGAGGAGAAGGATATCAATGGCTACTAGTCCTGATGGATATGTGCTACCTCCAGTATCAGAGGCAGTATGCCTATGTACACCAGTTTCTGGGGAACATGGGTGGGAGGGTGCTGTTGCACTCATGTCCTGCTTGTGGGATCCTGGGGGCAGCTGATTGGCCACTGTGTGAACAGCATGCTGGATTAGGCAGACCTTGGTCTGGGCCAGCAGGGCTCTTCTTATGTAGTCATGTTCATTCTCTCATATCTTGCATTGATTACTGCTTCATTCTTTGGCTTGGTCTTCCCCACCCCTTTCCCCTCTTGTCTTCAATTCTTTAAGTCATATAATCCAGCCTTTCCCAATCTGCTGCTCCCCAGATGTATTGGACTACAACGCCCATCATCCCCAGCCAATGACCATGCTGCCGGGGAATGATGGATGTTTTAGATCAATATATCTGGAGGGCGGCTGATTGGGGGTTTTTTTTCCCTTGGAGCTCTGAGTTTGTTTTAGTTTGTTTCCAGCCAGACTGGGTTTTATCAAGGTTTTATCAAGGTTTTTATAATTGCTTTAACTTCAGCTAACGGAGGCAGGTTGCTCCAGTTTGTTTTAGTTTGATTTTAGCGAGCTCGGGCTTTTATCAAGGTTTTATAATTGTTCTAACTTCACTGCTGAAGCTACTGACCGCAGCTGACGGAGGCAGGTTATTCTCTTACTGCTTACCTGATACTTGATAGGACTTTTACAAAAGGGGGGAGAGAGCACCTCAATCAAGCCCCATAGGCTTCCAGTGTTAAAGGGAAATAATAATTACCACACTGCTTCATTATAACTTGTTTTAAACGGACTGGGGGCTTGACTTGGCTAACTGACAGCGTGTGTTCCTCTCCCTCTCTCTGAAACCTCCCTAATTGGGATAGCTTGACTGATATGGTGCTTACTAGAAAGGGATATAAAACACTGGGAATTAGGCCATCCCCCGTGAACATATCCCAAATTGAAAAGAAGGAGAGAAAAAGACAACTAAAAATTACACAATTTCTTACACCAGCAGAGGTAGAGGGAATGTTTGAGGCCGGGACAAAAGAAAAGAAAGGGGCATCCGAAGATCTACCCCAGTCTTTGAGCCCCCCTACTTCCATACTAGATTGGTCTCTAGACCTTAAGCATAAGAATTACAAATTAGACGAGGATCCATCCTCTTTAAACCTTGCTATAGAATTGGCCTTAGCCGAGAATTTAAGACTACAGCAGCGGCCACCTGAGCAATTGGAAAAGGACAGTCAATTAAACCGATTGATACTAAAGCAAATCACGGAATTAGCTGACAGCGAAGAGCTTGTAAATGAGAAAGAACATCATAGTTGTGTTGTCAAAACAATGGGGGAAGGCCCATTGATAGAGGGATGGCTCTTTATGATAACACAAGATATTGAACACATTAAAACCTTCTTGTCCGAATGCAACAAACTTCTAACGTTACTCGTGGAAATGCAAAAAAAAAGCTGGAACAGAGCATGCAGAGCATGTGGATAAGGTCCAGGTGGAGAGAAAGCCGAGCAATGCTAGGGCCCAGACAGCTTACCCAATAGTTGGCAAATTAGGCAAGAAGAAGGGGATTAATCCCCAAATGAAGCCCAAAAACATCAAAAATACTAAAAATTCGAGGGCCATTCACTCTAAGAAAATGGACTTCAAGAAATTGTTTAGCCTCCTAGATAAAAGCCCTAAACAGAATGTAAAGCTACATCAAAAAAATATACCTATGACCAAAGGGGAAAACGCTGCTAACACAAAAATCCATCCTGACAAGGAAGCTGTTCCAATACCACAAACCTCTCCAATCCCTCTAGCCCAGGCACAGGAACTTGTCTTAAAGGATCCCTGTGCCCTTTTGGCCACTGAAGTATGCCAGCAGAAAGGTGTTAATGGGAAAAATTGGAGCCTAGTTCTGAATCGAGAAAAGCTGGTTCTAATAAATTATCCTAAACCAAAGGGAATGCTGACACAAATGGCTCGCAAACATAATCTTTTGAAGACCTTGGAGACAGCCCTCCCAGGCTTGTTCACTACAATGGATATAGTCTATGTGGAGTATCTTTATTCAGGGATGTTGAAGAGTCCTTGGTCTCAAGTCACGAGTCGAGTCACGAGTCTTTGGACCCGAGTCTCGAGTCCGAGTCCGAGTCCTTGGTCCAAAATGGTGACTCACGAGTCACGAGTCACTCCCAAAGCTGACTCCACGAGTCCCTATTAAAATCAATGGGGGTTTTCCCCAACAAAATAAGGCTACTTCACACTCAGAGCAGCCACACAGAGTAATCTCAGGTCCTTCCTCTGCCTCTCCCAAGTACGCAACACATCAATCAAAATAAATCTTGACACACTGTTGGGGCTGCACTCCTGGTAGCCATCCATAGTGGCCGAGCAGCGGCACACCTTGCTTCCACGCGCTCTTCGCCGGCAATCACGCTCCTCTCCACTCCTTCTGGCACAGCCCAGGGATGTTGAAGAGTCCTTGGTCTCGAGTCCCGAGTCGAGTCTCGAGTCCCATTAAAAATATTAGGACTCGAGTCCGAGTCGAGTCAGAGGAGGGACTCAGTCCGACTCACGAGTCGAGTCCCCGAGTCCGAGTCCCCATCCCTGTCTTTATTATAACTATGTAAACGCCCGTGTGGTGGTCACTTTTAAAGAGTGGGGGAAAGCTAGTTTATTATACTCACACAGAGATGTATTTGTTGAAAAGAATATACTAGTGGCACGGCTTTTTGAAAATTCAGCACCCCCTCAACCTTTAGTCATCTCCCATACCCTTAATGGGAAAAACAGCCTGGCAACAGAGAATAACATCTCTACCAATCTAATTAATTTTGACTCAGCTATAGTTGTCCCTCCCCACATTAAGGTTGTAGGCATGCAAGAGCACAATGGGCCCAACTGCACCTGGGATCAAGACCACACACAAATTTTGGGCAAGGGAAGGGACTCCTTCTATGAGGAGGAAAAGACACTAATAAACACTTTTAGCAACCTCCCCTTGTTAGCCCAAAATGAAATCTTGACAAATTTGGACCACTTGAAATCCCACTTGATGGATATCCAAGTAAGGAAAGGTCGAAGCCATACAACTGAGGAGGTGGCATGGCAGACTATTGATGATATCACTATAATATCTCAAGATATTAATCAGAAAGAGATAGTGCAGACATCTACCTCAAGTCGTCAAGTGACCGCAGAAATAAATCTTATAGCAAGTAAGCTCGATCGGAGAAACCCCAACATGGATTTTATCTCCTTGCCAACCAGGGCTAATTCTGTGGCAAATAAACCATACACCTCATGGCATGACATGAGATTCCTGGGGGAAGACGAGATGGGCTCCCCAGTGAAGGCTGAGAATCCTATAGGACATCTGGTAATGAAGGATGGCCCAGTGATCACAAACGTCAGCAGACTGAGCCCAACTATTGATGTGATTGATTTGTTGGAGGACGAGCATAGTGCACCTGGGTCGTGTATAGAAACAAATTACAATCAAGTATGGAAATCAGAGCAAAAAGAATCCCTGATGAGGAATCAGAATTTACTAATAACGGAGGACCCTCCGGAAAACATCAGGCAGGCTTTTAAAGAAAAGAAAATAGTGCTAGCTGAAATTGATTGTCACAAGCATCCTAGACAACTCTGATACATATTGTAAAAGCTCAGCCCTACATTTAAGACATGCTGATGGCCTGAACCCATCGATGGAAGGGATCCCTTCACAACTTGCCAAGTGACAAAATCCAATCTGTAGGGAGCTTCTCCAGTGTTTATCTTGGAACATTTCTGGTTGGCATAATAAGAAACTTGATATTTCCTTCCAGAAGTATCTTAATCAGTTTGATATCATCTCACTCCAGGAAACATGGTCTGTTAGAGAGATTTACCTTAATGACTTCGTGACCTATTCCATACCAGCAATACCCTCTAGTTACAAGGGGCGCCCTTGGGGTGGTTTGATGTGTGCCATAACCAACGCAAGGAGAATAAATTCTCACTTAATAGGCAGTCCGGGCCCATGGGCAATGGCTGTCTCTATTGAGTTTGTTACAATCTCCTATGTGCTGGTAAACACATACATCCCACCTCAGAATTCTAAACATTATCCTGTCAATATATGGGAGCACCTAGATGATTACTTGTTTACACTGGAGGCTCAACACCCTAAGGCTCATTTCATCTTGATGGGGGACTTCAATGCACGAAAAGGAACAAACTGGGATGTTCTGGGCCATGTATTTAACTTTCCCCCACAAGCTCTTTCAACTATGTGGGACAGACAATCTAAGGACCATAAGATTAATATCCAAGGAAAGTGTTTTATTAATACAATTTCCCAGGCTGGCCTGGTCCTCTTAAATGGTTCTATCTCGGAGGATGTACTGGGAGAATACACCTTTATCAACCACCTAGGAGCTAGCGTGGTGGACTACTTGGCAGTCACACCTGCATTGCTGGAAGCAATTTTGCTCTTTAGAGTGGACTCCTATCCGACCAGTGACCACCAGCCAATTGTCCTATTGGTAGCTTGCCCTTATGAGATCAAGTCTACCCAAGTTCCCGTGTACCCATCTTCAGGGCCGGATTAAGAGCATTATGGGCCTGGTGCTGAGGAGGGCGCGCGGCTGAAGAGGGCGCGCGGCTGAAGAGGGCGCAGAAACGCTGCGCTCCTCTTCGCTGTCGCTGCGCCGCCCCCGCCAGGCCTCTGCCTCCGCTGCGCCGCCCCCGCCAGGCCTCCGTCTCCCCACCCTCCCTTCCGCCCGCCCGCCGCCGCGCCCTCCCGTCCCGCTCGCCGCTGCACCTCCCCCCGCCCTCCCGCTCGCTGCCACTGCGCCTCCCGCCGCCGCCGCCATCACCCCCCCCGACCCCCTCACCGCCACCTACCTTCTCCGCGTCGTGTCGCTTCCGGAGCCCCGCCCGCGTTGTTTTGGCGGGAGGAACCAGGGCAACAGGGCTTAAACAGCCCTGTTGCCATGGTTTCCCCGGCAAAAAACAGCGCGGGGGTCCCGTCGCGTCACTTCCTCCTCCTCGGCGGCGGCAGCAGCAGCAGCAGCCAGGGCGGGGGGAAGGTAGGTTGGTGGTGGCGGCGCAGGGTTGTTTTTTTTTGCAGAGCAGGGCTGCTTTGGAGAGGGGGGCCCGCTAAATATTATTTCGCCTGGGGCGCCAAACTGCCCTGCACCGGTCCTGATTGTGGGCCTATTTTCTGGTAGGGGCCTGGAGCTGCAGCTCCAATAGCCCCTATCTTAATCCGGCCCTGCCCATCTTCTATGCCAGATTACTTTAAACACAGAATCAAATGGGCTAAGGTGAACTTGGAAACTCTAGATTCCTTGTTGTATTCAGAACAACTCTCCAGATTAAAGAATAATCTACTAAATCTCAATAACACCAGCGAGGTCCTCGATAGTTATACTCAGATAATTGCAATGCTCCAACCCTGTTTATCCCAAGTAGCTCGACAACGGATTTCTGGACAAAGGAATTCCAACCCTTGGTTTGACTCTGAATGCAGGCAGCTTAAAAGAGAGTTACAACAGCAGCACCAAACTCTTAAGAACTTCAATGTTGTTCCTCTCCCATGCCAATTTATAGAGCTACGGAATTCATATAAAAAGCTGATCCAAGAAAAAAAGATTGAAAATATGCAAACACAATGGGTTGAGTTAGAACACGCTCTTGGATGTAAAGACAAGACCAAATTCTGGCATGCTATAGCTGCCAAAAGGTATATTGGATCCCCCTCTAATGATAATGCAATTTCAACACATGAATGGGAGAAGTATTTTCGCTCCCTTTTTTATGATGAAGCTGCTGGGGCTTTGCCTGCACCAGAGGCTGACTTGGACCTACCTGAGTGGCCTCCAGTTACTTGTGATGAAATCGTTGCATTACTCAATAAACTTAAAAGGGGAAAGGCCCCTGGGTTTAATTGGATCCCACCTGAGCTTTTGTTGGATCGCACAGACTGGTGGACACCAGCTTTGGCCGCGTTGTTCACATTTATTGATAAAACTGGATATTACCCAGACAACTGGTCATTGGCAATAGTGGTCCCTATCCACAAGAAAGGCTCCAGATCTGACCCAAAGAACTACCGCCCAATAAGCCTCCTCTATGTGATCAGTAAACACTACGCGAGGCACCTTCTGGACAAGTTAGACTTTGGGGTATCTTCTAATAACATCCTGGCAGAAGAGCAAGCGGGATTCCGACAGGGCAGATCAACGATCGACCACTGCTTTGTACTAAATCATCTAAGGGAGAAGTACACACGTCCTCCTCATCACTCCCTCTTTGCTGCTTTCATTGATTTGAGAGCTGCTTTTGACTCTATTTCCCGGCCTCGTTTATGGCATAAGCTGACTCTCCTAAACATAGATCGTAGACTCTTGAGAAGAACCCAGGGGCTCTATGAGAACTCACGACTTTGTGTCAGAGTTTCGTCGAGGGGTGGCCTCTCAGAACCTATCCCAGCAAATAAAGGTGTACGGCAAGGGTGCTTGTTGGCTCCCCTTTTATTTAATTTATATTTAAACGACATAGTCTCCTTTCTGTCAGGCCTTGAATTCTTCCCCCCCAGTGTAGGAGGTAAATTTATTTCCATCCTACTATATGCTGATGATGCTATATTGTTCTCATATGTTTGAAAGGGCATGACACAGCCCTGAAGGCTTTTACAACCAATCCACCCTGTAGGCCTGCCGGCCTTGTGGAAAAGCAGAGCGTGAGATGGAAGATTTTAGATCCTGTTTCATGTGTGTAACTGGCCCATGAAGTACACACAGAGCTCCAGACCTGTCTCTCCCCCCTCGCAGCATTCCAAGCGTCTCGGATTACAGCCAGCTCGCAGCCTCCTCTTGCAGCTTTCAGTAATAAGGAAATAACTCTGTAGAATCCACAACAGGTTTAATTGCTACCTGTTTTTTACTACATCAAGTATTTACTACAGAGTATACAATCTCCTACATTACAGTCCATATTGCAGATAACAATGCATAGCACGCATTTGTCCAGTGGAGCAAGTCCACTTCAGCATTTGACTTTACATGATTGCAAGTCCAGCAAGCAACAAGTCAGAGCAACAGAGAGAAGAACCAGAAGAAGCAATCCATCTCTCTACTAAAATGGCTACAGAAACGAAACCTAACAAATCATACAACGTCATCAGAAAGTACAAACCATGTGATCAGCTCGTATTTCTTTCACACCTACTTTTCCCATGAGAACAGGACAGTAGTGACAGACTCAACATGACTTGTTTTTCCAGCCATTCTGTACCTTTCCAAATGAAAACAATTGTGCCACAGCTGTTGTTTTGTTACATGTCACAACATCCCCCCACAGCCTGTGATACATCTTGTTTACATTTACTCAATGAGGCCTAGTGCCGTCATTAGTTTCCTGTGTCTTACTACAGGCAATGGTTTTGTGAAAAGATCTGCCACCATATCCCCTGTTGCACAGTACTTGAGTGTTACCCACCCTTTTTTCACACAGTCCTTTACATGAGAGTAACGAACATCAATGTGTTTGGTTCTTGGCCTACTTTTTTCATTTTGAGCCATGCTAATGCAAGCTTGGTTGTCCTCAAAAATTGTAACAGCCTTGTCTACTGGTATGTGCATATCAGCAAACAATTGTTTGAACCACTCAATCTCATTACATGCTTGAGATAAACTGATGAATTCAGATTCTGCGCTAGAAACCGCCACACAAGATTGTTTATGTGTGTACCAGTCAATTAGACTGTTTTCATACATTAAAACTGTCCCACTTGTGGACTTTCTATCTGTTGCAGATCCCCAATCAGCATCAGTGTACACACAAAAACCTCCCTCTGTGTGTGATGACAATTTCAGTTTGCAATTCATGGTACCTTTTAAATATCTTAACACTTGTTTCACAGCTAGCCAATCATAGTTAGAAGGATTTTGCGTTTTCCTGCTAAGTATGTTTACAGCATTGCTGATGTCTGGCCTACTCACATTTGCCAAATATAGCAGGCTTCCAATAACACTCTGATATTTTTCCATATCATCAAATCCAGTGTTATCTGTGTGTTTCTGATATTCAAGAGTCATTGGAGTAGTAACTGGGTTACAATTCTCCAACCCATGAATTTCCAGCAATTTCTGAATTTTCCCACTTTGTTCAATCATGAAAGACCCTTCCTCATCTTGAGATAATTGCATTCCAAGATAGTGTTGTACCAAACCCAGATCTTTCAGTTCAAAGTGTGCTTGCAATTCTTGTGCAATTTTGTCTTTTTGACTTACTGATTGTGTCACCAGTAGGATATCATCAACACAGACCAACAAATACACCCAGTTTCCCTGTTCTGTGTGATTTGTATACAGACAGTGATCAGCCTTGCTTTGTTTGAATCCCAAACTAATCAAAACTCTGTCTAGCTTTTGGTTCCAGCATCGAGCTGCCTGCTTCAACCCATATATGGACTTGTTCAGACGACATACAAGACCAGGATTTTCTACAAAACCTTGTGGTTGTACCATGTAGAGTTCCTCTTGTAATTCCCCATATAAAAAAGCAGTTTTTACATCAAAATGAAATGCCATCATTTTTCTTTGTGCTGCCAATTTCAACAACAGTCTGACAGTTGCATACCTTGTTGTTGGTGCAAACACGGAATCAAAATCTACCCCATGTTTCTGTGCAAACCCCCTTGCAACGAGCCTTGCCCTGTACCTTTCCACCTGCCCCTGGTGATTTGTCTTCACCTTGTACACCCATTTACAGGTGATGGCTTTGCGCCCCACAGGCAAAGATACTAGACTCCATGTGTTGTTCTCATGCATTGCATTGATTTCATCCTGCATGGCCTCAAACCAATCATTCTTCACTTTTGGTTCCATGCTTTGAATTTCCTCAAAACTTTGTGGTTCTAAAGCTATTTTGAGAGCTTTATGTACAACAGTTTTCCCACTTTGGAATTCATCCTGATATCTAACAGGTGTTTTGCGTTCTCGGGTTGAACGCCTCAGAGATTGTTCACCTCCCTCCTGTTCCCCAGATATCTGCCCAGTGGCCTGTTCTGTCCCAGAAGCATCCTGCTGTGTTTCAGACATTGCATGCATTGGCAATTCCACCAGCTGTTTCTGGTCATCTGTTTGCTCGTGAAAAATCACATCCCTGCTCAGAATTACCTTGTTGTGGTGTGGTGACTACAACCTGTACCCTTTTGTTTGTGCATCATACCCCAGCAGAAAACATTCAAAGCTTCTTGGAGATAGCTTTGTCCTGTTTTGAGCCTGTATATGAACAAAACATTTACACCCAAAAATGCGCACGTGTGCTACCTTTGGTTTCCTCCCATGAAACATTTCATATGGAGTTTTCCCAATTGTGGAATTTGGTAACCTGTTCAGCAAGTAATTGGCATTTGACAATGCATCCCCCCAGAAACGGTTTCCCACCTTTGACTCAGTCAATTGGGCCCTCATCATGTCCTGGAGTGTTCTATTTCTTCTTTCAGCAACGCCATTTTGAAATGGGGAGTATGGGGCAGTGACTTTGTGCCCTATACCCTCACTTTCCAAAAATTTCTTGAACTTTGTACTCATGTACTCTCCCCCACCATCTGTGAGTAATTCTCCTATTGGATATTGTTTATATCTGTTCCCAGCCCATTTAACAAATGATTCAAATCTCTCTTGAACCTGAGATTTATGCTGCAGAAGATAAACAATTCCAAATCGAGAAAAATCATCAATCAGAGTCATATAGTACCTGTTCCCCCCATAGCTACTTTCAAATGGACCAGCAACATCAGAGTGTAGTAGCTCAAAGATTCTTGTGCTAACTCTATCACTGTGTTTCTGAATGTTAGACCTGTGTGACTTTGCTGTACTGCACACTTCACATTCCACATACTTAGAACAAGGTTTCATTTTCATACCCTCACACAGACCCGGCATTTTTTCTATGCTTCTGTAGTTGGCATGTGCAAACCTCCTGTGGAAAATATGTAAACAATTTTCGTGTGGTTTACAATTTGCATACTTTGCCTTCTCATCATGTGTTACAAATGGATTTATAACATACAGAGAATTCTGCAAATCACCTTTTGCACAGATCACCCCTTCATGTGAAATTACACAGTTGCTGTTAGAAAAACTTATTTCATATCCATCATTAGCCAATTGTGATATACTTATCAAGTTTGTGTCCAGTTCTTGAACAAGCAGTGCCCTTTGTTGACCCAAAGTAGCAAAGTCAATTGTTCCTGCAGCTGTCACCTGGATTCGTTTTCCATCAGCCAGTTCCACAAATTGATTTGTATATCCATCATCCAGAGATTGAAACATGTCTCTGGAATTTGCCATGTGGTGAGAAGCTCCGCTGTCAAGTACCCACATGTCTTTGTTGGAAAAACCCACCCAAGCAATCAAACGTTTGCCCATTTTAATTGTCTCCTCAGGTGTACTGGTAACTTCCTTTTTTTTTCTTTTTCTTGCCACTCTTAAAAGTACAGTCTTTTTTAAGATGCGAAGTCGAACCGCAACAAAAGCATTTTCTCACTTTTAAAGCTGCCGCTTGGGTAACTCCCATCAGCTTGCCGCCATTCCCAGCGTCAGCCACGCTGAGACCTGCTTTACGTCCAGCATTCCTTCTGTTGCCTTTCCGTTTCTCCCTCTCAGAGAGAAGCTTGCCTGACACATATGCCATGGTCAGATTCCGATCTGGCTGCCTGTTAGCTCAACTGGTACAGCTTCCACACAATTGTAATCCTACTCCCAGATCAGTTTTACAGTGTCCAGAAACTGTTCTCCATCTCCCACTGCAACTGCAACTGCAACTGCTTCTCGTATTACAACATTCCAGAGCCCCGGCATGAGTTAAACAAATGCCGCTTCTGGTAGTTTCATAATACACAGTTCGGCCCAGATAGCTTTACCACTATCTGTGAGTTAAGAGCTGGTGCTGCCGCATTCCCGGGAACAGGGTTTCCCCCCTCCTTCCCTTCCAGAATTCTGGGCCTTGCTGTCAGAGCTCTCAGTAGACACACCTCCCTCTTCTTCCCTTTCCTTACCGGACGAAGAAGGCCCAGGAGATTTCTCTTCCACCTTGATGTCCTTCTCTGCCATAAATCACTGCTTCTCCGAGTAGAAGCGTTGACACACAGCAGCTGGAAAAACAGCTCCCGCTGCCGCTGCTGGCACAGACCCACGACCTTGCCCCGAACTTACTTCGCTTGGTTCCCGGCTCCGGTCCAACAGGTCCTGCGTAATCCGATTTTCTGGGTGCATAACCCTGAAAGGGCATGACACAGCCCTGAAGGCTTTTACAACCAATCCACCCTGTAGGCCTGCTGGCCTTGTGGAAAAGCAGAGCGTGAGATGGAAGATTTTAGATCCTGTTTCATGTGTGTAACTGGCCCATGAAGTACACACAGAGCTGCCAGACCTGTCTCTCCCCCCTCGCAGCATTCCAAGCGTCTCGGATTACAGCCAGCTCGCAGCCTCTTCCAGCTTTCAGTAATAAGGAAATAACTCTGTAGAATCCACAACAGGTTTAATTGCTACCTGTTTATTACTACATCAAGTATTTACTACAGAGTATACAATCTCCTGCATTACAGTCCATATTGCAGATAACAATGCATAGCACGCATTTGTCCAGTGGAGCAAGTCCACTTCAGCATTTGACTTTACATGATTGCAAGTCCAGCAAGCAACAAGTCAGAGCAACAGAGAGAAGAACCAGAAGAAGCAATCCATCTCTCTACTAAAATGGCTACAGAAACGAAACCTAACAAATCATACAACGTCATCAGAAAGTACAAACCATGTGATCAGCTCGTATTTCTTTCACACCTACTTTCCCCATGAGAACAGGACAGTAGTGACAGACTCAACATGACTTGTTTTTCCAGCCATTCTGTACCTTTCCAAATGAAAACAATTGTGCCACAGCTATTGTTTTGTTACATGTCACAACAATGTTCAGGTACGGCTACGTAGGCTCCTGAGAGCCCTAGGGGAGTACTGCTGGAAAGAACTCTTGGCTGTGAATTATTCCAAAACAAAAATCGTGGTATTTGGCAAGGGAAGACAGAGGTCCTCATGGCAGTTGGACAATCACCAGTTAGAACAGGTCACGGCTTATAAATATTTAGGGGTGACTTTCAAGAATACTGCGTCCTGGATTCCCCACCTGAAAACTGTTGCATCAACAGCAGGGGCAACTTCTAATGCCATTATTTGCTATGCAGCCAGTTTGGGGGGGAGGCCCGTGTTGCCCCTCCTTGAACTGTACAAAGCTAAACTATTGCCACAGATACTGTATGGGGCAGCCTTATGGGCTTTTTCTGACACCACAGTGCTAGACTCGGTACAGCACAAATTTTTAACAAGAGTCTTGGGGGTTCCTAGATCAACTCCCAAGGCGATAGTGCAAATAGAGTCAGCATGCTGTTTAGTTAGAACTTTAGCCCTGAAAGCAGCTATCTATTATTGGCTCAAGATCATTTTCCAGTTGGCCCCTCCTCTAGTCTTAATGGCATATGAGGAAATGGACCAGGCTCCCTGGGTCTGTGCAATTGGCAACCTTGTATCGGAACTGGGCCTTTCGGCGGGCCATTTGATAGCTGGGGGCTATAATGGCGCTCGGCGGATGGTTGCAAGGCGATTAGTTGAAATGGATTTCCAAGACAGCACCTTGTTGATGATAAACTGCCGCTCCAATACATTCTATAAATACTTCCCTGTCTTGCCAGGGAAGCTGCCTGCTTACTTGATTTCTGAGTGCCCGTATGACCTTAAAGGCCTTCTAACTAAATGCAGGTTGAATGTTATCCAGCTGATGGAAGTCTTGGGACGGTACGATGGGCTCCCTAAAGCAAAAAGACAATGCCCCTATGGCTGTAGACAAGTAGAGGATTTGTACCACTTCCTTTTAGAATGCCCCCAATATACAGATTTGAGAGTCCAATATCTTCTTCCTCTCATTGGTGTTTTAGTAGATGCTTCGCCGTTAAGCAAACTTGTTTTTCTGTTAGCTGGAACGGATTATTATATATCTTATCGAACTGCAAAGTTTGTAAAACTGGCCTTGATAAAGAGAAATAAGCCTTTTTAAATTTGCTTACGAGCCTCGTAATTTAATCAATTTTAATGATCGTTTTAAATAAGTAACAATTTTATTTTTTATTTTTTAACAAAAGCACTTGAGCCTTTTACGTTTTAACTTTGTATATAATTTTAACATATATATTGCTGCTTAAGGATATATATATGCATGTAAATACATATGTATATATCCATTTTAATAGTGTGTTTTGAATGTTCTTTTTAATGGTCACTTTTAAACTATGTGTGTAGTCTGTTTTATCTATGTGTGCAACAGCCTGGTCGGCTAATGCAGAAATAAACTTGAACTTGATTGGGGGAGGGCCCGATCTAATTTTAAAGGGGAGGCTGGCATCAGCTACAGTGGGCTCCACAGTCTCAAGCATTTGCCCCACCATGCAATGTGCCAATGCTGGGCTTGCATATGATGTTCATCACCTCTTTGTACCTGCTGTAGCTATTTGTTTTTGTTAATGGCCCAGTGCTGTAACATAAGCACTGGGCCAGGTGATTGCAGCTGTCATTATCTTCCTGACCCCACTGCCTCCAAGTTCCACTCCACCAACTACATGTTGGAGGCAGGGCCCACATGCATGGGAATAAGGAAGATGGTGGTGACTGTAGCTGCCTTGCCCAGCAGTGGACGGAGTATTGGGTGGCTGGAGTTGTGTTGCTTCTAGCACCACTATTGCCTGTTCGAACCACGCCCTGGAAGAGTTTGTGGAGGCCTGGAGCACAACCTACCCAAAGCCCCATCTTACCTAGTGCAGGCCCTAAGCATCTACAAAAGGGAAACCACATGTGTTTGGTCTTTTTTGCATATGTGAATCTTTCCCTCCCAGCCTCTGCTTTCACTCAAAACATATTTGTGGGGAAGAATTTTGTGCATCTCTATGCAGGTTCTCTCTAGTCTAATCATGATGACAGTTTCATCCTTAAAGGGCTGTAATCCTAAACACACCTAGGGCACAATCCTATCCATGGTTAGGCTGGAAAAAGTCCTACATCTCCCAATGCTGGCTGGGGAACGCTGGGAGTTGTAGAACTTTTTTCTGTCTATAAACATGTATAGGATTGGACGCTTAGTATCAGTTCCACTGTAATGTTTCCACTTCGGGTTGAATTTCCATATGTTCTTTAATAGGCACTGTTTCCTTCTATAATTTGTGCCCTACAGAACTAATTGCCTGTCTTTCAGAAAATCAAGAGTACGAATGTTAACGTATCTTTTTCATTGTCTTCATAAAGCAATAACCGTGCTCAATTGAAATCTTGCATGGAAAGACCTCAGAGAATAAAAGATCTCAGAGAATAAAAGAAACAAAAGGAAGTCAACATCAAAGACCTGGACTGTACCAAAGATATCAAAGACCCATCGCGAACCTCATGCCTAGTGATCAGGAGACGTCCCCTTGCTTTCCCTCTACTGTCCGAATGATGCGACCTGACAGCTTTTTTCCTCGTCTATAGAATTTAGCTCTAATCTCAAGCACATTTACCTGGCAGCAAGCCCCATTGAACTCGGCGGGGCTCACTTCCGAGTAAACATACTTAGGCTAAGCAGCTCTCCCTCCGAGCACTTTAGCCATCAATAGAAGAGGAGAGAAAACTCGCGAGATTTCTTTATAAAACCTTCTGGTCTGAGATTGACATTTGCCTACACCATCGGTTGGAAAGGACCGTCCGACACAGGCTGCTAAGTGGTTCCTTATTTGGCTTGTCTTGGCCAATGGCAGTCCGGGTAAGTGAAAAGAGGCGGGTGCTTTGAGCGTAGCCGGCGAGCGCTGCGCTGGCTGGAGTCACTTCTCGCCCTGGGAGCGGTTCTTCTCCGGTTGCAGGGGTGGACGGACGAGGCTTCCTTGCAGCGACAGCGTTCGCTGCGAGAGGTGTTCTAGCTCACCTGCTGCCTCTTGCGCGGGCGAGCGCGCGCGCAAAAAAGGAACCCGGCGTTCCCCCTGCAGGAGCGAAGGGCGGCTCCTGCAGGACCAAGGTGAGCGCCACGGCGGGAAGGAGGATGGAGTCGCGCCCGGCTTTCGTTCAATCTACTCTAGGCTGGTTAGTCCCGGGGGAGGAGGAGAAGGAGGGGGGTTTCTCTCCGGAGGCCCTGGAACGGATTGACGTGGGATGGAGAACGGCTTGCGCTACGTCGAGTGTGGGCAGGGATGGTGGCGCGGTTGTGAGGCGTTGTGACTTGTGAGGCGGGTTGGCTGGCATGTGGGCAGGATTGCATGGCGAAGGAGGGCGGGGGGATACAGGCCCGCAGCAGCACTCCCCGCTGCAGTCGCCTCCCCAGGTTCATCCTGCCAAAGTCAGTGGGACTGCGCTGGAGTAAGAGGACTGTGCAATGCGACAGCGCTCTCTCTCTCTCTCTCTCTCTCTCTCTCTCTCTCTCTGTGTGTGTGTATACGAAAGCGTAGGCATATGAGAGAGGTGGGGGGAGGCAAGAAGTGAGAGGCAGGAGGAAATGTTGATATTCAGACAGGCGAGGGGAGCTGCGTGGATGCACGTGTGAATGGGCAAACTCGCGTTGTGTGTGACTGCCGCTGTGTATGCGCTTCAGAGAAAGGAGGAGACCAGCTGGATTGGCACGCTGTGTGGGCTAAGCCTGCTTTGTACCTGAGACATGTGAGCACAGTAGTGTGTGTGTGTGTGTGTGTGTGTGTGTGTAGAAGTCTGTATTATGTGACACAGGACGCTGTCTGGGTGAAGTGGAGTGGGAGGAATGTGGAGGAGAGCCTGACTCTTCTCTCACCTCCACCCAAAGGATGTACCGTATATGAAGGAGGGAGAGGTCTTTGCAGTATATGTGTATAAAACACAGGATGGACAGACAGATGGGTGTACGCAAGAGAGAAAGAAATCAGCCGTAATATGGTACTGAGGGGGAAAGATGTGTGAGAGAGACTATCGGTGTGCATGCAAAAGAAGGAGTTAAAATAAACACAAGGGGTATACAAGGAGCACTGGCAGTGGTGTATGTGGACACTGTGAAATACACTCGTATGTATATAGATTCATAGATCATGTGTGTATTTATTTTGTTTTGGATAATTTCTGCCCTGGTTCTTAATCTAAAAGGTGATCAAAGCAGTGAACAAAGATTTCTGTAAGAAAATTAATGTTCGTTATTGCAGTCACTGAATTTTTAAAAAACTTAACTGCATACCTTTGCTGCTATCCTTGCACTGAGGTGCCACAGTTATCTGTGTTTCATCTCGTATCTTTCCATAAGGCTGTTCTTTGTGTGTGTGTTAACTCTCTGCAGGGCAGTTTGGTGCAGTTTGGTGCCCTAGGCAAAATCAGATATTTAGCGCCCCCCCTTCCCACTTGAGCCCTCCCTCCCTATTTCTGGCGCCCCCTTTAGCCCTGTGCCCTAGGCAGCTGCCTAGTTGGCCTAATGGTAGCACCGGCCCTGACTCTCTGCAGTCAGCGTCATGCTGCATGTGTGCAGCGTGGGGGTGGATGTGCATAGCAGTGGGTATTTAGTTTAGTACACCAAACTGTCAGCAATCTCTAACTCCCCCATCACTGTTTTCTGTTATAATTACATTTTAAGTTTGGTAAATAACTTGGTGGCAGCAGTAGCAGAAAGTAGTAGAAAGCAGCGTAAGCAATTAGAATTACATTAGGGAATAACTGCCTTAGTCTTAGGCCTTTATCCACAGATTCCTGTGCACTGCCATAAATGAAGAATGCTGTGAAAAACACCATTAATTCTGTCACTTTTTGGCAGTAATGGTCACGTATTGATTGAAGTAAGAGGAACCAGGATTCAGCTACCCCCCCCCCCCATGCCTCGCAGGTTATTAGTGTTGTCAAAGCTCACTGCACTGCCAGACTGTCATGGGATGTGAATGGAGACTGGACTCAGCATGAATCACCCAAGTATAGCGCAGGTCTGAACCTCTTTTGTACATTTGGGAACTGATCCAGCAGGTTTCTGCATGGGAGTCATCCTTGCTTGATTAGAGTGAATGTCAACTATTATGGTGATGTAGCTGTTACAATCTCAGAATCATTTATGACAGAGTAACAACTTTTAACATTAAAAACGTTTACTTTGTTACAGTTAGTTTGGGCTGTAATCCTAAACGTTCTTACTAGGTACTAAGCTCTACTGAACACAGTGGGACTTATTTCTGAAAAACTATGCCTAGGATTTGAGCTGTTAGCCTTTGTTTTGTGAAATGTGGTACATATCGTATTTTTTTTCATTCCTTACAACATGCCAGCTGGTGAAGTAGTGTTGCTCTTCTGTACATACCCCCCAACACACACACGCACTCCTGTTCATAAACAAGAGGTTATGACTGGTTTAAAGTATCTGAAGGAAAAACTCTCAGAACTGCGATAAGGGATTGGTAGTTTATGCCTGTCAGTCTTATCATCATATTGTATCCCCAAACTTGTTAAAATTTAAAAAACAAAACCAACAGAGAACAGTGAGCTAGATTAGAAAAAAGCTTTCTAAAACTTAGAAGATTCAAATCTTGATTAGTTCTTTCTTAAGTACCTTCTAAAACATTTATTTATATACTGTGGGTTGAATCCAGACTTAGTCACACTTGGAGCAGATGCATTGAAATCAGTGAGACTTAAGTTAGTCAGGCATAAAATCCCATTGATTTCAGTAGGTCTACTAGTACAGGTATGACTAAATCTGGATCCAATCCTATGAAATATGACACAAGGGTCATAACCTGCGGTGTTTGCCTACTGTGCACAAAATAGTTAGTAAAGTGCTTCTCAATTCAGAGTGTTTGAATAATAAGTGTTTGGCTTGATCCAGTGCTTTATTGCTAGTGTGTATAAGTAAAGGGCACAACTGGCACCCTTCTCCCAAAGCTTGGATTTGGCTTTTCCCTTTCCCTGTACTGTTCCAGACAGTGCCAGCTCCAGGTTTGTGAGGGCCCTTGGGCAAGGCACCCTCGATGGGCCCGCTCCCTCAGTGAGTTTACCTTTTCACTGCCATTGTCACCACCCGCTGTTGCTCCTCATCCTCTTTCTCATCATTGCCACCGCTTGCTTGCTTGACAGGCAGAGAGCCAGTGAGCAGGTAGGCAGTGGCATCAATGGTTCCTCCTCCTCACTACCACTGTTGCCTGGGCCAGAGTGAGAGGCAGGTGGACAAGCAGGTTGGAATGGTGAAGAGGAGGAGCAACTATAGGGGGCTGTTATTAGTGGGCCCCTCCTAGGGTGTGAGCCCCCAGCAAGTGCCCAACAATGCCTACCCTTGATGCTGGCCTTGGATCCAGATACTGTGCTGATGCTTTCCCCCCTGCCCTTCTTGTAGCATCAGCACAAAAGAGCCAGCCCTGCATCTCGGCATCCCGACCATTTCAGCAGTAATTAGTGTTGAAATAAGTAGGACAATGAAACCCCTGCCTAGTGATAGATGTTTTAATGACAATTGTAATAGTTTTGTGGTTGTGGCAATTAATTAAACTTCAAATACAATGTGAAATGTGACTTGTAATATATCCATGGATATACACAATCTTAGCCCAGCAAATACTTTAAACAGTCTGCCTAAGACAGAATTCTTAATAAAAGTATGTATTACAAAACTACCCTCTTGATTTAGAGATGTTTTCATTAGTTTATGTTTCGGCTTTTGGGACTTGGGAACAAACAGGCAGAGCAATCCTAAGTGGGAGGTGGGAGTTCCATGGCAGATGATCCACCACTTCCAGAGCCCTGTTGGAGAGGGAGTTGGGCAGGAAGTTTGTTTTTCTGCCTTTTTCCAGTGCATCTTTCTTTCCCTACATTTCCCTTCCCATTGAAAGCAGTGGCAGGGAGAATACTTATGCTAGCCTGGAGCTGGTATAGGTTGGGGGCATAATCTGTGGGAGCAAAAGGACTTTAGGTGCAGCAGATCCAAGGCCCTTCCTGTAAGCACGGAGAGTGGTCGGTGTTGTTGTGACATGTAACAAAACAACAGCTGTGGCACAATTGTTTTCATTTGGAAAGGTTCAGAAAGGCTGGAAAACAAGTCATATTATGTCTGCCACTTCCTGTCCTGTTCTCATGGGAAAAGTAGGTGTGAAAGAAATACGAGCTGATCACATGGTTTGTACTTTCTGATGACATTGTATGATTTGTTAGGTTTCGTTCTGTAGCCATTTTAGTAGAGAGATGGATTGCTTCTTCTTCTCTCTGATGCTCTGACTATTACTTGCTGACTTTTTGCAATCATGTAACGTCTGTGCTGAAGTGGACTTGCTCCACAGGACTAATGCTTATCTGCAACATTGTAATGAAGGGATGTATACTCTGTAGTAAATACTTGATGTAGTAATAAACAGGTAGAGAAAAGAAACCTGTTGTAGTCTACAGAGTTATTTCCTTATTACTGAAAGCTGCAAGAGGAGGCTGCGAGCTGGCTGTAATCCGAGACGCTTGGAATGCTGCGAGGAGGGAGAGACAGGTCTGGAGTTCTGTATGTAACCTCATGGGCCGTTTGCACACAGAACAGGATCTTAAATCTTCCATCTCACGCTCTGCTTTTCCACGAGGCCGGCGGGCCTACAGGGTGGATTGGTTGAAGGCCTTCAGGGCTGTGTCATCGCCCTTTCAGGGTTATGCGCCCAGAAAATCGGATTACGCGGGACCTGTTGGACCGGTGCCGGGAACCGAGCGGAGCAAGTTCGGGGCAAGGTCGTGGGTCTGTGCCAGCAGCGGCAGCGGGAGCTGTTTTTCCAGCTGCTGTGTGTCAACGCTTCGCCGACTCGGAGAAGCAGTGATTTATGGCAGAGAAAGATATCACGGCGGAAGAAACATCTCCTGGGCCTTCATCTGGTAAGGAAAGGGAAGAAGAGGGAGGTGTGTATGCTGAGAGCTGGCAGGCTCTGTTCAAGCCGGAAGCTCAGACAGCAAGGCCGAGAATTCTGGAAGGGAAGGAGGGGGGAAACCCTGTTCCCGGGAATGCGGCAGCACCAGCTCTTAACTCACAGATAGTGGTAAAGCTATCTGGGCCGAACTGTGTATTATGAAACTACCAGAAGCGGCATTTGTTTAACTCATGCCGGGGCTCTGGAATGTTGTAATACAAGAAGCAGTTGCAGTTGCAGTGGGAGACGGAAAACAGTTTCTGGACACTGTAAAACAGATCTGGGAGTAGGATTACAATTGCGTGGAAGCTGTACCAGTTGAGCTATCAGGCAGCCAGATCGGAATCTGACCATGGAATATGTGTCAGGCAAGCTTCTCTCTGAATGGGAGAAACGACAAAGCAAAAGGAATGCTGGACGTAAATCAGCAGACAGCGCGGCTGACACAGGTAACGGCAAGCTGGTGGGAGTTACCCAAGCGACAGCTTTAAAAGTGAGAAAATGCTTTGGTTGCGGTTCAACAACACATCTTAAAAAAGACTGTACTTTTAAGAGTGGCAAGAAAAAGAAAAAAAAGGAAGTTACCAGTACACCTGAGGAGACAATTAAAACGGACAAAAGTTTGATTGCTCGGGTGGGTTTTTCCAACAAAGACATGTGGGTACTTGACAGCGAAGCTTCTCACCACATGGCAAATTCCAGAGACATGTTTCAATCTCTGGATGATGGATATACAAATCAATTTGTGGAACTGGCTGATGGAAAACGAATCCAGGTGACAGCTGCAGGAACAATTGACTTTGCTACTTTGGGTCAACAAAGGGCACTGCTTGTTCAAGAACTGGACACAAACTTGATAAGTATATCACAATTGGCTAATGATGGATATGAAATAAGTTTTTCTAACAGCAACTGTGTAATTTCACATGAAGGGGTGATCTGTGCAAAAGGTGATTTGCAGAATTCTCTGTATGTTATAAATCCATTTGTAACACATGATGAGAAGGCAAAGTATGAAAATTGTAAACCCCATGAAAATTGTTGACATATTTTCCACAGGAGGTTTGCACATGCCAACTACAGAAGCATAGAAAAAATGCTGGGTCTGTGTGAGGGTATGAAAATGAAACCTTGTTCTAAGTATGTGGAATGTGAAGTGTGCAGTACAGCAAAGTCACACAGGTCTAACATTCAGAAACACAGTGATAGAGTTAGCACAAGAATCTTTGAGCTAGTACACTCTGATGTTGCTGGTCCATTTGAAAATAGCTATGGGGGGAACAGGTACTATATGACTCTGATTGATGATTTTTCTCGATTTGGAATTGTTTATCTTCTGCAGCATAAATCTCAGGTTCAAGAGAGATTTGAATCATTTGTTAAATGGGCTGGGAACAGATATAAACAATATCCAATAGGAGAATTACTCACAGATGGTGGGGGAGAGTACATGAGTACAAAGTTCAAGAAATTTTTGGAAAGTGAGGGTATAGGGCACAAAGTCACTGCCCCATACTCCCCATTTCAAAATGGTGTTGCTGAAAGAAGAAATAGAACACTCCAGGACATGATGAGGGCCCAATTGACTGAATCAAAGGTGGGAAACCGTTTCTGGGGGGATGCATTGTCAAATGCCAATTACTTGCTGAACAGGTTACCAAATTCCACAATTGGGAAAACTCCATATGAAATGTTTCATGGGAGGAAACCAAAGGTAGCACACGTGCGCATTTTTGGGTGTAAATGTTTTGTTCATGTACAGGCAAGAAGCTTTGAATGTTTTCTGCTGGGGTATGATGCACAAACAAAAGGGTACAGGTTGTGGTCACCACACCACAACAAGGTAATTCTGAGCAGGGATGTGATTTTTCACGAGCAAACAGATGACCAGAAACAGCTGGTGGAATTGCCAATGCATGCAATGTCTGAAACACAGCAGGATGCTTCTGGGACAGAACAGGCCACTGGGCAGATATCTGGGGAACAGGAGGGAGGTGAACAATCTCTGAGGCGTTCAACCCGAGAACGCAAAACACCTGTTAGATATCAGGATGAATTCCAAAGTGGGAAAACTGTTGTACATAAAGCTCTCAAAATAGCTTTAGAACCACAAAGTTTTGAGGAAATTCAAAGCATGGAACCAAAAGTGAAGAATGATTGGTTTGAGGCCATGCAGGATGAAATCAATGCAATGCATGAGAACAACACATGGAGTCTAGTATCTTTGCCTGTGGGGCGCAAAGCCATCACCTGTAAATGGGTGTACAAGGTGAAAACAAATCACCAGGGGCAGGTGGAGAGATACAGGGCAAGGCTCGTTGCAAGGGAGTCTGCACAAAAACATGGGGTAGATTTTGATTCCGTGTTTGCACCATCAACAAGGTATGCAACTGTCAGACTGTTGTTGAAATTGGCAGCACAAAGAAAAATGATGGCATTTCATTTTGATGTAAAAACTGCTTTTTTATATCGGGAATTACAAGAGGAACTCTACATGCAACAACCACAAGGTTTTGTAGAAGACCCCAGTCTTGTATGTCGTCTGAACAAGTCTATATATGGGTTGAAGCAGGCAGCTCGATGCTGGAACCAAAAGCTAGACAGAGTTTTGATTAGTTTGGGATTCAAACAAAGCAAGGCTGATCACTGTCTGTATACAAATCACACAGAACAGGGAAACTGGGTGTATTTGCTAGTCTTTGTTGATGATATCTTACTGGTGACACAATCAGTAAGTCAAAAAGACAAAATTGCACAAGAATTGCAAGCGCACTTTGAACTGAAAGATCTGGGTTTGGTACAACACTATCTTGGAATGCAATTATCTCAAGATGAGGAAGGTTCTTTCATGATTGAACAAAGTGGGAAAATTCAGAAATTGCTGGAAATTCATGGGTTGGAGAATTGTAACCCAGTTACTACTCCAATGACTCTTGAATATCAGAAATGCAGAGATAACACTGGATTTGATGATATGGAAAAATATCAGAGTGTTATTGGAAGCCTGCTATATTTGGCAAATGTGAGTAGGCCAGACATCAGCAATGCTGTAAACATACTTAGCAGGAAAACGCAAAATCCTTCTAACTATGATTGGCTAGCTGTCAAATGTGTGTTAAGGTATTTAAAAGGTACCATGAATTGCAAACTGAAATTGTCATCACACACAGAGGGAGGTTTTTGTGTGTACACTGATGCCGATTGGGGATCTGCAACAGATAGAAAGTCCACAAGTGGGACAGTTTTAATGTATGAAAACAGTCTAATTGACTGGTACACACGTAAACAATCTTGTGTGGCGGTTTCTAGCGCAGAATCTGAATTCATCAGTTTATCTCAAGCATGTAATGAGATTGAATGGTTCAAACAATTGTTTGCTGATATGCACATACCAGTAGACAAGGCTGTTACAATTTTTGAGGACAACCAAGCTTGCATTAGCATGGCTCAAAATGAAAAAAGTAGGCCAAGAACCAAACACATTGATGTTCGTTACTCTCATGTAAAGGACTGTGTGAAAAAAGGGTGGGTAACACTCAAGTACTGTGCAACAGGGGATATGGTGGCAGATCTTTTCACAAAACCATTGCCTGTAGTAAGACACAGGAAACTAATGACGGCACTAGGCCTCATTGAGTAAATGTAAACAAGATGTATCACAGGCTGTGGGGGGACGTTGTGACATGTAACAAAACAACAGCTGTGGCACAATTGTTTTCATTTGGAAAGGTACAGAAAGGCTGGAAAACAAGTCATATTATGTCTGCCACTTCCTGTCCTGTTCTCATGGGAAAAGTAGGTGTGAAAGAAATACGAGCTGATCACATGGTTTGTACTTTCTGATGACGTTGTATGATTTGTTAGGTTTCGTTCTGTAGCCATTTTAGTAGAGAGATGGATTGCTTCTTCTTCTCTCTGATGCTCTGACTATTGCTTGCTGACTTTTTGCAATCATGTAACGTCTGTGCTGAAGTGGACTTGCTCCACAGGACTAATGCTTATCTGCAACATTGTAATGAAGGGATGTATACTCTGTAGTAAATACTTGATGTAGTAATAAACAGGTAGAGAAAAGAAACCTGTTGTAGTCTACAGAGTTATTTCCTTATTACTGAAAGCTGCAAGAGGAGGCTGCGAGCTGGCTGTAATCCGAGACGCTTGGAATGCTGCGAGGAGGGAGAGACAGGTCTGGAGTTCTGTATGTAACCTCATGGGCCGTTTGCACACAGAACAGGATCTTAAATCTTCCATCTCACGCTCTGCTTTTCCACGAGGCCGGCGGGCCTACAGGGTGGATTGGTTGAAGGCCTTCAGGGCTGTGTCATCGCCCTTTCAGGTGTAAGGGTGGAGCAGACAGTGTACTCGGAAACAGAAATCCAAACCACAAAAAGGAAAAGGTGCAACAGCTCAATGTTATTGATTACAATGATATTGTGCAATTGGCCTCCACAGTCACTTACGGACCCATCGCTAGAGTCTACACAATTTTCTTTAGATTTTTCTCCTCTTAAAATCTCCTTTTTGTAAATTTTTATCCTGGAAGACAATCTTACTTGGTCACGAGTGATCGCCTGATGATGATGTGCAACTCTGCTTGTGTGGGTCCTAGTTGGGGCTTAGTTAGAATAAAACTTGCACAGATGTGAATTAAACCTTCTTTAGCTAGAACCACAGCAGGTGACCACATAGAACTAAATACATTAGTAGTCTGTTAACACAAATACAATACAAACCACAGTCCCCCTTAATCCAAAGAGAACTATGTAAGGCCTGCTTGCAAAACTTTGCAGTTAGTCACTCCTAAGGTTCCTATGTTTCACCAAGGTGCTGGATACTTCAGTTACAGCCCTGCAGATAGCTTTGGTCTCAAGGCAATAGCACAACAGCAGCAAATGGCAACTTCTTCACATTTATATACCGCCTTATCTGCTAAAAAGCCATCACAAGGTGATAAAAGCTAAGCAGGGTCAGGCCTGGTGATTACTTGGATGGGAGACCCCTCCTCTAGTTTCCTGCATTGAGCAGGGGGTTGGAGTCAATGGCCTAGTAGGCCCCTTCCAACTCTGTAATCTATGAATCTATGAACCCATAATTATTATTCGGCACCCCTGCAGAAGGAGATAGTTGTTTTCCTCCTTGCTATCTCCTGAATGATGATTACTCTGCCCCTACTGGGCTGAACCTTCCAGTTCATGGGGGTTATTGGCTCCCAAGGCTACCACACAAGAGACTCAATTTTCCCGCAAGGCCCCAACAGCATCAGGGGATCTAATGAGCAGACAGTGATGGCACACTGCATCCTAACTTTACACCTTCAGAGAAGGGGCATGGCTAGTCCTCTGGTCTTTGGGTAAGCAGTGAGACCTGAATCTTTTCTAGGCAGTTCATGGTAAGGCTTCAGTGATAGACCATTCTAGAGTCAGTTGAACAGGGTGTCCTTCTTTAGTAGTCTAAGGCTGCAATCCTCTACACACTTTCCTGGGGGTAAGTTCCATTGAACTCAGTGGGGCTTACTTCTGAGTAAACATGCATTGGATTGCTTTGTAAAGAGCTTTAATCAACAGAACTGGAGCCAATTGTGTTAGATAGGTTCTCTCTTGCTCCTTGCTCCACTTTTCCTTTGCCTACCGTTATTTGTATGCACCTTTCTTCTACCTGTACAAGACTTTGCCCCCTCCCATTCTAATTAGATTTGATTCATGATCTCATTTGTACCATTGTGCAACCTTTGGGGTGCATCTTATATTTGTTACACAGAATCAGTGTCTCTGTGATAGTGGAAGTCTCCCTAAAACATGAAGCAAAGGCTAGAGTGCTAACTTCAGTTTTACTGGAATCCTGGGATACCTGATACTAATGTTTCTCCATTACTCCCCTATATCTCTCTCCCTGCCACCCATGCAGCATGTTTCCCCTTTTTTCCTCTTATTTCTTCACACTTCTGTAAACTCTGTATGGTCCTTTTTAACTCAAACCAATTCCAACTTGTCTGCATTGGAGGTAAAGTACAGGTCATAACCTGCAATATGTTATCCATCTCTTTATTTTTGACAAATGCATGCATAAGCATAATATTCCACACAGACTCAAAGCAATGGCATCAATTATGTCAGCAGCCCATTAAGGCCTTCAACCCTGCCCTCATAATTCTCTTGATTGGTCCCTACTGCTGGTGGAAGCATTGCTGGCAGTACTCCTAGGTCTGCAGAGATTTCCATGGGTGTACCAGAGCCTCTGGGGAGGATGGGCTGCTCCCACCAGCAGAGGGGCTCCCCTGCCCCATCCTAACTTCCCCCTTCTCTCAGCCAGCCTTCAGTGGAGGTTAAGATGGCTTTCTTAAGGTGAAATCCTATGTAGTTTAGACAGAAAAAAGGCTGCAACTACAGGAGGCCTTTTTTCTGTCTAAACTTCCATAGGATTGTGCCCTTAGCCATTTTAATAGCTTCATTGTCTGCTGACTTAGGAGCAGATTTAGGCTGCCATACTGTACCTGGAAGCAAGCTTTTTTGAACTCAATGGAACTTACTTCTGAGTAGACATGTATAGGATTGCGCTGTAAATATCAGTTGGAGATGTCTGTTGGTCAACTGCTTAGAAGTGGATAGGGTTAAGAATGCAAAAGACAAACCACAATTCATGAGCAATAAGATGTTCTAAAACCCACAGTATTTTAAAATGCATCTTCTTGAACAATCAAGTTGATTATACCGTATATGGTATGTAGAACCCTGTGAAAGTCCTTTATTTTGCCTCCACATTTCACTTTACTGTTCCTGACAGAAATCTGTTTTGCCTGTCATCTGGCAGGAATGGTGTGTGTGTCATATGAACATCTAGCAGAATGGCCATATTCTGGATCAAATCCTTTTGACTGTTACAGTGATGTGAACAATTATTTCATTATATATAGAGGGGGGGGGGAAGGGAGAGAATGCAGATGTACTGCAGCTGGCTTGGGGACTCATGAAAGATCATGGCTCCTCATCAATGATTAAAAACATTGTGGTTTTTCACTGTGGGAAAGGAACTGCTCATTACACTGCTTATCTGAATAAGCCACTCATGTTATAAAAACAGTTATTTGGGTAAGTGCCAATAATTTGTTTTATTTATTTATTATATTTATATCCCACCTTTTTTCCTGCAAGGAACCCAAGGTGGCTTACATAATCCTCCTCCTCTCCATTTTATCTTCACAACAACCCTGTGAGGCAGGTTAGGTTGAGAGCCTGTGACTGGCCCAAAGTCACCCAGTGAACTTCATGGTTGAGTGGGGACTAGAACCCGGATCTCCCGAGTCCCAGTCCAACACTCGAACCACTACACCACACTGGCTCTCAGTATATAATATCTCTATATAGTATATAATATCTGTATATTATATCTATATATACTGGCTCTCAGTATATAATCTCTATATTTGCTTAAAGAATATGTGGTGTTATAGCCGTCCTGTTTCTTCAGGCTTATATAATTTGGTTGAATGTTATCCCTGGATCTACCCAGCCCTAATTCTGTGTAATTTGGTGTTGCCATAAACTTTCCCAACAATTTAAGCTTACTTTTACTTTGCATATTAAAATGATGTAGGCCTTTGATTTTTTTTTCTTTTGATTGAATAATGAAATTTTGATTTGGCTGTCACCTTGCTTTTTTCTCTCAAGCCCCCACCCACCCACAAGTGTCGTGATTTCCTAGCTCCTCCTTCTGGCTAGATCATCTTTTCAAATAGCTGTATTGGACTGTTATTTCTCTATATTGAATACAATGGGTTGGATCCAGGCTAACTTAGTTTTAGTTGTATTTATTTATGAATTTATGTGTCACCTTTCAGCAATGAAAACTAAAAGTTGTTGTGACTGGCTTGCCCCATTGATTTCAGGGGGACCAAATTTGAACTAATTTAATCCAACTCAATTTTATTTGACCACAATAATTTTCTTAGCCACCTACCAAGGCGTGATTCTGATGTTCATTTGGAAGTGATAATCTCACCATGCTTTGTATAATAAGCATTTGTTCTGAATGCCTGCTTAGTCAAAATATTAGATCATGAGAACACAGGGGTAAAACATGATAACATTGGAGAATATTATATATATATATATATATATATATATATATACTATTTATACCCCGCCTTTTTTCTTGCAAGGAAACCAAGGTGGCTTACATAATCCTCCTCCTCCTCTCCATTTTATCCACACAACAGTGCTGTGAGGTAGGTTAGGCTGAGAGTCAGTGACTGGCCCAAAGTCACCCAGTGAGTTTCATGGCCGAGTGGGGACTAGAACCCGGATCTCCCAAGTTCCAGTCCAACAATCTTTATGCATGCTTACTAGAGAGTAAGTTCCTTTGAACTTGGTAGCACTTATTTGCAAGTAAACATGTATAGGATTACTCTCTGAATGGTCAAAGCATGTCATGTTGTCAGTGATCCAAAAAAAACACTTCTGTAAGTTAGACATAAAACAGACCTACATGAGAATAAGGAGGGTGGAGACAGTGTTGATTGAGGCTGAGAGACAGTAGCTTGCCTAAGGCCAGTTTGTGGCAGATGAGAGACTTGAACCATGAGACATCGTTGTTCATCGTTCAGTCTCTTAGACATTATGTCTATTATTAATATTATTATCATAATTTATTTCATTTCTATACTGCCCTATAGCCAAAGCTCTCTTTATGTGTTGCACTTTGATTTTTCTGTGTTGTGTATTAATTTGCTATTGACTTCTCTTCTGCATTTTTAGTCTGAAATTAATTTTCTCCCTTTGTGTATAGGGAGTAGAAAAAATAAAGAATGGCGAGTCAGTTCTACAACAGCTTCTAAGAGAGAGCAACAGTCTTCAGTACTACACCTGCCGTGCTGTCTCTACAATGATTTTGAAATGACACTGCAATGTTCTTCTTTACAATTGGCTAAGCAGCATTAGTTGGAACAAGCCAACAAACAAAACTTAAACCCTGATCTCTGGCCAAATATAAACCAGTGTGATGTTGAAATGAGATGAGGCTCCGAAATGGAACTGTGGCCACCGTGTTAATTTTCATCACATCTTTCCTTAGTTTGTCCTGGTACACAGCATGGCAGAATGGGAAAGGTAAGTGGCATGTTTCCTGAAAAGAAGCACACAATTTTGTCTATAACATATGTGAGATCAATGGAGAAATGCAGTTTAGTTTAGAGTGTTGTTGTTTTTAGATGTTTAGACTAATAATGCAAGCAGTATGCTGACCGTTTCTGCTCAGAATAGGGCCACTTAGTCCTGCATTTCAAAACTTTAAATAAAACAATGAAAGTGAAGAACTACTTGACCATATCTAGCTTCTTTTAAATCTTCTAAGCATAGGAAGTTCTGTCAACCACATAAGGGAAAGATTTCAGTTTCCTCCTCTTCTCTTACCTTTGCAGTGATGATTGAGGTCTGGTCCCACACTGTTGGGGTTATTGGTTCTGCGTGACAAAAAAAGGAAAAGAAAAAAAAAGAATCCCAAAGTAGCTATAATTTTGAGCTCCCAGCATGAGCTGCAATAATTGTTCAGAGAACGCAGGAGATTATGTCCTTGACTTGTTTCCTTTACTTGAACTGCTAGCTACAAAGCTAATGCATACCTCTGAACATAACTAGAATGAAGTATGTTCATTTACCTTCAACATTTGGGGTGTATGTGTGTGTACAAGGCCAAAAGACAAGTGAGAAAAATGGTCACGGTATTCTCCTGAGAAACGCTTTTTGTTTGGTTATTTGTGGGGAAAGGAAATGGTGTTGGGTTTTTCCTTCTTAAAATGAAGTATACTGGCAACGTTTTAGCTGGGCTAAAATAAATCACTTCCCACAGAAAAGCATGCTGATTCATACAAAAAAAGATTTTATTATTGATTAGTGTTGATCAATTCATCAGCACTAATAAGGTCTTCATATTTATTTACTTTGGTGTTCCTTGTGGTGGTGTTAGTGGCTACAGCCATGTTGGCTCATTGTGCTGTTGCCCAAATAAAACCTTCCCACAGCCTTATTTTTAGTAAAGTCTATGTGAACAATCACTACAGTAATGCATATCAGTGCTGTTAAAGCCCAAATGCACTGCAGTTACCAAATGCTTCTGTGCAATTCCTCGGCTTAATGATATTTATGCACAACATCTATTTGGAAATGTTCTGCATTTTGTGATACCATCATGACATTTTCAAATAAGAAAGCAAATATAAGAACATAACAAGCATTTGTTGGCAGCTTGCCATTTCTGGTGCTAAAGAACTGAAGGGGGGGGGAGATTGGCTTTAGTACAAAGGCAGGATTCTATATGATTCCTCCTTGACCACTGGCCAGCTGCCACTAGGGAAAAAATAGTGCACACATTACTTCTTGAAAATGTACGATGAAAATAAATTGTCCTGGCCAAACCGTATTCTCCCCTTTTGCTCTTAAAAAGGAAAAGAGTCCTCCTACAGTAGAGATGCCCTTGTAATATCAGCATGGGACAGAACCATGTAATCTGAATAGAGAGCAATGAAAAGTCATGTGTGAAACACAACAAAACTTGCAGCACAATCCTTACAGCGGCTTTCCCCAACCTGGTGCCCTCCAGATATGTTGGACTACAACTCCCATCACTCAGCCAGTGTGTCCAATACTGGGGATGGTGGGAGTTGTAGTTGACACATCTGGAGGGCACTGGGTTGGAGAAGGCTGCCTTACAGGTTGTAGAGCTTTTCAACATGAGGCTGTTAATCGGTTGTTAATCCGCTGTATCTACTTTCGGATTCATCACAGAATTGAGATCCGAGTACTACACGAGGAGTGTTTCCTTTCCCGCTACATAACCTCTAGGTGGCACTGTAGTATAGCAGTCTAGAGCAAATACACAAGAGGAAATCACATGTATTCTTTTGCTTTCACAATTAAATGCCACATTTTCCCTGCTCTAAAAAACCTCACTGAAAGTCCTGATTAGACACAGAAGCAAAACTGGAAGGTCACGGCATTGTCTTAAGAACCTGTAAACAATTGTGAGTAGGGAATGACGAGCGCACAATAAATGCCTCATGTAGAAAAGCCTGTAGTCTGAGGCAATCCTATACACATCTGAGAGTAAGCCCCTTTGGCCACAGTGGTCTTACTTCTAAGTAAATCTTCATAGGATTGCACTGTAAGAAAAAGCACTTAAAGAGTAAAGGAAGAGAGGCTTCTTATATTATATGAATCTATAGATGAACTAAAACAATTATATAAATTACAATGAATAAACATCTTTATCTTTATTGCCAATAGAACTCAACCTTGCCTGTCTTCTACAAAATGGTTGAATCTATACAGGATAAAAATGGGAACAATTTTTCTAGAAAACAAGAATCTGAGGGATTTGAAACTTGTTTGGAAAATAATAATAATATTCATCACTAGGATTCCTCACACTTCATCATACCAACCTCTGGAGGTGTTTTTTTTATTTTTTATTTCTACAACATTCTGCAATTTTGGAATTTTACCTACTTCAAAGGCAAATTTAATATGATTCTATTTTTACATGTGGGATTTTTTTTTAACAACAAAACTATTTTAAACTTCAACCATGTAAATCATTTTGATCTCTCTGTAAATATATAATTTTAAAGTGGGGATCCCCACATTTTGCCTTACTGGCCAGGCATTATTTATAGTTGCCACCCCCCTTCCTCCTGGTATGTGCAAAGTCCTCAGTGAAAGGCAAGGTCTCTTCTCTTCTACACTGTCATTTGGGGAAGAGCAGAAATATCTTCTGAGCTGTTGGAAGAACTCCTGTCTCCTGCTGCTGTTTTTTACTTTCTCCAGAGATTAATATAAAACAAAAGCTGTTTCTTTTACAGAGTCCTCTTCAGTTTGCTGAAAATTCATAGGAGGGGAAGATTTTTTTTGTTCTGGGTATCAGGGAGAGGGCTGGTTGCCATTGGTGACCTGGTTTCTGCAGCCTTTTTTCAAAATAATTAATTATGGCAAGTAGCCCAGTCTTGTGCATGTTTACTTAGAAACAATTCTAAATATGATTCTAAATATGATGATGGTACGGGTCAACCGTTTCTGCTCTGAAGCAAAGACTTAGGTTAAGCTCTGAGGTAAAGCCTTAGATCAGCTTTCCCCAACCTGGTGCCCTCCAGCTGTGTTGGACTGCAACTCCCAGAATTCCCAGCCAGCATGGTCAGTGACAATGTTGGCTGGGAACTATGAAAGTTGCAGTCCAACACAGCTGGAGGGCTGCCTTAAACTCTTCATACAAACATAACTCCCACTGTCAGGAAACAGCTTGTCTTGAGCAGGGAGAAGTATCCTGCTCAAGCTGAGAGCTAGTCTGATTTCTAGACAATTGAGAACTAGTATTTGTTTTGTAGAAACACCTTATCTCAAACCAGGGACTAATATTTGATTTGCAGAAGCTGTATATGTGTGTCCCTGCTTCGAACAGGAATGTTCTATAACAATTTGGCAGGTTGCCTTGTCTAGTCTGATAGCTTATTTGACTTCTATCCTACTGCCAAAGTGACTTATTTTTGGCTAAGTCGCATTCTTCAAAATGCTTGCTTTGGAATGGATCAATTGAAACTAATGTGAGCTGGTGTTCTACTCTAGAGCTGGTGTGTACAACCTGACATGCACTGAGCCAAAGGCTATCCACCAGCCTAGAATTGTAGTCTTGTAGGTGGGTGAGAACCTCCCCCTGCAACCGGTTTTTGCAATCCAAACAAGCAATGTATATAGAAGGCTAATGGAGCCCTTATAGGCCTATCCTTTGTGGTTAGTGGACTGTGTTTGGCTTGTTGGGTTGTAAATTGTGCACAGCTTCTCTACAGGTATGTATGATGTAAAACCTGAAATCATGAAACTCTGGCCAATTTTGGGCATTCCCTTACTCAGGTCTCTCACCTGTGGTCTATAGAAGGGTCAGAGCTCAGTGGTAGAGCACATGCTTTGCATGCAGAAGGTCCCAGGTTCAAACCCTGGTGTCTCTAGGTAGGGATGGAAAAACTCCTGCCCGAAACCCTGGAGAGCCACTGCCAGTCAGTGTCAATAATACTGGGCTTAAATGGACCAATGGTCTGACTCAGTATAAGGCAGCTTCCTATATTTCTATGATGTCTGACCAATCCTAGTAACAGTATCACCCAGGGTGAGGTTTCCAAGGGACACTGACTAAGTTTATGACAAGGAGTTTCCAGATAGAAGGAGGCAGACTCATGGTTACCACTTCAAAGAAAATGATCTGATGGTCTAAGGTTCTTTGTATTCAGGCTGCAGTCTTGCCTTGGTGTGGTTTTGGATCCTACACTTAGGGCTGATACTTTTTAAACATGGGGAGGAGCCATAGGTCATTGGTAGAGCACTACTTTGCACACAGAAAGTCTCATGCTCGTATTTGGCACTTCCAGTTTTCAAATGTTTCTCAAGTGGAAAACACAGGAAAGACCCTTGACTGGGTCTTGGGAGAGGTCCTGCCTATCAGAAGAGACAATTTTGTGGGAAATGGATTGGCATTATAAGTACAAGGAAGCTTCATATATGTATGAAAACGGGTGCCTTAATTGCCTTTACGTTCACAAACTACCGGTAACAGCTGATGCATACTTCAGTATTTCTGAAGATGTCTCCCCTTCATGTTTTAAAATGGGCCTTAAAGACTTGGATGTTTCAGTCTGCTTTTAATTCATGTCCTATGTTTTATACATTTATGGATTTAACAGTTGCTGGTAATTTTATTTTTTTATTTGTATTGGAGTGGTGTTTTCACTTTGGGATGTATTGTTGATGTAATGGTGTTATGTAGGTTATATGTTCTGCTTTGTCTGATACTGTTTTATTAGTGGGTGCTGGTTGTTGACCGTAATAAATATATTCATTCATTCAGAGTGGTGTTTTATTGCTGCAGTTTTAGTTAAGGCTGTTACTGGCTACTAGTCATGATGGCTATAGATTACTTCTGGTTTCAGAGGCAGTATGCTTTTGTATGCCAGTTTCTGGGGAACATGAGTGGGAGGGTGCTGTTGCACTCATTCCTTTTGTGGGCTTCCCGTAGGCATCTGGTTGGCCACTATGTGAACAGAATGCTGAACTAAGTAGGCTTTTGGTCTGATCCAGAACAGCTCTTCTTACGTTCAAGTGTGCGTGTATTGTATTGTATGTTTCTGTCTGTGAGTGTGTGTGTGTGTGTGTGTGTGTGTATGGCGTACGTGCACACACATACACACACAGGACTGTTTCATGTCTTTACTTTGCCTTGAGAAGGCTTTTTACCTTTAAGGACGATATAAAAATATTTTGAATACATTTTTCATATTTACCACTATTCCACCAGTGGTGCTGTGTGAAATAGGTATATATACCTTGAGTTTATATCCCCTTGAACAAAGTGAAGCTTGCTTTGTAAGTAAATGTTTATAGAATTGGGCTGAGAGCAGATAAAATGACTTTTGGAAGCAGCATGTGGGTTACATTGCCGATTGGCTGGTTGATCTTCATTGAGCATATGCTGTGTGTCTTATCTGTTCCGTAACAGTTGGTCAGTATGCTAGTTCATTGAACCTGAACATCAGCAAAATGGCTGGATTTTGCAGGGTATTATGGTTGCTTAACTGGGTGATGGAAATGTGCCAAATGCTCTGATATTTAAAGATGTACTTCATAATATGGCATGTTAGCTTGTGTAGATGTTCTTCTTACTAAAATCACAAAGTTTCATTCAGTGCAAAATCAACTCCTTATTCTTTCTGGCATGGAATTTTGTCCCGTGTATGCCCACTAAAGTGAATGAGACTTGTGCAAGTTCTCATGGATGTGCTTCTTGAATAATTCCTTTTATTCCTCCTGTAGGGTTTGATTGGGTTGTCCACACTTTGTGCACTGTGTTGTCTGTATTTGTCTCATGGATCTAACTGAATGCATAAAAAGTAGAGACAAAACCTCTGTCATTGTGAATACATAGACATTGCCTCTTGACTGAGCTGATGTGCTCAGTATATTTTAAATCTATCATAGTTCCTAGTTGACCACGATCCATTTCAAGACATAGAGCTAACTTATTTGGCATTTAAGCCTTAGTTGTGCAGCCTGTCATTCTGCAATCTGCACTTTGTACCAGGTGTTTTTAATGTTTATCTAGGTAAACAGTGACCCAACAGCTGCCTTTCTATCATCTGTTCACTTTTGGGTTGGATCCAGATGTAATCATGGCTAGAGTAGGCCTATTGAAATCAATGGGACAAGTTAGTCATGTCAAAGCTCCCAGTCTAATCGTAAGAGTGACTAAGTCTGGATCCAACCCTCTCAATTTAAGTTATGTTGGATCTTATGGAGGCAAATTGCAAAGTAAACAGGATATGCTTCGCTGACACCTTGCTGAAGTACTTGGTGTTGGAAAGAGTTGTGTTCTGACACATACTCATTTCAGCAGGAATTTCTTGCTTCTAGCTCCATCTCTCCAATTAAAGAGCCTACTTCCTCTTCTGAATTGCCACACTTCTACCTCTGCTTAGGATTGCTTCATTCAAGAGGCCACTTCCCACATGTAGTCTGCACATTTAATTGTGTGCATGTTAAATTTATATCCCACTCCACAGACTCAAGGCACACTACATACATTGAATAGGTTGAAGAAGAGTCTGTCACTTTAAGAGCTCACAAAATACAGCAGGTCATTAAAAAAAAACTTAATAAAAGATTTTTTGTTCCTTACATTTGCAATGTATCTCCAGGCCTACAGGCCAGGGGACCACCAAGCCAGCAAGGAACACAAAGAGATGGATAGACAGACTGGAGTGTATCCAGATGAGGGCAACCAGGATGGTGAGAGGACTGAAAACCAAGTCCTATGAGGAATGGTTGGAAGAGCTGCGTACGGAGAAGAGAAGGTTGAGGGGAGACATGATAGCTGTCTTAAAATATCTGAAGATGAGCAGCTCTATCCTCTGTTGCTCCAGAGGGCAGGACTAGAATCAATGGGTATAAAATTTCAGGGTGGTAGATTTTGGCTAAATGTCAGGAGAAATTTCCTGACAGTAAGAGCTGTTTAATGGTGGAACAGACTGTTTCCATGGTGGGTTCTCCTTTACGCGAGGTATTTAAGGAGAAGCTGGATGACCACCTCTCAGGGATGCTGTAGTTGCATCTTGCGTTGTAGATCCTGCATTGAACCAGAGGGTTGGACTAGATTATCACCAAGTTCCCTCTCAACTCTGAAATTCTGTGAGAAATTCAGTTGATCTGACTGAGTATTTGCATGTCAGGGTTTAAAATTTGATTACTTGCTAGTTGCTTTCTATAAGTTACACTCAGATCAATGAAATGAACTTGTATATAAAATATTCTACTGAAGAGCCTAATAAGTTTTAGGCAGATTCTGTATCTTGGTACAGTTTTATCAACAAATGAGAGTGGAATAGATCCAAAACATGCATTTAAAATGAAAACTATCCTTTGGTGCAGCAGAATATGCAACCACGTTTTTTATTAGCACAGTGCTGCTTTTAAAAATTACAGGCAGAAACTGAACATGTGAAGCTTTTTCCATCACTGCCTCTTTGTATAAGAGGAAAATATTCACCTGCTGAATGTGCTGTATGTGGTGCTGGTCTTGCTGGGGCAATACACATACCTCTTTTTTAAAATTTATTTTAATTTATTTTTTTTCAAATAAACACACATACAAAAAGAAAATAAACCCACAAATCCATATAACTCCAAAGTGCACCCGTCACCACGGGGCCAAGAAATAATTCTATCCACATAATCCATTATTAATCTATATTCCAAAAATACATCATATCTTGACATGGCTTACTCCCCTTTCCCTTTACTAAAACGTAGTCTAGAAATGGTCCCCATATATCCTTAAGATTATTTTTCTTTAATTGTCCCTTTTTACATTTAATACTACATGTTAATTTATCATTTAAAGCAATATCCCACACCTCTTTATACCAATCAATAATTAAATACTGATGTTGAACTTTCCATTTCCTTGCTATCAATAATCTCCCCGCTGTTAACATTCCTTTATCTCTTGAGAGCACAGAAGTTTCTCCGTTATTGATAACAATGCTAATTTTGGACAGACCTCCAAATTAATGCCAATAATTTCTGAAATTTCTACAAAAATTTTATTCAAAAAATCCAATACTGTACACTTTTACAGCTCCACCACATATGAGCATAAGTACCAATCACATACCTCTTTTGCTGCATGGCACATGTTCACTGCAGCAGGATCAGAAGTCGAGCTCTAGCAGCACACCAGTGTTAATGCCTTTGATTTTACTGAGGATGGAACAGATTCCGGTGTCATCTGAAAGGCTCCAGTGGTATGTAGCTGGTTCCTTCAGCCCAGTCTTACAAACTGCTATGCCAGTGAGCAATTCATAGGATCCAGTATATATCCCAGTTTCTCACTGGGCAGGTACTTCAGCTGAAGAACAGTACATGCTGTATTCCAGCCTTCCACAGCCTTGTACCCTCCAGTTGTTTTGGACTACAACTCCCTGCATTCTTGACCATTAGCCATGCTGGCTGGCGCTGATGGGAGTTGAAGTCCAAAACATCTGGAGGGCACCAGGTTGAGGAAGACCATTGTATTCTATCCAAAAAGAAGAGAAAAATCAATTTAAAAGCCTACATAGAAATAGTGAAGAAAGTCACATTTGCCAGAAATCTTGATGATACAAACATGAGCAAAGCTAGGAGTAATGGTTTTTCTTTTCTTTAGAAAAGTGGGTGAGGATAAATAGTTTAAAATATCATTGAAATGTTTTAGGCGAACAATTGTTTCTATTATTTCATGAGATCTATAGCTACATGTTGTATGTGCCATTATTCACGTGGTTGTGAGTGCTCCACATTTAACTAAGCTGCTTTGATACCTTGAAATGCTCACAAACCTTCTCGAAAGGGAAAGTGTCACAATAAAAGATGCAAAGAGCTGTAGCCATGGTGACAGAAGTGACCGGCTTGGTTTGGCTGAGAGAAAAAGCTTGCACACAGCTGGACAGGACGGGCTATGTGCTGTTCACAGGAGGGGAAGGAACAAAAGTATGAAGGACACAGCTTGAGGGTCCCAGAGGCTGGGTGACTGTTCTAGGGAGACTTATCCTGTTGTTCTTTGAGTGTTTTGATGCCAGAGAGGAAATATGGGGAAAGTAACTCAGAAAAGGAATATACAATCTGATGGAGAACCTTGTGAGGACAACATTTCTAAGGGTTGTGCAGGCAAGGCAACATGTGCGGTGTGCCCTCCCCCACCCTTCTCAAAACCTCATCTGCCCAGGGATCCGATTTTCTAATTTGGAGCATCTGAGCTTTCCTGCAAAACCCATTGCAGGTTCATTAATCTATAGTACCAGTCTGGAACAAAGAATAACCACTTAGGTCAGGGGAGTCAGGATTTGCCAACACTTGAACCTTTTTCTTTGCAGGTAGGCCAGGTAACACATATGCAGTGTTCCTATTAACTACTTTCCCCCAGTGATCAAGAGGGGTGTTGGGGGCAGGGGAAATAAAGCCTGATATGCTTTAGAGAAGTGAGCAAATCAATCTCATTTTGATAACAGTTTCAGGATTGGAACAGAGAGGAGATGCTCCAGAGGGCAGGACTAGAATCAATGGGCAGAAAATTAGGGATACCTTTAGTACACCTGTTAACAGCCACAGCATCTGACTCACGTGGGCGGTAATAACAGGGGACATCCATCCATATTATCAGGCATGGCTTTGCATTTTTCATACTCAAGTTGTTGACAAAATTGGATGTTAGCTGAAACCTGAATCAACATTAAAGTGAAGTGGGCACTCCAGTCTGAACAGAACCTTGAAACTGCTGCACAGGTATACTGTATCAGTGGTGGGCAACATGGTGCCCATGAATGCCTCTGGGCCACACATGGGCTTAGATGCATCCTTAGGAAATGAAAATGGTGTGCAGTTGCAGGCCGATACTTTCTTCTGCAGTGTGCCCAGCAACCAAGAGAAAAAGAGAAAAAGAAAAAGGGACTCGTGTCAATTCTGTCTGGTAAGGGGTTGTTGTTGTTAAAGAGAGAACTGGGGGCCTAGGGAGAGTAGTTGAGAAGGGGTTAGAAAGGCAGTAGTAAGCCAGGTGTAGGGTTAGGGAAGCCAGCAGGGAGTCTGATAGGGAGAACAGCAGGAAGGCAGCAGGGACTAGAAGAGCCAGCTGGGAGCAACTGGGGGGTTTGGGAGGCTTGTGTGCTTGTATGTCTGGATAGATGGGGGGGGTGCATGCGTGTGAGAAAGAGAGAGGGAGAAAGAGAAAGGGTTTAGGAAGGATTTTAGAGAGATCCTGAAAAAAAAGTGTGGCTTTTTATGTGCTTGCATGAGGAGAAGGGAGGGATGTGTGCATGTGTGTGCATGCGTGCATGATGGATATTTGCCTTCTGTGAAATAGGTTTCTGTCGGCACTGAAAACTGTTGGTTCAAAGGGGTTGTTTACTGTATAGGGGCTCAAACCCCACTTCTGCTTTGTACTCAGTTTTTGGGGGCAGATTACTTGTCGTCCTTTGTGACTAACCATACCTCCCGTGGCAGCCATTTTATGGTGGTGCTGAGGGCAGTTTCTCAGATTGCCAAATATGTGTAAAAATACAACCCAGAAAGTTTGCCAACCCTTGACAGAATACTGACTTTACTCAGTAGTTAGAGGAATAATGGTGTTGATATACAGTGCTTAGATAATATATGCTTTTGTTCCAATAAGACATGGTGCTTATGGCATGATCCAGTGTCCAGCCTGTAAGTGCATGTAGCTCTCTGTGCACAGGAGGGAGGCAAATGGGGGAGGAGGGTCTGTGGAATAGAATTTTGCATACAAGAGTGGGCAGGGAACATTTGATTTGGCACTGGGTCCTGTCCATAACCTCTTCTGTCTGAAAGAAGGGTGGGTTTGGTTTTTTTTTGAGGATTTTTAAGCGAATAGACCAGATCCCCACTTTCTGGACTAATTTGTGAATTGGAACATTGTTGTTCTTTGGTTTTTGCACTTCCCCAAATGTTGTGATAGAGTTTTCAGCTCAAGGTTCCAAAATGTGTATTTTATTATAAAATGCATGTTTTCTGGTGGAAATATGTCGACATTTAAATTTGAATGTGTGTTGTTTTTTTTAAATTGCCGATTGATGCAGAAATGGGACGAAACAGACTTATGAATTAACACATGCAAAACTGACATGGACTGGAAGAAGACTGACCTAGCCATCTCTATTTCAGATTATGCTTTTTAAAGAAAATTTTGAAATACTTTCAGGAAAATATTGTTATAGCTGGCTTAGATTTTGAAGGTATTGGAAAATGTGATTCAGAGCTGATAGCCTGATACAAGTAAATCACATTCCATGCATAAAGTGATAGAAATAATAGTGGATACTAATTAGGTGAGAAGTGTTATTTGTGACAGGTAGATCTGTGTAAATTAAATGAACTATACTATCTGATTTTAGTTTAATCTTGAGGATAATTAAATTTGTTTACATTGCCATTTTTTTCTTCTCTGTATATTATTCAGGTCAAAAGGCTATCTCATCATGAAATGCTACTTAGTACAATGATAGTGCAAAGATGGTCGTGTCCATAGTAAATGATTGGATGCTTTTTAGAATTCAGTTGATGTGATGTGTGTAAGTCCCAAATTAGAGCTTGAGATCTCCTAATGCTAGTAAGTTATTTACCATCAAAGCCTGTGGTGCAAATCCTTTTTAACACTAAGTAATGGCTTTTTAAAGTAGGTCTGAGGAAAGATGTCATGAAATTTGCATATGTATTACAAGAATCAGTAGTGAAAACTGAACACACATAGGTAAATTAGAGAGAAAAGCCTTTGTTTCAATTACACTTTTTTTTTTAAAGTGCATTTTTCTAAAACGTTACAATTTGATATCCAAGTTAAAAACGAACAAAAAACAACCCACTGTAAGGGCTGCCACTTCTATTCTTGTAACACAACAGCATAAATAAATGGTATAACGGAGTCAGGTGTCGGGAATGAGGCACTGGCAGTAGGTGAGAAGTGGGCATTATTAAAAGCTGCAACCATTACATATTGGCCCCAGCTATAGAGCCAACTACATTACCCCAATTGCACCACAATGTTTGTGCAGAGTTGATACAACTGGGTGTGATATTAGTTTTGAAGTGGGTAGTCTTCTATGTCTTAATGTTAGATGAATGGTATTTAATGGTGGATTTTATGCTTTTATGTGTAGTAGATTTGTGCATTTATAAAAACATATGGTATTTAATATATTTAAATATTTTTTAAAAATAGCAAAGTAGTAGGAGGTGTAGTAATACCATCTTCTTTTGACTACAGGATCCAGCCATCATGTGATTGTCATGTCTGTTGTGTGTTCTTCCATATCATCTGACTTCTTTGAGAACAGAAGAGTACTACAATCTCTGCAGGTGTAGATGCCCTTAGCTCTACTCTTTTATATCTTTTTTTAATATATAGAAGTGTAGTTTTTACATGCCAGACAGGTGAACATATTGCTGCTTGGAACACCTTCATTATTACCTTTTAATTGATCTTTTAACTCTCCCTCAGTGCCATTACTCAGTCATTTATATGGGGGGCGGGGGCAAAGACTAGCTAGCAGGACTGGGAGCCCTCTATCTTGAAGCATCCAGAATGGATTCAAATATATATTTTTCCCTTCTTCCTACCATTTCTGGAAAAGATAGATACATGATCACATGATCCATGATTATTTATTTTCAGTTGAGAAGATGACTGAACATTTTATAAAAGATATGCATTAGGTATGTAGTCATAATTTCCTTATGGGGGTCTCATGTTTTTGCCCAGTCATCATGCTGAATAGATCCTACTCATTTTTATTGACTTCAGTCTGCAATATTTCCCACTGCAGAAGCATCAGAGTTGCTGAAAGCTGACTGGGTCCCCTTACTGAGTGTGGGAACCTGTTGTTGTTATAGCTGTCTCTTCCTGTTGCGAATACTGGCACAAGTCCATCCACATATAAGCTCCCTGTGTCAAAATACAAAACAAATAGCCAAGCTTTGACCAAGGAAGCTGAGCAATAAATTAGTTTGTTGAAAAACACTTTAGGTGCAAGATTAAATTATTCAAAACAAGAGCATTTTTTTTTAAAGCCCACTTAAACAAACTTCATGTACTGGGAGGTAAATCCTTTACACTGAACAGTTGTAAACAACTAATCTTTCTATCCAGATCATGGACTTAATTATCCTTATTGTTTGAAACCAATGCACAGACAGAGAACCATATGCTTGCCTGATCTGTTCTCCATCTGGGTCTGGTGATGGATTTCACACACACACACACACACACACACACACACACACACACTGATCTTATGTCTTATCCAGTTGTTGTCTGGATCTCTAGTTCAGAACTGACCAAAAAAAAAAAGGCTTTCAGTGTCAATAAAGTTGTAGATTGCTGCAGTTTGGTGTTGGACATAGGTGGTGTTAATTCCATTAACATTTTCTCATTGTTTAATCTTTGTTCCTATGGGCAGTATCCAGCTATGTCATTCCACTAGCGCAAATGATGTCATACTAGCAGAAACTAGGTTCAGAAGAGGAGAATCCAACTAAAGTTACATTTGCACAAGTGTGGTTGTGCAAGTGGTTGTGCAATCCATTGCAAAACCACTTGCACATGATGCTTACTCAACCAGTTGTGCAAGCAATTGTGCAACCCATTGCACAATCACTTGCACAACAGAAAGATTTGGTGGAGCTTCGCTAGTGCAATTTGAGTTTGCAGAATGACACTGTTGGATACTGCCCTTTATTTTTTCTGGCAACTTAACTTCTCTTCCACAAACTGTTAAATGAAGCAATGGTTTATTTCAGTTGTGGCTTTCTGCTTTAGGGTTCTGCATTTTGGAGAACTTAGTCTGTCTAAAATGAGAGTCTCCTTGCTGTCTTAGCAGATCTCACCCAGTTTTGAATTTGTCTCTGAAAATCTGCTCACTTTATCCCTTACAAAATACATGTTTCTGATTGAAATTCAAGTTTAATGTCTGCCTTTTCCTTTTTAATTGGATGTTATATCCATGTTATAACCATTTTATATCCATTTTATATCCATGTTATATCCATTTTATATCCATGTTGTAAACAAGGAATTTTAGAGTGCTGTAGCAACTCTTTCCACTTAATAGGTCTGAAAAGGTAGGCTTTGGATTTTCACCCTTGCTCCAGCAAGTTGGCTATTTCCTTTACGATTAGATTATTCCTGTCAGGTTTTGTCAGCTTCCCTTAGTATCTGTAAGACTGATGTGAGTATCCAAAACAACATGTGAACATGAAAGAAACCTGTCACCAGTGAGACTTAAGTGCTAAATTCTTCTCTCCCATTACCATGGTGATAAGTGAAATGCTGAATCAATACAGTTAAACACCACCTTCCCCACACCCTCGGTTATTTTATTTTACTTTATTTTATTTATTTATGACATGTGTATGCCACCCCATAATGTAAAGTTCTCTGGGCAACTCACAATAAATAAACATAAAAGAAATTTAAATACAAAATAAATGCAAAAGCAAAAATACAAGGAATATGACGCACAGCAACTGCAGAATTAAAACACAAATTTAAAGCTCAGTTTTAGCCCCAATCCACTTTGTGAAATACACAGGGCTGGGATTTGTGACCTTGGTAGACATGCACACTAAGATATCAAATTTAATATACATTAATAGTTATCAACCAAAATGTTTTCTCTTCAGAGTCCATAAACTCATATGCTTTTGCCCAATAGAATCCTCTCCACAAACTCCTTCAGTCCTTTCTTGCTTTTCCACATCTGCTTCTGTTCTTCTGATGCTACCACCTATAAATGCTGTGCCTTCGCTTCAGCTGATGCCTTTTGGTTGACTTCCGAAGTCTCAGTCTGACTGGCAAAGGGAGAGTGAGGAGGCAGAGGATGACGAACACCACATGTGCATCCAGTAGCATTCCAGCTCATTCCTCTGGGGCTAGGGTTGTCATCTTTTTTGATGGAGCCTTCAAGAGCTGCATGTTGGTGTGGAACGGCATAGGTGCTACATTTATAGGTTTCCCCATCATGGTATCTCCTTGATGGAAGCAGAATCTGCTGAATTTCTCACCATTATGTAGCACTAAAAACACAGGAGTGGCTGTCTAGAAAGAAGGTGGCAATCCCACGTGGGACATAGAAGTGAAGCAGATAATCCCACCCAAGCGATGGACACATACCCTACTTTAATACAAACAAGAGTAGTCTCACTTGCTCACTCGGTCTCTGTCTGTTTTCCTACAACTCAGGGATCCCTTGTGTGTGTTTCAGTTGTGCCTTTGGCTGTTTGGAACATGTTCTATTTTTAAAAGGCATCAGGGTTTTTGTTCTCAACACTGTACTCTTCCTAGGGCCAAACTAGATGATATTTTTAATTTCATTTTTTATTTTTTGTATTTTTCTATTACTAGATTTGTGTAAAACTCTGGAAAGTAAAAACAACAGCACACAAGCCCACGGAATCCATGTGACTTGGGAAAAGCTGGTCCACTGCAGAATTTGTGGGTTGGATTCATAGAAATCTGAACTCATTTGAATCCATTGTGGGTTTCTCCGATATCCCTAATCCAGACATACCGCATTTTTCGCGCCATAAGACGCACTGGACCATAAGACGCACTTACCGTACGGCACGTTAAAAAAAATTTTTTTTTAATCAGCTGTTCCGCGGGGAATCAGCTGAGAGGCGGAGGCTTGCCCCACCCCACCCAGGAGCCCTCCGCTCTTCCCCGGACCAGCAAAGGAAAGTAAAAGAAAAAAAGTAACAAATTTTTTTTTAAAAAAAAACAATATTCGCTCCATAGGACGCACAGACATTTCCCCCTATTTTTTTGTGGGGGGAAAGTGTGTCTTATGGAGTGAAAAATACGGTAGTTATTGTGGAGAAAAAGAGCCTCTGAGGGTTCCTACACACACACATGCACACACGCACGCACACACACACACACGCCTCCTCATGTGTAAATCAAGTAAGGCCAGTTGGGGGGGCTGGGAGGAGGTGAAAGGTACATGTGGAGAAAGCCAACCTAAGCCCCCTTTCTGACACACACACACTCACCAAGGTGGGGGGAAGGAGACCCAGGGGGGGGAGACAGCCAGTCTCCACAGAGGCCAAAGGGGACAAACAACATCTGCATAGAATCACCCCAGGGGGGAAGACAGGAAGCATCGCCAGGTTTGTCAATGCTCTCGTATATCAGCCCCATCTACATAAGACTTGAATACCTCGCCAGAGCAGACACTTTGGCACCCATAAGAAAGGACCACTCAACACCACAAGATGGGACCATTAAGCAAGTGGCTTCAAAGGGACCCCACCCCACGGGGGGAAGGCGTCACCCCACCTGACCCAAAAGGCCGCCCCTCAGGGAGGGTGGCAACCCACCTGATTGGCAACCCACCTGATTACGGAGGGAGGGGCTACCTGAAACACCAAGGTATAAAACACCCTGCGCAAGGGAACTGAGTTGTTGGACCTGATCAGCAATCTTGCCCCATGCTTGGGGTAAGGGAACGAAGGATCGGCAACCCTGGGTAGCAGCCCCCGGCGCGCTCCAGCTAGCTGAAATCACTGGCTGCTTGGGTTGACCGGACCCCCGGGAAACCAAGCTGAAATCACTGGCCGCTTGGGTTGACCGGACCCCCGGGAAACCAAGCTGAAATCACTCACAAGCCGCTTGGGTAGACCGGACCTCCGCCGGGAACGCAGCTAGCCACTTGGGTAGACCGGACCTCCGCCGGGAACCCAGCTAGCAGCGTGCGGTTGACCGGGCCTCTGCTGTAGCCCGAGCTGAACTAACTAGCTGAGAGCCCTGAAATCACGGTGTCCTTGAGACTTCTTGCTTGCTACTTTGTACCGTACTGATAAGCTGTATTGCTGGCGTGTGTCTGGATTTGTGAAGGTAATTTTGTAAATAAACTTGTTTTATAAAAGATACTTTTGTGGCTGTAAGTTATCCCTTTGTTCTGGGCTAAGGGTGATAGTCGCTGGGGACCTCGGAGAAGGCCCGCCCCAGGACTCGCTACCCCCTTAGCATTGAACCCGCGCAGAAGTCCAGGTTGTCGGTCTTCCACTGTACATAAAGCATAGGATGGGTCATGGCGCCTGAAAGGCGGAGACCCGGCTTTCAAATGTAAATGTAGTTCAGACCCAGTAAGTCAGGAGTCCCCTTCCCCCTGCCTGGCCAGGTGAAGTGCATCGTGATTGGCTCAGAAGCAGAAAAGCTACAGGAAGGAGGAGGGGAGGGGGAAAGAGCTATTTCCCAACGTGTGGGTTTTGTCTTTGTCTGTCTTTGGGTCACAGCATGGTTGCTGTTGGAGTAATGGCGGCAGGCCAAGCAGAGGTCCGAGCCTTCGGGAGGAGGCCTCTGGATTCGACCCCAGGTAGCTCCTGGTGAAATTAGCTGAATGGGGGCTCTGGTAAAGGCAGGCCCTGTGGAGGGCTACCATCTCGGACCTTCGGGTAGATGGAATAGTTCCCCCCGGATGGCAGGGCTGTGCTGGATCTAACCCTGGAAGGAAGAGGACTGACCCCCAGGTAACAGAGTTATGTGCCTGGGAGATAGAATCAGGTTTTATTATTTTGTAGCTCTATTTCTGTGTGCCAAAGCATCTCTCTCTCTCTCTCTCTTTTGTGTGCTTCCCTCATTTCCCACCTTTTGTTGTAAAATGCTACCAGAATAAACCTTGTCTTGGTTTTACCCCACATGGGTGTTGTAGTTGCTCTGTGGCTTCAGTATCTAAATCCAGGTTACAGATTTAAAGGCGAGTCCCTGAACAGAGATTCAAGTAGGGTTGCAAGGAGCTGAGGCTTGGCAATCTGGTACCTTGAGATCTCTGGGGGTCTTGGTTCCTTTGGGGTAGGTAAGGGTGGGGTGGTGGCAGGCCAGCCAGCCCCCCCTTCCTCCACAGTTGTACTTGGAGCAGACCCATTGAAATCTATATCTGTGGGTCTGTTTTAGTATGACTAAATTGGGATTCAACCCATTAGTGGTAAATTCTTTTTTGGTTTCCCTCCTTCCATTTACTTGTATGAATTTCAGCCAAATTAAGGGTGCAATCCTACCCTGATGCCCATAAGTGCCCGAACTCAGAGGCCTACGGGCATCCAGTGCAGAGTGGGAGGAGTGGCAGAGGCGATCTTCACCTCCCCGTCCTCCCGCTCTGCAATTCTCGCTAGATGGGCTTTTTCACCTGTCTAGCTGGGGCGCTTCAGAGGGGGAGGGAAGGAAGCTGGAGCGGCTTCAGGACAGCTCATATCCTGGCCACTCCAGTCTCCTCCCCTCCCCGCTCCCCGAACTTCCCCCCTTTACCTCTCTCTGAGGTCACTTTCCTGACTTCAGAGAGCAGCCGGTGCAGTTCTTTCCGTGCTGGCAGGGAGTAGGAGGTGGAATGGAGCTGGGAATCCGAAAAATCCTATGGCCCCTCAGACAATGTCTAGGGGCCATAGAATCGCTTCCTCCGTATAGTTCCTTATTTTTACACGGACTGATACCCATTTCTGAAAACATAAAGGCTGGCTGTTACCCAGTTCTGTCTCTTGCCTTGGGTGAAACACGCCAGTTTCTGGGTTAGGCAGAGTGCAGGAGTAAAGAGGAACATTTACAGTCTTGATGTTTTCAGAAATGGGGGTCAGACATTGTGTTGCATCTTTGTCCCAGAATCCTGGGTGTAACCTGATACCTCCAGCACCTAGCAGGAAATAATTCATTCAGTCTGCAATCTTGAGACTGGGTCTAAAATGCAAACCTCATGGCCTCAATTTTGTATCTTGTGTGTGTACCAACCCCAACCCCCATCCCCAACACCCATCCCCAACCCCCATCCCTTGCTATTTGTACCACTGGAGAACCCAAAACTTCACACACTATTTCTGTGGCATTTTGGAGGGTCCTTATAAAGGTATTGCATTTTAATTTGGAGGGGTGTTTGTTTGTTTGTTTGTTTGTTTGTTTGTTTGGACCAGCATAGCTCTCATTGCTTTTTAGGTTACATTTGATACTGATTCATAGGAATTATTACCCTGACTAAAAATTCATAAAGTTTTGTCTAAATTTATAAAGCATGTATTGGTCTCTTAGAGAAAATGCCCTATTTGATGAGGGCCAAATTACACATTATGCTGAATGCATAGTGTGCAGCCAGTCCTCAGTGTTTCTTTAATCACAGGCATGGCAGGAGTGGATTATTGTTTGGACCGCAGTGTGTAGGGTGGGGAGGTTTATCTCTTCCGTAGCTGCAATTGGGATGACCCCCCCCCCCCAAGCTATAATAAGACTTAGGAAAAAAGTTCTGTGCTTGTGGAACTCTGATATGCCTCTTCTCTCAAAGACAAAAGCACACATGAGAGCTCTCTCATTACATTTTCACAGGCATTTTAGTGTTGGTGTGACTCCAAGGCACCTGTGCTTTCAAGTGTAATCTGAGAAACAGCCCTTATTACTGTTTTTTGATGAATAGAAGAGTAGATGGTCTTGATGGATTATATAATAGTCAGGGAGTAAAGCTGGGATAGCTTTATGTAACAAATCAGTCTGGTTTATGGAGGGGGGGAAGGGGGAAATTAAATATTTTTTCCATGAAAACTAAGAGGCTTTGGGCTACGTCTTACTCTTCACTGATAATGCAACCCAGAGGTTCTCAATTTAATAAACTGCAAAATAAAATAAAATGAAAATTTACCACAAGTAGTTCTTTTCTTCAAAAACATCTATTTATACCATCTCTATTAGCAGTACCCCCCTCTCTCGCCCTTTATTTATTTATTTGTATTTTTTTGGTATACTGTACAGTACAATCTTATACATGTCTACTCAGAAGAAGTACCATTAAATTCAGTGGGGCTTACTCCCAGGTACATGGGTATAGGATTGCCACCTCAAGCTCTCCCCCCGTCCCCCCAGTTTTAATAGCTCCTGGGATTTTCAGGGTTTTCCTTCCTTCCTTCCATCCTTCCTTCCTTTCTCCCCACCCCCTCACCTTCATTTCCCAGATGGTCAGTGTGTGTGTGTGTGTGTGTGTGTGTCTGGCAGGGGTGGGGGCGTTGAGAGAAAGTCTACAGAAATTAATCACCCATATTTCAGGAGCAAGATAACATTAACTTTTCAAGGCATAAGTGCCATTCATTCCCTGTCCCCCCAACAAAACCCAGACATATTTTGGCTACAGTATATAATTTGGCGCTTTAGCTTATGTAAACAAATGTATCTTATTTTGCAATAACGTACTGGTAGCAGGTCATAGATCACTTGTGTTTCACACTCAACGTACATTTCTACCAACAGTTTATTAAACCTTGGGAGACATTGGATTTTGGCTTTATCTTCTGATAAGGTTTTTTTTGTGTGTGTGTGGCTTGTTTCTAAGGTCTTGCATTCCTACTGTCCACCCCCTTACAAATAGTCTCACTTGCTGGTGTGAAAGGGACAGACTTACAGTGCAATCCTATGCATGTCTACTCACCTTTGAGGACTCCCTTTTCACATGAAACACTGCACCTCTCCATCTGAAACTTTGCGACTTTCTTTCTTAGGGACACCTCTAGGATGTCTGTCATTTTCAGAACAATGGTCCATAAAGAACATGATGTGTCCTCTTTTAGAGACCCTCAAAATGTCAAGGCTGCTCTTGCACAAAACCTCCTGCAGCTATCATTCTGAAATGATAGTGGCATAGTGGTTAGAAAGCCAGTGTGGCATAGTGGTTAGAGTGTTGGACTGGGACTCAGGAGATCTGGGTTCTAGTCCCCACTCAGTTATGAAGCTCACTGGGTGACTTTGGGCCAGTCACTGACTCTCAGCCTAACCTACCTCACAGGGTTGTTGTAAGGATAAAAATAAATAAAATGTTCCAGGCTTTATTCCCTCAGATGGGGCAGCTTTCCCTGCAGATTTCATCCAATTCCACCAAGGAATAAAAACATCAGCCAATGTTTTTTAAATCAAAGCTGTGTAGCACAAAGACCCCTGCACCTATTTTTCTTACATTTGCCATGCAAAATCTCCTCCTAAAGGGCTACTATGCCTGCAAGTATCATCCAGTTCTGACAAGGAGAAAAAAAGTTATTACTTTTTTATTTCCCGTGATAGTCGATGAGAAGCATGAAGCCTCAAATTTCCAAACTTTGTCTTGGGTTTGGTATTGAGTTGAAGTGGACAGACCGAATCAGTCCAGACTGAATTGGGGCGTTTTCCTAACCACCAAATCAGGGCCCAAGTCAATGCTGGGGGTTGGTGCACATCTCTAATAAGCAACCTGAGAATACTGGAATATAAGGGTGAAACAAATTAAGATATTCCAGAATCTGAGTCAGGGAACATTACATAGCAGGTTAAGCTTTAAACCGTTCACAGAACAACTGTGTAAAGCAGGCAATACTTATTGATGGGGCTGTCCTTTAAACCTCATGATTAGACAAGGCTGGATACTTCTGACAGCTAGATTCAGAGCACAAGCATAATGTCCTGAAAGAGCTGGTCTTAAACCACATGGACTTGTTATCAGATTGTGAAATGGAGGAGGAGGAGGATCAACTGGGAGCTGGCAATCCTCAGTATAGTCAAGCAAGACACAGAAAAGAAACATGTGAAAAGTGCCTCACATAGAAATGATCCAGAGACCAGGAACAGAGTGGAAGCCTGTCCTTAGAGACTTCAGGCTGAAGGAAACCAGACCTGCTACATTCTTCATTGGTGGTGGTGGTGGCGGCACAATTAGGTGTTTTAACAATCTACAGTGTTGGAACAGATGAAGCTTTTCCATTTAAAAATGTGTTAGAATCAGTTTAATACAGGGCAAGTTTTTCCACTTCTTGTTCTCTTTATTCTTTCACTGTTGTGTACAGCAAGAATGAAGTGAGTGAAGCAGAGGCCTAAGGATTGCATCAGGGGAGATAGGTTCTGTTTGTGACATTATGGTTCTGCCCCCTCTTTTGTCCCCAGGATCAGGAGGGCTCTTGAGGCCTGTATGTGAGGGGACCATATCTAGATCCTTTCCTGAAGGTTGAAAAAGTTGTTATAAGTGGTTTTTTCCACACACATGCAAGAATGTACATTGAACGCTCATGTTCGTAATCACAAGTGGTGTGTAGTGCTATGGAGGGAGAAACTATCATCTAAAACACTGAGCAAATGGAGGGGTTAAAGGTTGTTTCTTTTAACGTACGTACATGGTTTGGGCTCTATAATGAGGGGGGTGAGAGTAGAAGCTGTACTGTAGTATTCAAAGCGTGATATAATGTTCCAAAAGACTTGTACCAAAACCAACCAAACAAAACACCGTGAGCCTACTGAAACAGCTGAGATTCAGGGAACAGCACTGTGTGCCTGAGTCATCTAAATCTCTGCGTGTGGGGAGAGAAATTTTCATTGGGCAAAGCTGTGTCTTTACAGTCCAGGATGTTCTGAAAGGCCCCTGCGAAGATCTCTATTTCTAAGGGGCAGTATAGGGGATGCTCAGCTCACTCTGGCTGTTGCCCTAATCAAGGGCAAATCCAATTCCTAAAGAATGTTTTGGAGAAACTGGAAAAATTCTAGGGGTTAATAATCCTAGGGAGTGACCTGAACTTGATCCTAGATCCAAGACTAAATAGAAGTGGCAGACAAGGGAATTCTGATAGAGCCTCAAGGCATTTGGCAAACTTACGGGAATCTCACAACTTAATTGACATATGAATGGAATATAATAAGGGGAGGGGCAATTACACATTACAACCCACCCACCCCCTGCATACATCCTATTCCCACATTGACTACCTGCTAACATCATGGACACTCATCCCAAAAATTAAAGATACCATTATAAGGAATGTAACAGTATCTGATCGTGCCTCCTGTGACTGTAACAGTAGAGCTCTCAGAATCATAACAACAATCCCCAATATGGTAACTTAACCCCGCATTGCTATCTAAACAACTAATAGATAAGCTTAGTGAGGGCATTAAGCAATACTTACACAAAATGCTACTCTTGAAATGGAGCAAGTGTCACTATTTGATGCTTCGAAGGCCATGGTAAGTGTTCTCTGTATAAGTGAAGCCAGTGCACAAAATAAGCAGAGAAACATGACCATGGAGATTCTGCTACAAAAAATTGACAAGTTAGAGAAGGAGCACAAGAGTGCAGGAAATAGCAAAGTCCTAAGAGTGCTGATGGGGAATTTGAATGACCTTCAGGCAGCAGAAATAGGAAAAATTCAGATGTTACTGGTATATTTACAGAGACAACACTATAAATTTGGCAATACAAAAAAAACCTTAAAGTGAGAACCTTAAAAAAGAAAACTGCTAGGGATTTTATCAGAGACCTCAGAAATAATGCAAGAGAAATATTGCATCTATATAAATATAATCAACAATATAATCAACAATTTCCTGAATTCTAGGATAATCTTAATCAGTTAGATAATCCACAAGAGTCTAATACAGAGAATTTTCTGAACAAGCAGTTAATAGATGAACATAGGGTATCCTTGAATCACCCAATATCAGAATTGGAAATAAAAGCAGTTACAGACAAACTAAAGCAAGGGAAGGCCCCAGGGATATGGTTTCATGGGGGAGTTTTATAAAAATGTTTACAGACATCCTAATTTCATACATGAAAAAGCTTGTCAATTAAATTCTAGAAGGGAATGCTATGCCTGCCAGATGGAGACAGAGTAGATTAGTGATATTTCCTAAACCAGGCCAGGACAATACACATACTGACTCCTACAGACTATAGCCCTGATAAACCAAGATGCTAAAATATTATCTGCAATTATGGCTAACAAAGTGAATAGGCAGATCAAACAGGCTTCATGGCAAATAGGCATCTAGCAAAATCTGTCAGACGTGTCAAATGTAATACACTATTACTATAGTAACAAACAAACAAAAAGACCACTGTTTTGCTGTCACTAGGTGCATTGAAAGCTTTTGATAGACTTGAATGGGCCTTTCTAAATAAAGTCTTGATTAAACAGGGATTTAGAGCATGCTTTATGAGCTTAATCACACTTATTCTGAGTCAAAAGCAGTGGTTAGTGCAAATGCACTAGATTCATCCCCTTTCAACAGTCATAGAGGAACAAGACAATGGTGTGCCTTATCACCTCTTATTTGCAGTGGCAACTGAAACACTGGCCACTGCAATCAGAAAAAAACTGGAAAATTAGGGCATTAACAATGGGAAATCTCATCTTAGAAACCTTTTTGCAGATGATGTCCTGCTGATGCTATGAAATCCCTGGAAAACTATTGCTAAATTGAAAGAATCTCTAAATGAATTCCAAGATGTTGCTGGATTGGAGGTTAACTACAAAAAATCGGAGTTGATATTCCTTTGAATATTCCTTACCTTGAATCAGCAAAAGCAACTTCAGGAGGTATCAAACCTCATGCTAAAAACATCAAGTTTTAAATACCAGGAAACCATAGTTACAAAGGACCTTCAGCAGCTTAGGAGAAACTTTGATCATCTGATAAGAAAACTAAAGGCTGAGCTCTGCCATTGTAAACTTCTAAATGGTCAGGGGAAATGGTAACAGTTAAAATGATGACCCTCCCCAAGTTTTCAGTTTTGCTTCAGTGTCTTCCAATTAGTACCCCTATGAAATACTTTATAAAATGGCAAAAAAATGATAGAATCATTATGTGCAGGAGTTAAAAAGTCAGACATAACTAAAAAATAACCCGTATAGAAGTTCCTACGAGGGGTATTATTTTTGTTTTTGTTTTTTTGTTTTCCCAAGACTAAAAACATACTATGATGCATTCCAAATGAAACAGTTGATTCTCATAATAAGGAATGACAAATCAATCCCTTTGATCTCAGTAGAAATAAAAACTGACTGCCCCAAAACACAGGCACTTGTTTTGGGGCCCATTAGGTAACCAACACTCAGGAAATTTACCAAACCTACAAGCAACATTAAGGGTGTGGAAATTATGGAGAAAGATCTCATCCCCTCAACCATCAGCCTTAATCCCAGTACTTGATCATCTGCTTTTCAAGTACTCCAATATATATATATATATATGTTAAGAGAAAGCCAGGGCAGGTACACACAGACCCCCACCTCTCACCTGGTACTGCACTTGATTCATACAACGAGGCTCACAATGGAACACCTCTGCATACCCCCTGGCAACTTCCCCTCCCCTAGCAGTCAAATGAGCTGTAAAACATTCCAAACAACAAGAGGGGCGCCAAGATGCCTGGTGGCCACAAAGAAGTGGCAAGTACTCCAAAGCACCCAGAGAAACAGGTACACCTGGCTCGTTCAACCGGTCAGGAGGTGAGGGGCGCAGGAGGGAGGAGGGAGCCAAGAAGAGGGGATAAAGAAGGGGGCTTGTGGCAGGAAAAGGTTGTTGGTCGTGGGCAGCAAGCTGCGCGGAGGTCCAGGGCTTCAGTCCGACCCCAGGATCCAGCCCCGGGAAGCTCCCGGTGAAACTAGCTGAATTCGCCCAGTCGCTAGCATGCGCGGCTGTCGAGGAACCAGGATCATTCCAGGTAACCCATTCCAGGTAACTGCTATGGCTCGCTCTATACCAATCTCAATTGCAGACGCGTGCTTTGCGTGCTGCTTTTGTGTATGTTTTGATACGCTCCATTAAACTCTGTTTACCTATAAACAGTGTAGTGGCTCCCATTCATAAGACTGCTTCTTTCACTGTCCTAGCATTAAAATTGGTCGCGGTTTCTGCCTAGGTGCTGCGAACCGCGCGTAAAGGGCTAATCCCGCTCCGGTTAACCCCTTGGTGCCCGAACCCGCGCAAAGGACCGGCTCTGGTCCTTTTTCACAATATAGATACAGTAATATAAGCCTTGGGGTTTCAGGGCTCTCTTAAAGCACATTGATTTGATAGACAAGGGAAAACCTATTTCTGAGACCAAAATATCAGAGCTCCTGAAGGAGCAACATGTGACTTAGATGAAGAAAGTTAAAATACAAAGTTTTGCAACCCCCTGCACAAAAACTTACTCTCTCATACAGTTCATACAACTATACAGCATCATAATTTTGTAACCTTGTGGATCCTCAAAGGGATTAAAGGAAGTCTGTGAGGCTGATATAGGACAGGAATTGGGATGCCATTTGGCAGAAACCACCATCCAAAACAATACCAGCTAGAATAAAAGAAGCAGCCTTGAAAGTGATCTGTAAATGGCACCTCATCCCAGTGAAACTGCACTACATGACGAATAATCTCTCCTCTAAATGTTGGTGAGGTTGAACTGAGCAAGGCACATTAATTCACATGTGGTGGGGATATCCAGGTGTATTGGGTGTCAGTATTTAAAATTGTTCAACAAATTAATTATGTCAGGAAACTAAAATTGTTCATCCAAGTATAGCCCCAGATCCTCAGTTAGCCCTTCTGTCCTACAGAAAAAGCTCTTCATTTGTTTCTTGTTAAGGTGGCCAGAACTGAAGATGCAGAGGTTTGGAAAACCGCCACAGGGTATACAATAAATGGTTGTTTTTAACAAATTTGGCAAATTGTGCTTGCAGATAAGTTGATGCAACAGGACAGAGTATCTAGAGGAGTATCCAGAAAAGATTTATTCATAGAAAGTTAGTTTCCATTTATAGTATATGTGAACAGGAGCACTATAGACTGAAAACCTCCAGTTGCTCATTCCTCATTTTGGAGGGGTGTTCTTATCTAAAGTGGGAACATAAAACAAAATGTTGGCACTTCATATGGCTATTGTTATGTACAATAAGTCAGCTCTGAATCTAAATAATTGTCTCTAACTAGTGTGAAAATTATGCAACACATATGTGTGTGATTCCTGTAATTGATTATTTCTAATGTTTGTGTGTTTGTTTTATATATATTATAAAATAATTACAATAAAAAGTAAAAAAGGAGAGAAAAGAAAGCAGTAATAAAGTATAGTGATTGGGTAATAGGACTGATTAATCTATCAGTGCAAGGGAAAAATAATATTAGAAATAGGGCAACTAGATAGGATCCAGAGTTGCACATGAATATATCTTGCAAACTTTTCACTGCAAAATTAAAGGACAGTGTAGTTGTTTCCATATGGTACTAAGCAATATTAGGTGTATGGTGTGTTGTTGTGTTTTATCTAGAAAAAAAATCTTAGAATAGTAGGAACGTGGAGGTGGCTCTGATGCAGCAGCCCACATGTGAGCACTGGTGGGAGCATGTGACACCATTGCCAGGGTCATGTGGAGGCAGCATCTGTTAGGGATGTACAGATGTTAAATCCATTCCATCTGTGTTTTGCGGATTGTCAGGCATCTTTCCTTCCATCCTCCGTTCATCAACAGAATCAGATTGTTCTCAATTTCCTGAACTTACATTTACGTTGGAATTTGCACACTTATGCAAACATGCATTTGTGCAAATGTGCACTTCCAAAAATGTGCAACTCCCCCCCACACATGTGCAAACACCCCTAAAATGTGCATTTTTGTGCTGTAGCCTATGGGGGGGGGAGTGCATTTTTGGCTGGTGGATCTTTTATTATTCATATTTTTGTACAACTAAATTTGCATACAATTCTGGAAAATAAAAAAAATGGTCCACTGTAGGATCCACAGGTCAAATTCATAGAAATCCGAACTCATTTGAATGTGTTGTGGATTTCTTTGACATCCCTGGTGTCTGTGTGAGTTGATGCCTTTGAAGGGGCTATCTATAGCTATGTATCTATACACACTCTTTGATGATTCCCATAATAGTAATGGTGGTGGCTGAAGTCTCCTATGATGCCACTATCTCCTCCACATGCTCCTGAGACAACTCTCCCTGTGCAAATGGCAGATCTGAACCATCCCATAGAGTTTCAGGTGGCTTCATTGTGGCATCAGGACCGGCCCAATGTCAGAAGCAAGAATCTTGTCAAAAGACTATGATCCTCCTTTCCAGTGGAGAGGAGGTTCATAGTACTCTATGTATATGTGCTGGAATTACACCTTAAGCAGCAGGGAATCCTGATACATTTTCCACTGTGGGGCACTTCTGGTCAGAAGTTGATTTCTTAACTTGGCACGGTGGCCCCTTCTTTGGCAGAAGGTAATCCTGTGGAATAACCTGTCTGCAGTTTCTGTGAGTGTAAGGCCAAGGAATGGTTCAAACTTGGAGGAAATGTTGTGAAATGAAACCCGCTGAAAGTGTAGGCACGAAGTTAGTTTTCTCATAATGTGAAATGTCAAGCCAGTTCAAATATTTACATTTAATTCCTGAAGTGGATTAAACTACAATAACTGTCTTTTTTTATGGTGTGCAATTTCTTGAGGTAAAAACCTTCTGCTCTGGCAGTTTCTGAATTATGTATTGTAGCTGCCTTAGGTTCCAGAAACAGTTGTGTAAACATTGTGTGATAAGAGGAGATAAGCAATCTTCTTTTTAACCTAATAAGTCTGTTGTAATGCTTACTACTGCATGGGATGAGAAAGGATTGTTGATAACAGCAAAAAAATAGTTTGTATTTCTTGTAGAAATTTCAAGAAAAGAGATGACATAGGACTTGAGTTATTTTGTCCATTGTATGAAACATTCATTATATGCCTATAAACAATGTTGAAGATCTAAATATTTCTTTCTAGAAGTCCTGAAGCTTTTCTATGTGGTATGTATGCATTTTCCTGCCTCTTTTTTAAAAAAAATAATAAAGTTAAAAAAAAAATTTTTAGTGCTTAGAGTAAGAAATCAACTCTGTTTCCTAGTCTTCAGTGTCAGGAAAATAGCCCAGAATGCCTTTGACTAAGAAACTGAGTGCCAAAGTGGGTTTTAACACGTTGACTCTGTCATCATCTTGGCTTCCTCTCACCCCCCTAATTCTCACAAAGATCACTGAACAGCTACAGGTAAGCTTTATAGGACTGAAGTGGGGCATGTATAATCTCTCTTGTGTTTCTGCTTTCCTTCTTGTAGTGGAAAAAAGGCTTATTTTGAAGGCCTGTGGCTCACGCTGGCTCAGCTTGTCTGAGTGTGGAAAGCTAAGCAGGGTCAGGCCTGCTTATTACTTGGATGGGAGACTCCTCCTCTAGTTTCCTGCACTGAGCAGGGGGTTGGCCTTGTAGGCCCCTTCCAACGCTACTCAATGGCCTTGTAGGCCCCTTCCAACGCTATGATCCTATGAATCCGATGAAGTAATACCTGCAACTGCTTGCTGGAAGTACCAAGTAACATGCTAGTGCTGGAAGGAGTTAGCTGGCACATCCCTCGCTTCACTGGGGATTGAAGCTGTCAAAATCCTTAGGCCATTGGGTTGTGAATTAATTATTTTTAGTGATAGCTGAACTTCCCCCCACCCAATTTTTGCAAATATTTGTGAAAAAATTAATAATTTATCTTTTACCCACAGTTGTGCAACTGCAGATGTTCACAGTTGCGCAGGTGTGGGAAAGGGAAGCCTCATGTGGGCAATGTACAGCAGGTACCTGCCCTGAGCATTGCTTCACAGAGGCTGCAGATAAGTTTATTTTCCCCTTTGGTTCCATCTGACAGCTGTCAAACGGCGAGCTGTCAAATGTAACCAAAGGCGCGTGCGATCTTAGCTCACGAAAAGGAGGTGGTAGCTCATTCATCCCCTTCACAACAAGAGCCTAGTGGGGTTTGGGGGGGCTCATGTGTCCTAAAGATTCCCTCATTTTTGCATTTGTTTCCAAGATTCTACCACCTCAGGAACATGCAAAAGTGCAAGCCACTCCATTTACTGGACAGTTTGACAGCTGTCAAAGGTAAAGCTCCATTTTTCAAGTGAGATTTAGAAAGGGTTAAATCAAAACAGTTGGCAGGAATGTATACAGGTATATAGAGTCTATATGCTGCCAAGTGAGTTGGTAGCTGATCCTTGGTACCCACAATGGGGTCGGTTGCCTGTGTTTGGACAATACAACAACCTATCATAGGTACAACAACCTCTAGAACAACCCATGGGTTGTCAGGGTGGCACTTTGCTGGGGCACTTTGAAGGGACCATCTGTAGCTGTCAAAATGGGGATTGTGAAAGCCAGCTTGACAGCTGGCTTTCATGATCTTCAGGAAAAAAATTAAAGTGGAAAAAATCTGCAGCAAGCCCAAAACAGCTCGCAATTGTGACAGGGAGCAGGAAGACAACTCAGTCCTTCCACCATGTCCCCTGGGATATCCGTGGGAGGACTGAGGGGGGAGGGAGGTGTCCAACAACCCACAGCAAGCCCGATCGTCTGCCGGGTGCACTGTGGGTTGTTCGCATGACAAGCAACCCACCATGACTTATTGCCAAGGTGGGTTGTTGTGACATCTGAACATGCCCATTCTCTGCCCCTGATGTTGGTTTGAGTTAAACTACAGTTTGCTGGCTTGTCTGAACCAGTAAACTAGTTTGCACTTAAAATGCAAAGCAGCAGGAGGTGGCTTCTCACTGCTCATAAACCACCTCAATTAATGTTTTTTGTAAAGGTCATATCACTCCAGTTCAGGAGAGTCTAGGTGGATTTTGGAAAAAATGTTATAGATCTGTGTCAAAATTCCACCTGTACCAGGACACCTTGATCAGCTCCTTAAAGATATCTGCCTCTTTAAGAGCCCCTCCTGTATCAGGATGCCAATTCTCTGCCTTTTACCTTCTCTGCCCAGTAACGTGGGATTAGGCTTTAGACGTGGTGCAAAAGACACTCCAAACAACTTGATGTTAACAATAACTGTTTACTTTAGTAAGTATTGGTATAGTAGATTCACAATAACTTAAGGTAATTACACAAATAGAGCTGTATACTTTCAAAAAGCAGCTATAATAGAAATTAAAGAATCAATAACGCTGTTCTCTCTAACCTAGCTACTCTTTCACCTGTATGCCTCAGTTAAGAGATTCCTTTCCCAGCCTAGCCTTGGTGTTCTGCATTCTTCAGTGATATTCAGACTCTGCTTCTCTGTCTGTCTCTGCTTCTTGGTGCCTGTAACTTGGGGCAATTGCTCTTGATATGGCCTGTCTGACCACAGGAATAGCAGGCTCGGTCTCTGGGGTGAGAGAAATCAGAAGGAGGTTTTTTAAACTCCTTTTTGCCTGGGGTTTCTCCTCCCCCCCCCTTCTTCTCAGACTCAATCCTGGGGCCTAACCCTTCCCGGTTTTCAATCAGATTGTTTGCCATTTCTGCAGCTTGGCTTACATTTTCAGGATCTTTATCCTTAACCTTCAGTTTTATTTCTCTGGGCAACCGAACATAAAACTGATCCAGAGCCATGATCTCTTAACACCTTTTCCTTGGTACCAGCCTTTGCTTCATCCACCCATTTTAGAAGCAGATTTTTAGTTTTGTTCCAAACTCTACCATAGATTTACCAGGTTGAGGTGTTAACCCTCTGAACTTTTTCCTAAAGTGCTCAGGACCCAACCTGAACCTTTTAAACACAGTTTGTTTAAATTGAGCATAGGACACAGCCTCACCCTCTGGCATGCTATTATAAATCTCTGCCAGCTCCCCCTTGATTAAATTAGGCACAAACTTCATATACCGGTAGTCACCCTCCTCCAGTTCCCACTTTTGTGCTGCCCTTTCAAAGGTGGTCAGGAACACCTGTGGGTCTTCTCCTGGGAGTGTATGCTGTGAAGTCCTTGGGGGTGACTTAATGTTCATTAACTAAAAACTTAATGAACAAAGGTATTGCATTACTGTTAACCAGACTTGTAGGAACAAAAAAATGGTTTTATTCAAGAATTGAGGAACATAGGAAATCATAGCATTCCAGGAATTCCCCACAAAAACAGCTCCTTATCCTCACCTTAGCCAAGGATTACATAATCTTATTTCTGAAGGCCAAAGGCCTTTTTAGACCTATTGCAAAGGCTGTTTCAGTGCAAAGGAATGAACTCTGAGAATCTGCTGATAGAAACCCCTCCCCTACAGTCTAGGGAAGTAGACATAATAAAGCAATCCAAAGGCCAGAGATTGGTACAAAAAGGAGCAATCATAACTATATTTACTGAAATATACATTAGTACCTAGAATCTAAAATTGGCTAGCATTAAGGCTTGGCTATAAGGGCAGTAACCAGGTTGCAAATAAACCAGAAACATAAACCTCTCAAACTAGTCTAAAATTAATCCAGTAGAGACCCTACCCTGTTAAAGTATTTTGCTGAGGTTCCTGAGATTAGTGCGGCAAGAGAATGGTACGTGTATGTGTTTACTTATTCTATTTACCATATTTTTTGCTCCATAAGACGCACCCCCCCCAATAGGGGGAAATGTCTGTGCATCTTATGGAGCGAATATTGTAAAAAAACCCAAAAACTTTAACATAAATGTAAAATGTAAAACTTTTACATAAATGTTGATATTTACTTTATCAACGCGGCGCGCGGCTGGGCAGGCGGCGGCGGCAGAGCAGCTCGTGGGCCCCGATCCCGCTGGGCATCCTTGGCAGGCTGGAGACCCCCCGGATCCCATCCAGCACGGCGGCAGCTGCCAGAGCCACCGCCCCTCTCAGCCTCCCCCTCCCGTCCCTGCAGCGATGGAGCCCGGCCTGCCACGCTCTCATTGGAGGCGCCGCAGCCGAGGGACGGAGGGGGGCTGGCCGACCCGACAATGCTGCCCAGAGGGCTGTCGGGAATCCTCGTCCACACCCAGTGCGGGCGGCAAGGTAGGCGGGGGGGAGCTGGGAAGAGGCCAGCGCGTCGCCGGGGCGGGGGGGAAAGGAGCCTCGCGGGAAGCAGCGTCACTGCCGCGCCGCCCGCCGGCGCCCACTCCTCTCCTTTCCCCTCTGACCAAACAGGTCTGGCAGGGTTTTGTCGTCATTCCCAAAGCCCGCTTAAGTTCAGAATATTTTTTTCTTGTTTTCTTCCTCTAAAACCTAAGTGCGTCTTATGGTCAGGTGCGTCTTATGGAGCGAAAAATGCGGGTATACCCTGCTTTTCAGCCAGCATAGACTCCCAAAGCATCTTACAATTACAATCCATACACGGGTACAATTATATTATGGAGATATGACTGTTTGTAAGTTTCAGAAAGAAGGTGGAATTAAAAAATGGGTCCAGAAGGAAAAAGGAGGAAGAGGGAGGATTGAGGAAGGGGGAGGGGAGTTTCAAAGAGAGGGGAAGGTTAGGTCGATTTCTTTTGGCTTGTTATAGTATATGTGGTTTGATGACAGTAAGCACTGGCACTGGAGACTACAAGGGTTTACTAGGGTTATATAGACCATGTACTCATTAACAGAAATACAGACCTCAAAAGGGAAAAGGTACAACATATTACTGATTACAAGTATAATGCATTAGCCGCCAAGACTTCCAAAATTCCACTGGAATTGCACACAGGTGGACTTCATTCAACTACAGTATGTGACTTCTGGAGGCAAGGGTTGCACCAGAGCTTATTTAGGCATGCCACAGCACAGGGGGTGAATACTTCTGCAATCAACAAGTGCCAGTTTGTCTTTGTTTACTTAACTTTTGTGCCACAATAAAAATATTTTCAACCTTCACTGTGTTGAATATCTTGTGTATTTCAAGTGGTAACAATGCCAATTAGAATCATAGAATAGTAGAGTTGGAAGGGGCCTATAAGGCCATCGAGTCCAACCCCCTGCTCAATGCAGGAATCCAAGTCAAAGCATCCCTGACAGATGGCTGTCCAGCCGCACCGTGAATGCCCCCAGTGTGGGAGAGCCCACTACCTCCCTAGATAGTTGGTTCCATTGTCATATTGCTCTAATAGTCAGGAAATTTTTCCTGATGTCCAGGCAGAATCTGGTTTCCTGTAACTTGAGCCCATTATTCCGTGTCCTTCAATCTGGGATGATTGAGAAGAGATCCTGGCCCTCCTCTGTGTGACATTGTGACAACCTTTCAAGTACTTGAAGAGTGCTATCATATCTCCCCTCAGTCTTCTCTTCTGAAGGCTAAACATGCCCAGTTCTTTCAGTCTCTCCTCATAGGGCTTTGTTTCCAGTCCCCTGATCATCTTTGTTGCCCTCTTCTGAACCCTTTCCAGTTTGTCTACATCCTTCTTAAAGTTTGGTGCCCAGAACTGGATGCAGTACTCAAGATGAGGCCTAACCAGTGCTGAGTAGAAGGGAACTAGTACTTCACATGATTTGGAAACTATACTTCTATTAATGCAGCCCAAAATAGCATTTGCCTTTTTTGCATCCACATCACATTGCTGGCTTATATTCAACTTGTGATCTACAACAATTCCAAGATCCTTCTCACTTGTAGTATTGTTGAGCCAAGTGTCCCCCATCCTGTACCTGTGCATTTGGTTTCTTTTTCCTAGGTGCAGCACAATTAAATCCATTTCAATTCCTGGTTGTAACACAACAAAATGTGGAAAAGTTAATGTGGAGGTTAATACTTCTGCAAGGCACTGTAGGTGGGGGGCTCACACAACTCACTGCTCCTCCATGGGGGCCGGAGAAGAGAGAGCTAGGTGCAATCCTTTATCTGTGACATCATGTCTTCCATCAGCAAAGGATTTCTTATATGGAGGAACATTCAGTCATATGAGCCCCCACCTGCAGCCTGAAGTGATACAGCTGATAGAAGTTGACCACCTGTAAGAACTAAGCCCAAGCACCAGGTGTGTGTACACATTTTTTAACCACAGAACTGTCCATACCTTCCGTTATCAAAAGATTAATATGTGTCAAAGAAGCAGAATACGGTACAGTCCCAGGGTGAAACGATGGTTCATTGATCTAACTGACACCCTGAACCAAGTGTTGCCTGCATCGTGAGCTGAAACATTGTTTCCTCACTTAGCTTGTGCCAAGGGCACAAGTTGGATATTTGCCCAGAGCATGTAGTTCTATACCATTCTTGGTTGCTCTGACATTTGATTGCAAACTGTACACAATATTCCTAGGCAATGATTCTAAGATCTGGACAGTTTGAAAAAGGGAAAAAAGTCACTTAACATTTCTAATAATGGATGGCAGCCAACATTGTTGCTTTGTGGACAGAAGGAGTTTCTATTCATGGAAAAGGGGTCCCTCCATTCATAGAGTGGCAACGTTGAATGTTGCCCATAATCTCTCTGATCCATACAGTAGAAACATATTTATTGATGCAGTTACATAGGAAGGGCATACTTTGTTGTGCAACATTTGCACATCTCATACAAGTTAGGTCCTCAGCCAAGGCTCTCGGGATTTATTGTATGCTCTTCCCTTGCAGATATAAAAATGTCTGGCTGTGAATCCAGTCTCACATTAGTATGTTTCACTCCATCCTCATACTGCTTACTTGAAAAAACAGTTTAGAAGCAATGTGCTCATATGAATTACATGTTTATCATGCCCCTCCTCCAAGTAGGCAATGGCATACATGATTCACTTCTTCCCCCTCCCATTACCTTTGGGTTGGGTTGGGTTGAGAGAGTGAGTGACTGGCTCGCAGTTAATTGAATTTCATGGTTGAACAGGGAGACATGGGTTCAAATCCCTGAACAAAATCCAACACTTTTATCCACTGTATCTCACTGGCTTTTGAGAAAAACTCTGTTGTGGGCATTGTTCTGAGTGTATGTTAAATTATTGGATATCAGGGACCCAGAACATTCTTGAATTAGGCAACTCCTGATTACGGTATTTTAAAAAGAACATTCATTTTATCTTATAATAAATACAGTTTTTAAATCAAATGTACATAAACCCATAAACAGAAGCATTATTTTTCAGACAGCAACCATTCCAGTGAGATCATAGTTTCAAAACAGAATTCTGAAAGAACGCTCTGATGAAAACCTACTTTTCAATACAACAAACTTTAATGTCAACTGTTCACAAAGCTCTTGTAAAAAAAATAAAAAAGAGTTAATGGGTTAAGAGGCAGAGTTATTCCAGCAATAGTCCAAATAATTTATAACCCTTGTCCCCAATAATCACTCGCTACTCTATGCTGCCACAACATACAGTGATGGACTACATTCAGCCTTATACATCTCTGATTAGCTCTTTGCTTAGCCTCACATTTTTTTCACTTACCGTAACTTTGCAGGTGTCTGATACTGGCAGTATAAGTCTTTAAAATGATGATCTTTCACATTAGTTGAGATAGTCAAGTTTAATTCCTTAATAAATGTCCCCCATATTTTTCTCTTTAACAATTCCAAAATCTTTGGTCCTTTTGGCTTTTCAGAATGGATTTATTTCCTTCTAAATTATACCATTCTTAATGCAACTATTTATTAATGGATTTGATTCAGAGTAAAGGGTTTGTTCCAAGTAACCCCGTCCCCTGGAGGAATCCCCTTGGAGGGATTGGAGTTAACCATGGGGATTCCCCTGCTGGCATGTAGACAAGCCCCAATGCCCCTCATCCTTGCTGCTATCTCCGATCTCAGATTCAGGGATGCAGGGTGGCCTGGGTCCCTTTCTCTGTGCTGGGAGGAGGCACAGTTCAATGCCCCCTTCCGGCACAAAGAAAAAAAGGGGGGCTGATGCCCTCTGATATTATCTGGCCCATGGTGGGCCTGGGGGGGCAGTCTGACCCATCAACCCAAAGCAGTTCTTCATCCCTGAAGTAATGGGTTCTGTTCAAGGGGTTGGAACTCCACAAACTGGGTGCTCCTGCAGGTGGAAGCAGGAGAGCCAATTTATGCCAATTCTTCCTCCCTGTGTGCAGTTCCTTATGCCCCTGAAAATTTGCTCCAGAGGGTCGGCCCATGACTTTGGGCCAGTCACTGACTCTCAGCCTAACTTACCTCACAGGGTTGTTGTGAGGATAAAATGGAGAGGAGGAGGAGCATTATGTAAGCCGCCTTGAGTTCCTTGCAGGAAAAAAATAAATAAAATAATAAATTGGAACAGCATAGGAAGTGGCACAAAAAGTGAGACAACATGGGAAGTAGCACAGGGGGCTGCAAGAGGAAGGGGAAATCAGCCAAAATTCCCTGCCCTCCTCTCCCTTCCATCCACAGGAACATCCAATTAGCAGAGTGCGATCCTCCACCAGATCAAATGGAAGGTGCCTCACTTCCTGAACATTAGGTCTGGATTGGCTATAGTGAACAATTCACCCAGCATCCCATTCTTAAATATCCCCACATGGGATATCTGCTTGATTTCAGATTCTAATGAGGCTTATTTCCAAGTAGGTATGTTCAGAGCTGCAGCATAATTGAGTGCTATTGCTTTCATTCCCAATCAACAGAAAAAGTTGATGTTATTACTGGATATTTATATCGCACTTATTGTGTCACATTCTTTTACGAATCCATATCCCATCCCATCCTGTGGCATGAAATAGTTTTATATGCATTACTAGTTGGCTGTCAGTGTGGAAGAGAATAAAAAGGGAAATTGTTGTTTCAAAATGGAACCTCTCCGGCATCCACTTGAAAATGTGTTTGATATCATTTAATCCACCATGAGAGAATAAAAAGGGAAGTGTTTCTTGCATGACTTGAATAAATGTCAATTCTAAAATCTCATTCAAAGGGTTGTGTTTGATATACGATAATAAAATAGCTAAACTAATGAAATTTAAAATACATTGGTTATAAAATATTTTGACAAATCTTCATGTGACCATTTGATAGACTAATAAGTCTTGTCTACTTTTGCAAAGCTGTATTATTTTCTTAATAACAATTACTCAGATATCTTTCAACAGATTAAATATGAAACGTGTTTTGTTTCCTGTAAAACTGGAGAGTTCTGTGATGTTCCAATGAACAGAAAAATATATTCAAAAATAAATTTGAATATTCTAGGCATGCTAATAATTAATGATACTTTCTTTTGATAAGGTCTAATTGTACTTCTTCTTATTACTTCTTAGAGTGCCAATAAGTCCTCTAGTTTATTTCCAGCTGCTAATGTTTATCTAATGATACATTTTATATTACTAGTTTTCCATTACAGTTTTTCAAGTCTCTGTGTTGGTAGAAGTCCTTCAATTAAAAAAATTAGTTCTGCAGGAGAAGCAGCATGGCAAAATATTATTTAATAAAATGCCAATCAATTGTATAGAAAAAAATGTTTTTTATTTTTGGCAGATAAAAGCTGAAGTTCAACTGTCATTTACCTGTGCGAAGCCCTTATTTTACTTCTACCAGCAAGTAACCTGAGCTATTTTCACTCCTAGAAAAGCTGATTGCTTATCAAAGGGAATTTCATGCTTTGAAGGAACGTCTCCGCATAGCTGAGCACAGAACCCTGCAGCGTTCCTCGGAATTAAATGCTATCTTGGAGCAGTTCAGACGGGCAGTGGCAGAAACAAATGGAAGTAAGGATGCACTGAGCAGTGTTTCAGGTACAGACCGATGGTTTTTAACATTAAAAATGATCACATTCACTACTTCACTCCTCATTCTTTTCCAGTCTATGCATTTGTAAAAATTAATTTGTAGATGAATTGTAACTAAAGATACCTTCCAAATCCAAACACACCCTTAGCCTCACTCTCCTCTTGTGTTCTTTCCTTCAGAAGCTAAGCACAAATTTAGTTCCACCTTAGGGAGGGGTGAAAAGTACGTGATTATTTCAATACATGGATTTGTGCAAGTTCCATTTACTTGCTTTGTACAGAATGTTTGGACAGAGGGAAATGGTATACCTTTCATCCAGAGACTGTCACTTGTTTTATGTTGCTGCTTTGGAGTAATTTAAAGGATTATTATTGTTGCCTAAACCTGGCAAACTCAGGTCAAAAATACTGAAATAAATCTCTTTTCCAATATGGCGGTGAATGTTAACTATCGTTTATGTTCCTTTTTTGTTTCCATTATCTTGAAACATGATTTGATTTAATGGAGGGCTCTGGACTTTATGGCAGGATAGTGTGGGGCAATGGGAGAAACTTCCTCTTTGCTAGTACCCTGATGCCCAAGTTAATCTTGCTTAACTGATTATAGATTCATTGTGAAATACAGATATAACCAGACTGGGCTACTTGTGGTGTACAACAAAATAATCCATGTTCTGTTTTCCTAATTGCAGCTGCTTTTGAAACCTGTGCAAGTTTATGTAGAAGTGAAATCAACCAGATTTCATAGATTTCATAGATTTCATAGATAGATTTCATAGATCATAGAGTTGGAAGGAGCCTACAAGGCTATCGAGTCCAACCCCCTGCTCAATGCAGGAAACTAGAGGAGGGGTCTCCCATCCAAGTAATAACCAGGCTTGACCCTGCTTAGCTTTCCATGCTCAGACAAGCTGAGCCAGTGAGCAGCTTCTGTTCTAATATACTTCATGGGGAAGGGGCAGTTCTGACAAGGAGAGGTAGTCTGCACTGTTTTCTCTACATGTAGTAGTACGCTCACACCATTCAAAGGCTTCTGGGAGGTCCACAGACAGCAGGGTATGAAGGCAACAGCTCCATCCCAACTAGTTTTCATAGGTATACAGCTTCAGAATCTAGAAATTCTGTTTAGCTATAATGGCTAATAGCTGTCGATAGACCTATCCTCTATGAATTTGCCTAATCCCCCTTTAAAACCATTTAAGACAGTGGCCTTCATTACATCTTGTGACAGCTAATGTGCTGACTGTACTTCCTTAATCTACTGCCAATCAACTTTGTTGGGTAACCCTAACGTCACCCACATATTTCTGTGGAGAAATACCCACAGAATACCTCCCGGTATATTAAAAAATGAAGAAATGCCAAAACAGGGTTACAAAAATTGTTATATTTTAAATGTTTACATTTAACAAATTAACGCTTTTAACACAAAAAAGACACAATGCAATAATGTGTAATAAATGTTCCTTTTTTATTTAACAAGTGCTTTTCTAGCTTTTTTTCTGTGCAAATGCACCAATCATTGTTGAAAAAATTAGTTTTCTTGCAATGTCACAATTTATGTTAAGCAGAGCAAGGCCATTCAAATGATCCTGTCCCATAGTTGAATGGTAGTAATTCTTGACCTGCTTCAGCTGTCAGCACATTGAAAGGCTGTTCACCTGAAGCTACTGATGAGACTGAGAAAAATCCTCAGTGCAACAAAGGATGTTGTAGTTGTGACTACCTGTGTTGGCAGTGGGTTGGACTAGATAGTCTTGAAGATCCCTTCCAACTCTATAGATTC